>VZQC01009989.1:632780-665206 GCA_009823505.1 Rhizomys pruinosus
TGTCAGCCCATGAAAGGAAACAGCCAGAATTGACCAGAATCCAAGACAACAGCTCCAGAGAGAGTGGACTGTTCTGCTTCTCATCCACTTGTGCCCCTTTTCTAAGCCCAGGGAATAATCTGCGGAAGAGGGGGCGTGGTAGAATGTAAGGGCTGCGATTGGGGTGAAGGGTGAAACTACAGCAATGTAGTCTGGACCCTCATTTGATTAACCTGATTGAACATACAACCCCTCACCCCCCGCTGGAAGGTGGGGCTGTGGGTGTTTGGGCACAACAGCCTGCAAATTGGTTATACATGAAGGATGCTTGTACTCATGGATTATCACTTATAGCTAAAAAATGGGAAAAAAAAACTGAGAGAGATATGCAGGACAGTCATGGCAGAATGCATGATCTTGGTTGGGGTGGGGGTGGGGGTGAAGGGAAGGGGAGATATGCCTGAACTGAATTGGAAAATGATGTATGAAATGCACAAAGCATCAATAAAAAAAATGTTGAGAAAAAAAAAAGATATCCAAGAAAGAAATTACCATGAGAATAAGGGTATAAAATATCCCAAGTAGAATTTTATGGGGCAGTAGGGACAAAACAATCCATTCCAGAGACTAATTCAGGGAATGCTTGGTCTTGCATTAAACGTTGAATTAGATTCTGCCTCAGTTTTAAGCGAGAATGGTACTAGAACAACTGACAAGTTTAGCACCATTCTAGGGACAGTGTCTAGATAACACTACATTTCATTATCCTATGAACCTTCTCACCAAAGTGCTACTTTCTATATTTTCATGTGAAATGTCTGAGAATAGAAGTAATGCGCATAAAATCATGCAGCCTTCCAATGACAGATTCTGGAGGTGAAGTGAGATGTGACTTTTCTACAACAGTTCTGTACTACAGGCATCCTTCAAAATGCAAAGTACAGATGGGAGAAAGACCAAAATATACTCTAAAATACCTGAGGTGGCCATGTTGTTTAGAGGTAAGAGGCAAGGGGATGGTCACATGAGGCTGGGAAGACAAGGGAGGAAGGAGTAATGGAGGAAAGAGACCAAAGCAGAGTCAGAACCTGGTCCAACAAGGTCCACAGCAGATGGTCTATCATTCCGGTCCAAGAAACTTGAGTCACTTTCTCTGAGGGTGATGGTCCCCATCTCTCTCCACTTCCTGTTCTGTCTTGGAAAACCTTCTCAGACAAGCACCTGACTTTCCTGGTCGTCCGGGTTGGCATTCTGCACAAAGGAGTAATTTTGTTCTCACAGACCAATTGATTGTGAAAGAATATATGTTTGATAGATCAGACCTACTGTTGTGTGTGAGGGATCCAGAATCACCCAATAGAGACAGGAACTAAAGGACTGAGCTAATTACCTAGCAGGAGAAGTGAGCTGGGCAGGTGTTCCAAAGCATTTAATAAGACTTTTCACATTATTGTGAAAGGTATGAACTATAGTTCCTAAAATATAATACAAATTAAGTATATCAGCATCCTATATAATATACTTTAAAACTTTGAACACCATTCTTGATTAAATACCAACTAGTTTCTTTTAAACAGTCTGCATGTAGCCCCAGCTAGCCCACAACTAACTATGTAGACCAGGCTGGATTCAATCTCACTGAGGATTGGGAGGAAATAAGTTCATGATTTTTAATTATTGGAAGACACTTTTCATTACACTGAAAATATATAAATTAATTGTTTACATAAAAAAATGAGAGTTTGAGGATTTCTACATTTAAGACAAACTACCTGAATAGGCTTGCAGGAAATATAATTCAGTTTGCAGGAAAATAAATAACTATTCTTTTTTTTGCTTACAATTAAAAGGAACAACAATGTTCATTGTTGCTCTACCAGTTTTATAGTTCCCAGCAAGCCCAGGAAAATAGACTTTGACTCAGAGCCAAACACTGATTGTCTTGACTGGAGTGATTCAACTTTATAGAGCTATCACTTCCTTTAAAACAAATTCAAATGTGCTTGAATAATTAAAGGAAAAATTAACAGTGTGGTCTCCCTACAATCATTCTCACATTAAACTCTGGATGTCGAAATCAAAATTATTTTTATGCATGATGGGCAGCTTCCCACCAACAATTTTCTAAATTGCCTAATAATTTTATGTTGAGAATTACAAGACTACTGCTTGTGTATTTTTCCTTCTCTTTGCTTCCATCTGAATACAAATTAAGGGCAATCAGCAGCAAACCTTTATGGTAGACGTTTACAATGCACTGCTAAACCGGAACTGTGTAAATGAGGCAAAGAGGCAAGCCCTGGAAGCATTCGCTTGCTTAACAATTGGACATGCAAGTCTAAGAAGGAAAATTTCTAGAATGAGTGACTTTGTGAAAAAAAAGGGCGAATATCTTAGGCCAAATTGTTTTTCATGATGCCTCTCATTTACTACCCCAGTGAACCTTTCCACTTTTATGATTCATTGGTGCTTGCAACCCACACTTGTGAATGTAAACTCACTAAATAAGTGTCTCTGTGTAATGGTTAATCTTAATGTCAGTCTGACTAGGCTATTTCCCCCAGGTATTTAGTTTAATAACTCTTATATTGTTGAGGATGTTTTAGTTTGTAATTAATGTTTATAATTAGACAAATAAAAGTTAAAACAAAATTCTGAAGCAGGTGGCCCTGAGCTCCACCCCTGAGACTCACCCATGCCCTACTATTTTAACTTCCAGATCTCTTAAGGTCAAAGGACCCTATTCCATCCTGGACCTGCTCACCTCTTCCGTCTGGGCAAGATTAATACATCTCTAAACTCTCACTAAAGAAATTTTTTATTCAGCAGTTGTTGATTAACATAGAAACGTATAACTGCCCAGTGTGCAGAGAATAAGGGTCTACAGAGTCCTGAATAGGAAGCCCATATCGAGCTTCCATCTCCCAAGTTTCAGAGATCATTACAGAAGAGGGAGTGGAAAGATGGTAAGAGCCATAGGTGGTGGATAACCACAAGGAAACTGAGTTTTCCAATCATCTGGTCAGTTATTTGAAAGAATTCAAAGCATGCAGAAGTCCCATGAAAGCTTGTGACAGCATGAATAATTCCCATGGAAGCTCAAAACAGACAGAATCCCAATCCAGACACAGGAGTCACAAACCCCAAATTCAACCTCGGGAACTCTTGTCAAGTGATGGCTGCTGGAGCAGGGAGAGACTGTCTGTTTCAAGGATGGGACTCTGGGTGGGTTAACCAGGCTCCAGTGGATGGACCCACACTGATGAACATTTTGGAACTCAAATTAGAATTTATAGGATATATATATATATATATATATATATACTCTATAGGATCTATAAACCATATATATACTATAGCCTATGTACATATATTTATGGTTTACAGATCCTATAGAAAAAAAATATATATATCATAAAATTGCAAAATGGCCACAAATGGATAGCTGGACTTGGTGGTGCACACCTTTAATTCTAGCACTCTGAAGACAGAGGAATGCAGATCTCTGTGAGTTCAAGTCCAGCCCTCATCTACACAGTGAGTTCCAGGCCAACTGGGGCTACAGGAAGACCCTGTCTCACAAAGACCAAAAAGGAAAAAAATGGCCAGAAATGGACAAACAATTCTGTTCCAGACTAGAAGCCATAGCTGAACTTTATGTCTGCTGAAAGAGTTGGCCTTGGACTTCCCAGTCCTCAGACTTATATGAGCCAATTAACACCAGCATCAGTCCTCCTGCCTCCCCACACATAACCTCACACTCTATCCTTGCTGTTCCTTTGGAAAACTCTGATTTGTAACACCATATTTACACTTTCTTCCTTTTATGACGTTGCCGTGATCCATCCATCTACTATTGGCATATTATTCCTTAAAATGAATTTCAAGTAACTGGGTAGTAACTGCCGATTCCAAGAGAATATTAATTACAAATGACCCATTTCCTGTGGTAGATTTAATCTAATAACATATTAATAAATAACTATTGACATTTTAAAAGCCATCACATTAGTTGCTTGTCTCCTATTTGTGACAAAATAAATATCTAAAAGCAACTTAAAGAAGGAAGATTTATCTTGTCTTCTAGGGGATACAGTCCATCTTGGCAGGCAAGATAGGGCAACAGGAGCCAGAGGCTGGCACTACTATATCCACAGGCAGAAAGCAGAGGGATGAATGGTCCTGCACAACTTCTTCTCCTTTTTATTCACTTCAGGGTCTCAGCACGTAGAACTGCATACATTTAGGATGGGGTCTTTCTACTTCAATAAACCTAATCTAGATAATCCCCTGCATACATATCCAGAGATTTGTTTCCGTGGTACTTCTTAATCCCACGGAGGTCATGACCAACATTATCTATCAAAGTCAATCATCCGTAGCCTAATCCTATCAGTGTTTCCTGTGCCACTTAGAGATGGACTCTGAATTTGTTTCTCTTCTTTACTTGACTTTGATTAATCTAGGCAGATGTTTCCTGTTAGGTGAATAGAATCTAACCTATTTCAAGTCTGACTCTATATCTCTAACTTCATTTCCTTTCTCAACTTGGATATCTATTATAAGAAACCAAATGGAACTTTGAGAGGTCCAAGGCTTTACATTTAATTTCCTGTAGTCCCATTAACCATAGACCTAGACAAATAATGCTCAGGACCCAAAGATGCAAAGCAAAATAGTATTTTGCTTGCCAGGGAGCATCTCAAGATTCATTGATGAATTCCTCAGTTATTCAAGAAGTCAAGTATATCAAGAAGTCAAGTAGCTCACAGGTCTGGGGGCTTGAGGAATCTCAGTTTACTGATTACGGGTACCATGACTTTCAAGTTTAGAATGAAGTTTTCTACGAGAATATTGAACGGGTAGAGAATATATCCGTTGTTGTGCAATTCTGTTATGATTGTTCTCCTCACTTGATGTTTGTGTCAAAACCTGCCTAAATTTATTCACCCTGAGTAATTTAGTATTACTGAGTCAGTGATACTAGTCATAATTTTTCACAATAGACTCAGCACAAGGGCTGTGTCTCCTTGCTTGTCTTTCTACTGAAGTTTTACAAGAAAATTAGCATGCATATTATTGTATTTTTATTCTAAACATATAAGGGGAATGAGATTTTTTGTTATATTAGTGGTTATTTTAATAAGGGAAAGAATAAAAGATGGTACACATGATGATGACTAATAAGTCCACAGTTATGTATCCTACCATATATAAATGCTTGACATACACTAAGTGAAGTAATACAGACAGGAATGGGCATCCGTTTAATGGAACCCTTTCTGTGCAATGCCCAGAAGTAAACCCATAAGGCAGAGAGATGATTCATGGTTGCTAGAAGCTTGATGAAGATGTAAGGGTGGAGTGTCTGGGAATGAGCATAGATTTAGAGAAAGAATGGTAAGAATGTTTTGAAGAGTTCAGCTTATATCTTGTAAAATATGAAGTGAATATTTTAAAAGAATATGTTCAGGCAATGCGAGTTATATCTCAATAAAAGAAAAAGCATGGGGCTAGAGAGATGGCTCAGCAGTTAAGAGTGCTGACTGCTCTTGCAGAGGACCTGGGTTTGATTCCGGCACCCACATGGCATCTAAGAACCGTCTTTAACTCCAGTTCCAGGGGAATCCCACACCCTCTTCTGACCTTCGTGGCGTTGCATGGACATGGGTGCACAGATCTACATGCAGACGGTACACACACACACACACACACACAAACATTCACACACACACACACACACACACACACACACACACACACTAAAGAAAAAGTGTTAGCTAGGTATGGTGGCTTAGCCTTTAATCCTAGTACTCGAGAGGCAGAAGCAGGTGGATCTCTGTGAGTTCAAGGACAGCCTGGACTATAGAGTGAGTTCCAGGGCAGCTGGGGCTACAGGGATACCCAGTCTCAAAAAGACCCCCTAAAATAGGGTTCACAGATACATTTCTGAAACTTCTAAATATTGTTCTACAAACTTACAGTCATGTATATTAACTTTGGAATTATTGTTAAGATCGTTGTATGTGATTGCTTTCTCTCTCAGTGTTTCACAGAGAAGTGTTGTACAATAAAATTGAGTGCATTTTAAAGTAGAATATATATATANAAGGGTCTTGATTTGATAAAAAATATATATAAATCAGTAAATTTTTTTTAAAAAAGAAAAAAAGATCCAAACAAAAGTAATATCTCCATTAGTAGCTGGCGACTGTAATTAGTTATATGAGGAAACATTTTGCTTGTAAGGCTAAAAAAAAAACCTTACATAGATAAGAAATTAAAATGATTTCTTTTTATCTGAAAGTAACTGTGCTGTTATAATGTGAATCTCTTAACAAGCTCTAGAATTGACCTAGCACTTACTTTCAGACTGTAATTACTGTATATGGGTGGAAGGTACATATTCATATCTTAGAGTAATATAAAATTAAAGGCGAAAAATGTGAATGCTTAAACATATTTTGGAATTAACATACAGTTTATTCTCGAAGGTCACAATTTTGAAACATATGTTATGGTTATATAGGCATATGTTGGAGCAATACAAAGGTGAGAGAGCAGCAACAAAAAGACTGGGTCAAAGAATTGACTGATACAGTTAAATTCTGCCCAAAACAACAAGTCTCTGCAGTGAAAAAGTTTGGGAAATACTGAGAGAAAGATGCAAGGCATGTATCGCAGATGGCATGAACTGCAGTGGGGTGGGAGGCAGGGAGAGGGGAATGTGTCTAAACTGGACTGAAAGATAATGTATGAAATATACAAATCATCAATAAATGTATTTAAAAAAGAAAAAAACAGAGGGAATTGCATTGTCTGAAAATCTGCTGAAAGATACATTATATATATATATATATATATATATATATATATATGCTACCATTATGCTACCATTAAACAAATGGTAAACCTGGCATTTGTTTGATATACAGTTAATGAACTACTGTTCATTACAAATAGAAAAGACTTACCTAATTAGGAAATGTTTTACTTTGGACTTCATTAAGGCAGTAATTGGAGGACAGGTTTATTAACTTGATCTGAGAATTTTCCTTCTGACATAAATCACTCATGATGTTTGGCCTGAATTCTCACTACTCATTGAATAAATACCTGAACTTCTTTTCTTGTTGTACACTATCTGCTGCTCTGTGGTCCCATGTTAATTTCTCCATCTACTTTTGCTCTGTAGACAGATCATGCCCCAGTCTAAGTAAAAACCTGGCATATGTTATAACATTAAAAGTCACTTAGAAAACTCTGAGGATCACTATGAGAAAAGTTCCTCACTATATCTGCAAGCTTAAAGGTTTTCTAGTCTGAAAAGTTTCCTTAAATTCTCAGCTATAAATAGCATCTTCCTCCTCTGAAACATAGCACTAATTTTCACAGACCAAATTTTTCTCTCTTTATTATTTCTACCATGATCTCTTGTGTAAATATTCATCACCAAGGCTTTCTTGGAATACTCAGCAAATGCCATGCAATAAGAATAAATTACTAAGATTATACATAAAGGGAGGGACAGAAGAAGAAAAAGAATATAGAGATGGCTCAGAAGTAAAAATAATAACTAAAAGTAATGCTAAAAAGATTCTAACTAGAGTTCTGGAAATGAAAGTTCCCCGAAAATTAATTATACCCAAGAGAGTGGTTATAAGTGACAATAATTCAATTTATACATTGTATAAATGAATAAAAGTACCTGTCTTGATATAAAGTAGACCAAACCAGCCATCCAACAAATTTCTAAGTTCACAAAGTTAGTGACAATTTTTAAATACTTTCCTCTAAACATTAAATAGGAAAAATACCTTTGGAAGTCAGACAGCATTATTTCACCCAGCCTTCCCTTGAATGTGTAACTACAAAAACCAGTTGTGTCTGGAAACCTTCTTTCCTTTGTTTCTAAGCTAGGCCACCAGCTTCTGCCCTGCCCATCTCACACAGACTCCAAGTCATGAGGAACTCTAGGTTCTGAGACCTGGACCACCACTCTGGTAAAGGATACAGACATCCAACTCGAAGGAAGACTGACAAAGTTTATTCTGCATCTTAAGCTTATATATCTCTCACTGCTTGCAGAGTGTTATTACAATACTATTGTCTACATGGCAGAAACAAGGCTTCAGGAGATAAACAGAATTAAACAGGGACCTCGCCATTAAACAGGGAACATAGTGACATTGAGTTTCAGCAATAAAATGATTGAAGATTCCTGTGTTTACATTCCAAGCACAAACATTCAAGACCAGGCCTTCCACCTATCTCTCCAGGCTTCCTCCAAGCCTATAGCAGTCAAGCACAAACATTCATTCAGTAAGAATGGCCAATCATCCAACACAAGTGCATTGTGTAACACCAACACCACTCTCACTTTAAGAAGTATCACAACTCAGCACTTAGGGTAGAATTCCCCAAGTGAACCAACCAGTCAGAAAATGTACAGTTAACAAAAGACCCTGAGAATGTCACTTCCCTTTCTTGGGCCAATTGTTTATTAAAAAGCCTTTCTTTTCTTTCTTTTTTTTTTTTTTTTTTTTTTTTTTTTTTTTTTTTTTTTTTTATTTTGGTCTTTTCGAGACAGGGTCTCCCTGTAGCCCCAGCTGTCCTGGAACTCACTGTTCTAGTTTGTCTTCCATTGCTGTGACAAAACACTCTGACTGACACCAACTTGGGGAGGAAAGGGTTTATTCAGCTTACATCTCCTGGGTCACTTCATCACTCAGGGAGCCCAAGGCAAAAACTCAGGGCAGGAACCTGGAGGCAGGAGCTGAAGCACAGGCCATGGAGGAATGCTATTCACTAGCTTGCTCCCCTGGCTCATGCCCAGCCCACCTTCTTATACAGTACACAACAACCTGCCCAGGGTGGCACCACTCTTGTGGGCTGGGCCCTCCCATACTGCTCGACCATCAAGACAATACTCCACAGATGTGGCCACAGGCCAATCCAATGGAGCCAGTTCCCCAACTGAGGCTCCCTCAACCCAGGTGTGTCAAGTTGACACTAAAGCTATCCAGCACACTCACTCTGTAGACCAGGCTGGCCTTGAATTCACAAAGATCCACCTGCCTCTGCCTCCCAAGTGCTAGGATTAAAGGCGTGTGCCACCACGCCCGGCAAAAAGCCTTTATTTTCAATTTTAATAAGTGTGTATAGGGGTTGTACATGCACACAGTGTGAATGTCCAGTTAGGCCAGAAGAGGGCTCCTGATCTCCTAGAGCTGGAGTTACTGAGTTACAGTTGCCAGATGTGGGTACTGGGAACAATGCTCAGGTCTTTACCAAGAGTACTGTGACCCTGTAATCAATGAGCCATATCTCCTGGCCTCTTCTGAGCCAATCTTCACGTCTATGGCTTATATGAGGACACACATTAAAATGTTCTGGAAAAAATTTACAGGGGAGATGGGGAGTACTCTCACTACTGGAGCTGTTTGAATTACGTCCCTGTGTTCTTCGATTGCTTTTTCAAAAAACTTAGGTACATTCTATGAGTAATAGAAAGTTTCTGTCCTCATTTGCAATTATTCTAAGGCTCCTAATATTTGTAATATGCAAATAAAATAATATATTTTCTATGCACATAATTAAGGGCAGTTATTATCAAAATTACCCAGTACCTTTAAGATTGAATTGCCCATATTTCTTTCTTCTTGTTGGGCAATCACTTCAGCTCTGGGATTCTGGGCTCCAATTTACTATGCTGTTCAAGGCCTTGCTTGGCTTTTCTATCTTCATACATTGTGGTGATATTAATCTTTGTATTATGAGTGATGACACCACCAAATTGTTTTTAATGTACCATATTCCAGAGCTAATGGGTGGACAAAATTAGAAAAATATGATGCATGCAGACCAATTCAAATCAGGCAGAAAAGCATATTCAATTCTAGTTTTATAAGTTAGCTTGCTAATTTCTGAACTGCACAATCATTTTCAAGATCTTTTAATAATTCTTCCAAACAATAAAATTGAGAGCATAGCCAAAATAAGAAAGGTGTAAACACACACACACACACACACACACACACACACACACACCCCACTAGTCCCTTTAGAACAGAATCTCTTCCTACTTACACCCCACTAATTGTTTCATAATGACTGTGAACATATTTCAGATTCTCAAAGTAGCCAAATCATTTTTACCTCGAGGCCTTGGGACATATTGCTGTCTCCTTATGATATTAATCACCATCTGTTCACATAGCTGTCAACTTTATTGCATCTTTATATTTCACCTTTGCATGATGTATTAGTAAGTTGCCAAGAGACCCCTCATTGATCCCTTCTCTAAGGGCCTGTCCAACATGGTTAGTACTGTCTTCAACCAGGAGCCAGTCTCCACTTTCCATGAAGAGACTCATCAGTTGGCTATAATCTTCCACTCTATATCTTTCACTCATGACTTCTTTTTTATGTTTTGACATTAGGTTTGCCAATTTATTTTTTTATATTTATTTGTTTATGTCTTTCATAATGTAGATTTTGAAAGTATCTGGAACAAGCATAGTTAGAGCATGCTATGACTCTTCTACCATGGAAAGAGCACAGCCAATATTATGGGGTAAGACCAAAAATAAAATCCGAGATCCATCCCTAGACTTATTTCCAGGGTAGAGCAGAAATGGAAAGGAAGTGCGAAGGAAAATTGAAGTCATGGAGCAATACAAATTGGAGGGAACAACAAGAACAAAAGGAATGGGACAAAGAACTGACGGAAACAGTAAACTTCTGCACAAAACAGTAAACTTCTGCATAGAAAAACTTTAAAAAAGACTGAGAAAAAGATGCAATCTATGTATGGCAGAATACATGAACTTGGGTGGGATTGGGGCATGGAAAGGGGAATGAGTCTAAATTGGACTGAGAAATGTTTTATGAAATCCACAAAAAATCCATAAAAACATCAAATAAAAACATTCAGCATTTGGAAGCCTACTGGTAAGAGGACAAGTGTTCCTAGAAGTTGCCTGCTTGATCATCCACTCAAGACTTCTAACCCATGTAGTAATAACATATTTATTGAATGGATGAGAGAAAGGTATAATCCATTGTTCCACAAGCCCCTAGGAAGTAATTTATTTTTTCTATTTAATACTTATTTTTATATATTTTGCCTGAAGGTATGCAAGTGCACTCATGTAATACAATGCCTGTGGAGGCCAGAAGAGGGCCTCAGGTCCCCTGGAACTGTACTATCATTTGTTAGCCACTATGTGGGTATTAGGAACTAAACCCTGATCCTCTGTAAGATCAGCCTGTGCCCTTAATTGCTGAGCCATCTCTCCAGTACCACAGTCTATCTTTTGACATAATCTGTATTCTAAGCTATCAGGAATATCAGAATCTTAATGAACTCATAGATGGGATATAAATATGGAGTTAAAACTGTAATGTCTCCTCCCTCTGTGTTCCCCTTTTGTTATATCTATTTCAGAATCATGAAACTTTGATAGATCTCAGTTGTAGCAGCTTCTGATCTTCATAATTTCTCAAATTCAAAATTACTAATCTCTTATTCAGAAATAACTACTCAGAAATACTTCCCTTAACATGGATTTTTATCTAATGAAATCCACATGTAATACTCATTTATCTTTACATCTGTTAAAATATTCATCCAGCAAATGTGATATAATATAATGATTAAGGTAACAAGATCTGGAAAAAAAATAGCAAGGCTCTGAAGTACAAATTCTCTTGCTGTGTGATTTTCAATAGGATGCATTTCAGATATCCTAGCAATAAAACTGGTTACTAGTAAACGTCTATTATATAGTGATGTTAAGTTAAATCCTGCTTGCCCACAGGAGAGGCTAATCCTTGGACCAGACCTTCTTAACATAGCCTCTTTCCAGAAGCTCTCTGGAGTGACAAAGCATCCTATCAACCATTTTAATTCATTGACCAACCACACACACCTTCTTGCAATAGTGAGATACACAGACCTAAGGAGACTTACGAATTTTGAAGATGCAAAATTCCTTTTTATTCTGCACACACAACATTCATTTATAGAAAAGTTAACACCTTCTTTTTATTTATACTTAGAATAATGGACATAAATGAGCTAAAATGTGAATCAGGATGATTATCCTAGGAGTTAGTAAACTCTTCCTCAATAGCTAATCTCATAATGTAGGTCAGAAAACCTTGGTCAGAAAATACTATAAGTAAAGTTATCTTTGCATACATTAGTTACATTTCTTAATCACAATATATATATATATATATATATATATATATATATATATATCACATACATATGTTTTATATACATATATATATATATATATATATATATATTAAGTCATTGTCTTTGGCATTCTCATATAACAGATGAAATAACTAAGGCTTTGAGAGCTAGCTGCCAAAGTCTGCCTGCATTTATACTGCTGATAAGAAATAGAACAGAACCTTGAATGCAAAGCTTTGAAGGACAGTCCATGTTTCCTTCTGCCATCAACACTCTATTTCTTTGTAAATCAAGAAATGACTCTTCAAAGAATTTTCCAATTCTTATGTCTTCTCAATCTTAGAAACATCTCTACGGTCAGGAATTGTGGGGAAGCTTAGACACTTCTACTTTATTTTCAAAGTATCATTTTTTTCGATCAAAAGCCCATTTTTAATCACGTTTTGTTAAAATAGATGTCATTGGGGAAAATGTTTAAATTTCATAATTCAGAAGTGATTTTGAAATATGCATGCCCTTTTCAAGCTGAGCAGAAAGAATGACAAGTAATCTATAAATTAAAGTGGAAACTTGTTAATTCTAATGAGAATCTGGAAAGGCTGTTGCCAATTAATGAATCTTGCAAATAATTAAGTGACAAAATTGTTGGCTAAAGGGCAGCTTTGCTGAGTGGGGGAGGAATGTGTCCTTCCTACAGCTGAAGATAAGATGCGGCTGACAACTCCGAGCCCATTCTAGCAGAGACAATGGAAGGCTGTGGGAGGGCTGAGTGATAGGTGCTGAAATGAACAGCATTTTCACAGATCAAATAGGGTCAGTAAGTCATTATTAAGTCAGTGATATGAAGAGATTCCCTAGAAGCCTCTCTGAAGGGACTACAGAACATGGATGGTTCTAGTATCTTATGTGTCAAGCAGAAACACCGCGGTTCATTTTATTTTTCAGTATTCACATATATTCTTGACATCTAACTGGGAAAATATTTCTGTCAAATAGCACCCAGAATTCTGTAAGACTAACAGTAGGAAGGGTGACATTTGCTTCAAGTAAGCACAGTTTTTAATAATTAAAAAATTGATAATTGAGATACAGTCCAACTGTCATTGCTATAAAATTAAAAGCAAAGGGATACATAGAAAAATAGAAGAGAAAACAGCTTGCAACAACATAACCACACATGCTGGTCAGTTTCATGTGTGAGTACCTGTGTCTGGGTAGGTAGACATTGTCTGGGTGGGAGTGTATATGGAGGCAGAGCACAAATTCAGAAAGTCATTCCTCAGGTGATATCCATTGCCTTTAATTATTTATAATTTTATTTTTTTAGCCAGGTTCTTTCCTTGGCCTAGAACTCACAAGCAGGCTCAGCTGGATACCCAGCAATCTGTAAGAGTCTATGTGTCTCTGTCTAGCGGCCTTTTCTGTGAGTTCTCAGAGGATGAGTCCAGTTCATCCTTTTTCTGTGAAAAGAACTGGACTCAATTATCTCCCCAGTCCTAGTGAGGAAATTCTAACTAAACAACTTCTTCTGTGTCATTAGGAGCAGGGATACACATTCTCACATACAAGCATACTGTGATATAATTGAACTTTGTCTTTAATGACTAAAAGTGTTATTGATTTCTTTTTATTTATTTATTTATTTTTTATTAATTTTATTTATTTCTGTATGTGTATGAATGTACTGTCTGCAGGCAAGTTTGTGCACCCGTGTCGTGCAATGCTGCGGAGGTCAGAAGAGGGTGTCGGATTCCCCTGGAACTGGAGTTCTCCTGGAATTGGAGTTTCAGACGGTTCTTGGCTGCCATGTGGGTGCTGGGGATCGAACCCGGGTCCTCTGCAAGAGCGGTCGGCGCTCTTAACCGCTAGGCCATCTCTCCAGCCCCTGATTTCTTTTTAAATTAAGTAGAAGAGGATATGGATAATAAACTTTAAGTCAGTGGTGCTGAAAGAAGTTTTCAAGTGAAAGGGTGAAAGAAGTTTTCAAGTGAAAATTCATGGGCCATTTATGGACAGTTGAGAAGAAAAAGAATGAATTCAGGAAATCCTCATACACTAAATATGGCTTAAAGGACTAAGACACAGATCTGATTTGTTAATAAGCACTAAATCGCCCTATTGGATGCATGTGTTGCTTGAGAAACAATTGAAAATAAACCAAAATTGGCTGTTCATTTAAGCAAAGTAAACCCTGCATCCCGAAGAGTTCTCCAGAGGCGCTTAACCAGTGGCCCATACACCATAGCAGGGGAAGGTCTAATAGACTAGCACACACTTCTGAGGCCACATATATCCACAGTGTCCATGCCAATGCTAGAAAACCAGAAAATCCTGTAGCTGCTCAGTCTGGGATAAAAGCATCAGGTCAGGAGTCAGCAATGCTCTCATCCCAGTGTGAGGCTGAAGGGCATAAGCTCACTGCAGTGTCACAGTTGTGAGTTCTTTTAGAAAGTCCAGAGAAGCGGAAGACAAATGTCCAAGGGTGGTGGCAGCAATATTACACACAATTACTGGGGAAGAATGGAACTTGCACACACCGACTAGCCTTCTCTCTATATATATTGAGTCTGTCCAGGCTCCAAACCCTTGTATATCAGGGCCAAGCTTCAGGTCAGATCACCCTTATCTCCATGTCATTCTTCTCTTGAAATACCCCAAGACACATGCAGAAATGTGCTTTACTCCTGCTTAGATATCTACAATCCAGTAAAGTTGACAAAGAAGATGAATCCATTCCTTGTCAATGTCAGGAAAACACATCTCCTTATGCCAAAGTTAATCTCCAAATAAACAGAATTTCAAGGTCATAATCTCACCTAACATGGTATAATTATCCCACATACGAAAGAAAACTCAGTAGTCTCTCCATAATATAGTCATCAAAGTCTTCGGAGTAACAATTTTATTTCTGTCAGTGTCTAACTTAAACGTGGTCATAGAGATTTAACAACACTTAACTACTGATATCAAGGTAATCAGTGTTGTTCTATATGATGGTTAAAAGAGTAGGAAAATGGGGCTGGAGAGAGGGCCTAGTGGTTAAGAGCACTGACTGCTCTTGCAGAGGACCCAGTATCGATCCCCAGCACCCACATGGCGGCTGAGAACCGTCTGTAACTCCAATTCCAGGAGAACTCCAGTTCCGGGGGAATCCAACACCATCTTCTGACCTTAGCGGCACTGCATGACACAGGTGCATGGACCTGCATGCAGACAGTACATTCATACACATAAATAAATAAATAAATAAAAATAAAATAAAATAAAATAAAACTAAAAAAAGAGTAGGAAAACAAGGGTATCTGATTAATATTCATGTGCACAAGTATGTTCCTCACAGAATAGAAGAAATACTCATGACAATGACATTTGCAATCCCTTTGGCTGTCACTGGTCACATGGTCACAAAATGCTATAAATTGAATAGGGAATGTCCTATTCAACCAAGGCTCACCTTTGGCATCTTGTTGCCCACTGGATGGTGTTATTTTGGGAGGAGCTGGAGCCTAACTGGAATGCATGTAGAGGTTGTCCTTGTTCCGAATCCCTTTTAGTTCCTCTAGTTCCTGTCCTCCAAGAGAAGATTAGTTCCCAAGGTATGCTCTGCCCACTATACTGCCCTGCCATGGGTATAAAAGAACTGTGGACTGAAACTTCTAAGACCATGAGCAAGAATAAATCCTCCTTTCAGTGAGATACTTAGTTAAAGTGACAAAAGATAACAAAGAGCATCCAAACGTCATCTTCATATAATTACCAAATCAGAAATATATTTCCAGTGTTCTAGGAGTTCCAGAAAACTCCTAGAAATAGTCTCCTATTTGGAGAATGATAAATACCAGTATTCTTTTTTGGACTGTCTTTAATTTAATGCACGGCCCTCATTCACTTCTTTGATATAGACGCATAGTGTATTAAGTACTACGTACAGAGAAGAGACGTGAATTTTTAGCCAAATTAAGATTTCAAATGCATTTTCACCCTGATTTTTTTCTTTAAAAGTGTCAACGTGAGTCAGGCATGGGGATGCATGATTTTAATCCCAGCACTCCTGAGGCAGAGACAGGTAGACCTCTCAGTTCAAGACCAGCCTGGTCTACATAGTGAGCTCCAGGCCAGCTGGGGATACAGGGAGACCCTGTGTCAAAAAAAAAAAAGACTGTCAACATGAAGACATATTAATATTATTTAATAATAAACTAATTTTATTATTTTTCAATATCTAATTTGTCATATATGATCTTATTTAAAGTCACTAAATAAATATTACCCCAATATTTCCCAGGTTCTCTCATTTATGTTTATTTTCTATGATTTAAATGGTATCAGATACATTCATTTCCAAACTTGAACACACACACACTACACACACACACACACACACACACACACACACTAATAAAACCTTCACAGAACTTGACATATCAGGCTATATGACCTAAAGGCAAAATTCAAAGCCAAATGCATTGAAAGAAAGCAGAAATAAGAACATCAAATAATTCAAATGCTTTTTGTGACTTGACTAGATTTAGGCTGCCAGTGTTCTAAGAACAAGGGCTCCAGGGCCTCTATTATTAGACTTCCTATAAATAAGAAGAGGGAAGCCCTGGAAAGAGATCAAGAGCTACTCAAATGTCCTACATACAGGTGACTGTCATGTGAGAGCAGGGACATGATGGCACCATATGATGAGGACAGCTGCAGAGCTGGAGCACAGGTGAAGTTCCGGGTGCCTGTGACCATGCACGTGTCACTCTTGCCAGAATTATACCAGATACATACCAAAAATACGCACTTCATATCCGTGTTGGTAATCCAGACATTTTCTATTATGGACATGTCCACGTGCAATCTGTGGTCTTGTGGGTCCAGCCTATGCAGCACCTCTATCTGAGAATCACTTAGATTTCTTCTGGAAAACTTGCACACTGATTTTTCACTTCTACTGAAATGTCTCATGTCAGAGACAACAGCACGTTTCTCCAGCATTGTCTGAGAATATGTAAAATTTAGTACCTCAGCTAGGAGTGTTTATGAATGTATCACTTCCCCTGTTAGGTGCTCTGCTAGAATCTAAGAAGAGATATCCCACAGTAGGAGCATGCACTGGAAGTTTCAAATCAGGCAAGTACCTGTTCTTTTGTTTTGTTGTTTGTTTTGCTTTTTGTTTTGTTTTGTTTTGTTTTTGAGATTCAACCTCATAGACTTGATGGGCTTATTATCCTCTTCAAGCATTGATACAAATAGCTACATACAATGGTGTGCTATTGATGCAATCACTGCTTGTGGACATCCCTATGCTCAGCTCCCTGTGATGGACTGCATGCTGTGTGCCTCCCAAATTCATAGGTAGAAACTATAACCTCTAAGTGGATACTGATCACAGGGTGGAACACATGGCAGTGATCAGTCCATGGGGCGGGGCCTCCTTAGAGGATGTCTGTCTTTCTGTCATGTGAGGATATGTCCAGTAGGTTCTAGACAGTCTGCAACCCACAAGACCCTCACCATAACTCAACTACACTGAATCACTGATCTGATTTGCACTCTTCAGACCATGAGAGATTCTGGTTATTTGTAAGCCATACAGTCTACAGCATTCTGTTATGGCACCTCAAACTGACCAGTCCACTTGCATACTGATATTCGAACCATGAAATACATGAAAAAAAAAAACCTTTTATTTAGGCTGAAAAATCTCTAAAATTTCTTCTGATTCATTAAGGGAAGCACTTTGTATTATACTTGCAATTATTCACAGATGCCCTGGGTGTGAGGTAGTGAAATCCCTTCTTTTTGATATGCAGAAAAGGAATGAAAAGTAAAATAAATAAATAAATAAATAAATAAATAAATAAATAAAATATCCTGCTTTCCAAGGCAATCATAATAACTGTGATGTGTAGTTCATTTATCTTTTTACTAATTCATTCATTATTCATTCACTGAGGTACTACGGATTGAGTCCAAGAGCTCTCCAAGCTAAGCAAATATTCTACCTTTGATCTACATCTCATCTATTGGCCTTTTTAAAAATAATGACCTTTTCAGTTAAACACTTTTGATAAAGGACCTAATTCTCGTCTAACTAAAGCCACATGTGACCCAGATACTGAGATGAATAACTGCTGAGAGTAACTGAGAGCCACACATGCAGCAATGTCAAAATTAACCACCACTTGTCAGTGTCTCAGGAAGCCCAGCAGCCACTGTTTAAGCAAATTTAAATGGCAGCCTTGCATTACACCCTTCAGAAACACTCTATGCAATTGGATTAGCCTGTTTCCTTCCCATGTTCAGGGGTGCTGAGACATAGAAGGAGAAGGGCTTGTGTGTACACAGAGAATCAGCACAAGCCAGATCTAGCTGCTTCGTGTGCAAGATGTCCTGACGGATTTTGCAGGATAGGAGCCATCGAATGGTCAGGGAGATTCATGTTATTATCACACTCCTTCTCCCTCCCTTGGCAGAAGAAATGCAGATTTCTTGGGCCTTTTAGAAGTAGCCTTTTACATCTTTTAGTATCGCATTACCCAATTTCAATGTTGGTTATTGATTATGACTAAATTCAATTAGAAGAAATAACTTCAAGGTAGCCATCCTCACAAGCACACTAAATAAAATTGCTCCCGTAGGTTCTAAGTATTTGAATACTTTGGTCATTTGGTACCACAGTTTGGGGAAGGTCATGGAACCTTTCGAAAGTGTGGTCTTCTGGAAGAGGCAGGGCCCTGGGGACAGGCTTTCAGAGTTAAGACAAGGAAATATCCCTCATTTTATAAGTGGCTTTGGTCATTGTGTTTTATCACAGCAAGAGCAAATTAATGAACACACCTAGGCAGGGCCAAAGCTGGTTGATCTGGGCCCACCTACTGAAATGAGCTTCACTCCCTTTGAAATTCCACTGGGTACTGAAAAAGACCCAATGTCAGGTATGAAACTAGGTCCTGTCTTTGCTCAGTACCCCTTGAAGCAGTTTCCTTTCTGTGCTATCTCCAGTAGACCTTCTGGTTGGCTCACATTTTGATGTTCTCCCTGGCTTAGGTTTTGCACAGATCTGCTATTGGAGGGCCTGATTTGAATTTTACTGCCTTCCTGGGTTCTTCAGGTCCTGAGACCCAATGGCTACCCCAACCAACCCTGGAAGGCTTGGGTGTCTTGCCTTGTTCACACCCTGCCTTCTCCACAGACTGCAGCAATTGCCCAAAGGCAAGTCTCAGATAGTCTACCCTGGTGACTGACAGTGCAGATCTATGTCCCTTAAGCTGCCTATACAGCAAGTGCTATGAGGCTAACTGTCCCTAGAGTGTGAGAGCAGCATGTGCTTCAAATGCTGGCAGTGGGATGTCTTCCATGGGCTTTTCACACCCCTCTCTTGGGAAACAGCTGGTATCTGCCTTATATTCTCTAGGAAAGCCTGGTTCTTATTAAATGTCTGAAAGGTAGCTTGGAAGAGACTTCAGTTACTCAATTTCTTTGTGAAGGGAGATATTATCTATCTTAAAAAAAATTGCCTTAGCCTTCCTACCACATATTTCCTCAATGAGTGAGTTTGTTATTCTGCCTTTTTGTATCACAAAGTGTCCTTATAAAAATAAGGTAGCAATTCACTTCTGACAGGCATTTAAAACCCTGGCATTTAGGAGGTGGATGGTGGCTTCTGCATTGACTGTGGATAATAAATGTCTAAAAGATACTGAATAGGATAAACAGAAATTGTCATGAGTGAATATTGTCATGACAATACATTTTCAAATTGTTTGTTCCTAATTGGCTCACTGTCTTAAATTTTATTTTTCATTTAGACAAAGCAAAACTTTGGGCCATGCGCTCACTATGAAATGCAAATAATGTTTCTTTTTATTACAAGGAGATTTTAGATTTTAATGAATGCATTCTGTATTCTAAATGATGATTCAACTTTAAGAATCTACATTTTATTATTCACATAATTTAAGAACACAATCTTAACCCTGGATGATGTGTGGCAACCCAAATTAAGTAGCACAAAAACATTCAGCCAGGGGAAGAAAGAGCTTTGAGATTATAGAGGCTTTCAGGGAAAGAAAAGACACCCCAAGGAAAGGAAGAGTTATAGGCAGACCATCTCCTCCCTGTATGAATGGACATACACTGGGCAACCTAAAAGGAGACACCAACTGGAGCCAGAGCACTTGACTCAGAGCACGAAGGCACAGACGTGGTAGTAGGGCACTTTTCTGTCTCAGGGATTCAGACAAGAATGAGGAGAATTTAGTCACTATAAACAGAATTTCAAATGCAGCTCTGTTACATAAGTAACAAAAAAGCCTTTGAAATTCAAGGGATAAAGGCCTAGAGAGATGTCTCAGCAGCAGTTAAGAGCACTGGTTATTCTTGCTGAGGACCCAGGTTCAGTTCTCAGCACCTACATGGCAGCTAACAACTGTCCGTAACTCTAGTTCCAGGGGAATCCACCCGCCTTTTCTGACTTCCACAGACATTGCATGACAGTTGCACTCACACACTTGTCAGCTATATATTCACATGCATAAAATAAAAAATAAATGATTAAATATTTATTTGAAATTCAAGAGATAAGTACAAACCACACACATGCATATACCTAATACACATATATACACTTGTATACATGCATACAGGCATATGTTTATACAAATATACACATACACATATACACATATACTTTATAGTGTCCAGCTTCCCATGGACTAATGTTTTACCTTATCTAAGCTGAAGTTTTACAGTAAATTGTAGAAAATATAAAGTCTACAATCAATGTGTATAACTTTCTATTATCCACCCATCCATCTATCCATCTATTGTTTTATACAATACTGTAGGCTTTGTGAAAATAATGATTCTAAGCCAAAACTGTAAAAAAAATTTTTTTTGGTATTTTTGAGACAGGGTCTCCCTTTAGTCCCAGCTGGCCTGGAGCTCCCTCTTGTAGACCAGGCTGACCTTGAACTCACAGAGATCCGCCTGCCTCTGCCTCCCAAGTGCTGGGATTAAAGGCATGCTCCACCACACCCAGCACAAAGTTCTTAGTAAGGAACAAGTAAACTCATCATCATATCACTGAAGTTTCATATCAATGAAGTTTCAAAACTTCATTGAAACATTACAATATTCTAACTGTTAAATGCAGAGAAACGAATACATGGTAAGGTTATTGCTTGTAGGTACGCTCCAATTTTAATGTTTACAGATATTAAAAACATACCTATTTTAGTTTTTCACTAAAACCATATCAGTAATGTGTGGAAACACCTGCCTTATTTTAGTCATATGGTCTACAATAGAGATGTTTTGCTATACAGTGGCAATTGTCCAAACTCTTATTCAAGTGTGGATTCATTTCCACTGTGGGATCCTTTGAGTATTCAGTAGGATGTAGGATGTAGGAAAGAGATTTGTAGCTTTGCTGGTGCTTTTGCAAGCATTGCTTCTCTGGAACATTTTCATCCCAACTGATTCCCATATGTATGCTAAGCTCCACTCACAGCTACATCAGTTAGTGCTGCTTAATTCTAATTATTCCATTCAAAGTTAGTTCTGCCTTTAATACTCTTTGTTCCTTCATTGCCATTTCCAATCCTCTTCTCTATCATCCATTTTAAGAATTGGTTTATTCCTGAGTGAGAGGGAGGCAGTAACTTGCAGGTTACTGTCTTCTCTTGAAGTACCAGAGGAACAGAGGCCAATCACTGAAAACAGTAGAAGACTGATATAATTACTATTTACATATATGTGCTTTTGTATATAAATGTAAACATTATTGGTTTTCTGTTTTCTGTCTTGCTGGTAAATAATGGCAAATACATGCACCAGATGGCTACTGCTACAATAATATACAAGAAGTAAGCTCATATTTCAATGGTATGTATTCCCTCCCATGGGCTAGTTGAGTTTTAGCTGATGCTGAACAAATGAGTGTTGCATTTGTGGTTCTCAGCGAGGCGAAGCTACAACTGCTCCCTGGATCATGCCCTCCTCATCCTTGTAACTTAAGCTGGGAGAGGAATCTAAAACTTAGAAACACATTTCAAACTTGTTCCTAATGATCTATAAACTTCCCACAGACCAAAACAATTATTTAACTGATGTCCAATAAAAAGGTATGGAATGTTCCACACTCCAAGATGTCATAGCAAAGTCCTGTTTGTGACTACAACACAGAAGGAAGATGGGGACCATCAATCCGTTCAAGCTAAGATTAACATTCGGAAGCTTTGAGGTTGTAGTGAGGACAGCTTGGTTCTTTATGTCTTCCTGTGAGATTACTGAGTAAGAAGACCTAGGTTGACAACTTGCATATGATTCCAGACTGTCTCTATTTCATCCTCTAAATGGGACTCAAGTCCACAGCAAGTTTGCATCCCGATTCATTTCTCCTGTGCCTGCCATTATCTGCCAAACTGAATGCACCAGGTGGGATCGCTGTCTGTCTGCCTGTGGAGGGTGTTGGGCCATCGTGGGCCTCAGGGGTCATAGGTCTGTGGTGTAAATAATATGCTATTGCATCTGTTCCTGGGAGGCTCCAGAGTATGTGAAGTGGAGTGTGACATGAGTGGAAGAAGGAGCCCCTCACACCCAGTCCAAAAGGAAACATTCTGTTTGGCTGTCCTATGTTCTTTGTGCCATCATTTCACAAAAATAGTTCATTTTATATAATAGAACCTGGTCTCAAATCAGTGATGGAAGGTGAGGCAAACCTTGGCCAGGAATGCAGAATCTATTCACTTCAGTAGGGTGTGCATGCAGTTTAAAAGATGGGCTGCAGGGGTTGGAGAGATAGCCTAGCGGTTAAGAGTGCTGACTGCTCTTGCAGAGGAGCTGGGTTTGATTCCCAGCACCCACGTGGTGGCTGAGAACCGCCTTTAACTTCAGTTCCAGGGGAATCTGACATCCTCTTCTGACCTCCACGACATTGCATGACACAGGTGCACAAACCTACATGCAGACAGTACATTCATACACATAAAATAAATTAAAAAAAAGATGGACTGAAGGTTTAGGAAGGGGACGAATGAATAACAGGAAAACATGTAAGCCCACAAAATGCTGTCTGGAAGCAAGAAACAAATAAAACCACTTCAAAGCATAAGGGACCATAGTGTGAGCAAGTACAGACAACTCTGTCTAAATTATAGCTTAAGAGAGAGGTTGGCTTTCTCAGGACTTCCAGCTGATCAGGTGCCTCTATCTACATCACAAGCAGTGGTCTGGTAACTCTCTTTCTTACTCTCTGAATAGGGGTGAGCCTAGTAGGCGACTTTCTTCAGTTCCATAGTGACAGTTATTCTGGTTTACCCCTCTAGCATCACATGCATTTGTGAGGGACCGAATGAAAGCAGGCCACTACCTTGCTCTCTGTTTCCTTTCCCTCAACATTACCAAGTCCTCCCTCTTTCCCTCCCTCCCTCCCTCCCTTCCTTCATGTAGCCCTCCACATATTTTGGTATGTTGTTTCCATCTTTGCTGTGACTTCCCTTGTCTTCTTTCTGGGACTCTCCTACTCTAATTAATGTCAACAAGTCACATTGAATGAGCCTCAACATGAACTGGGTGGTAAGCTCTGATTTTCCTCCAAAGGGGTCTTTCCTGTACTCTAGGCAAATTTAGGGACTCATCTATCTTTCAGGTCTTGAGAAGTGAGATGAGAGTTTAGTCACAAAGTAGCTGTCACAGGTTCCTGTCTCTTAGGGGTTGTGTACGGAGTGCTAATTATGTTAGCTACACCCTATGCCTGTATTCTTAGGGTTGGCATTTTGAAATCACTAAAAGATCCAGAGGAATTCCTCAAAACAGGTTGGAAGGGATATATAAATTCTACTAAACAAGTAAGGCTTTTCAATCACTTGCCAATGTAAGAAAATGATATGAAATATGGTATGAAATATTTTCCTCCAGAAATTCCTCAACAGATAAAAGAAATGTTCATAATTGTCACAAAAATCATATGAACAAGTTTTTTTTTTTTTTTTTTTTTTTAAGAAATAAGGCCTCCTTTGAACCAGAAATATGGGATCTAAACCATTTCTGCAGCCTACAGATAGCAGTCCTTGCAGCCTGGAGTCTGTTCACTGTGGCTTTTCTTTTTGCCTGCTTAGATCAATATCTCACTGATACATGTTCGGCCAGCCAAGCTGTAATGCTGCATTCTTCCAGGCTCAGTAATATAAAGTGATTTAATGCTTTCAGCTTGAAAGATATTGCAATGAACACTGTGATTTATAAAACAAATGGGCTATTGTCCTAAATAAGTTTAAAATTATATAGACCTGAGGAAATAGAGTTAACTAAAGTTTTAATGCCCTTCGCCTATCTTGTGCTTAGCAGTTTATACAGACACATAAGCAATTCAACCCAGAAAATGCAACAGAAATTTATAGCCAGAATCCTCCATACATAATTTCTTTAACCTTCTGTACCTTTTGACATTTATTAGTACACAAAGTCAGCTTCCTGCATATCCTTCTTTTATCCAGGCAACTGTCTCTATATTTATAAGACTCATAAATCATTGCATCTTAAACACTAGTCTATCAGAAAAAAATATGCTAATTGTGGAGGACATCGTTTCCTATATTGGATGCTCGTGGCATTTGGAAATATTATTTCTCACTTTATCACAGAAGCGTGCTAGGAAATAGAAATGATTGGAGCTCTATAAGCCAGAGGAATCTCAGAGATACATTGAAAACTGCCATCTCTTATCCTCAGAACACATTGCTGAAGACAGCTGAGTGTGATAACAGTAGACGGGATATTTCCATTTAATCTTTTAAATATATTGGCTTAGAAATGTGAGTGGAATTCACATGGGGGAATTCTAATATGTTCTCTAGTTTCTTTCTTTTATTTCCATGATCTTGAGAAAGAATTCAAGTTAGGTAGTGCTACTGATGAGAATTATCACAACCAGCGGGGACAGAATGAGGCAATCTGCATGAGAATTTCAAGAACGACTTGGCTACCACTTGAATATTTGATGATTATTTTGCAGAAAATCTGTAAGCACCTAGTCACAGTATAACTTAAGCTTGATTTTTATTTCCATTAATAAGGAGACTTCTAAATGGAGTGATTTAAAAAGAAGATAACATCTTATTTCCTTAATTAAGAAGCAATATTTGTATATATGATTTAGATCGATTAGCTGAGCAATATTTTTCCAAGGTTTCTAATCCCTTAGTTGGGTGTTTGTCTCTGTGATTTGATTGGGTGGTATGGCCTGGTCATTCATATGTTGTAAAATAGAGGAAGGGCCCAACTTATTCTGATTTGGCCATATCATCTCACCCAGTGTTAGTTCTTCTCCTATTAATATAATGGAATACCTGAGATAATTAATTTACAAAGAAAATGTATTTTACTCAGGGTTTTGGAAGTTTCAAGAAGAAGCTAAGCTTTGCTTTGGAACTGAGTGTTCCAGATGAGGGTTGTGTGGAACATAGGGAAGAATCATTTGTTTGTTCCGCTGTAAGGAAACAAAAGAGAAGAAGATGTCAGGGTCACATAACCACATTTGAAGACAGGTCTTTAATGACCTAAAATCCTCCTACCAGCCATCATCTCTGGAAGGTTCTATCACTTCTGTATTAGTCACTTTTCCCTTGCCTTGGTAAAGCTACCATGACCAAGGGAACTTATAAAAGGAAGAGTTTATTTGAGCTTATGATTGATGGTTCCAGGAAATGAAGAGTCCATTGTGGTGGGGAGGCTTGGTGGCTGGGGCTGGAGCAGAAAGCTGAGGTTCACATCTTCCAATGAGCACAGGAAGCCTAGAGAGCCATTGGAGACTAGCAAGGCTTGTTAAACACTCTAAGCCCAACTCCAGTGATGTACTTCCTCCAGCATGGCCACTCTTTCTAAGATACCCCAAAACAGTGCCACCAACTGGGTCAAAATGTCGGAATACTTAAAGCCTATGGGGGACATTCTCATTCAAACCACCATTTTCCACTCCCTGGCCCCCATAGGCTCCTGACCATATAAAATGCAACATGCCTTTAGTCCAACCTAAAAGTCCCCCATAGTCTTTACCAATCTCAATTCTATTCAAAAGTCTACAGTCCAAAGTCTCTTCTGAGACCCCACGCCAATCTTTTAACTGTAAGCTCCTGTAAAATCAAAAGACAAATTACATGCGCCCAACATACTGTTAGGCTCAATCCGCCACACTCATGTAAGAAAGATGCCGGGGGTGGGGGGGGGCACAAACAGTTGTAGATATAAGTTTAATCGAGGGTTAGATACAAGGAAGTAGAAAAGAAGCCACAACAACCAACTCAGGCAGAATAGATAGAGCAGATGACGCATCGGGCCGAGCACACTCCTATGGGACTGGAGGGCAGTGGCCCCTTAGCTTTTATTCTCAGTTAGGGGGTTTCCATCATGGTCATGGTAACTCCTCCTCTGATTGATGGGATCTTGGTTACAGATCAGTTTTTTTATTATATGTATCCACCTGCTCTGGACTCTTTGTTCTATTGTTTTATCTGATCTGGACCTTCCGTTCTCATAAAGCATATATCTGTATGCTTTTTGGCAGAAGTTAAATCGCTCTACTAATAAGGGATTGATTTATCTATTCCATGCCTTTGTCTTTTTTTAAAACTCTGAGGTGAACTCTAGGCCAAGATGGAGCTGACCAAACTAAAATGGAGTCAGCTCGGTCCTCACAATACAATGGAACCACAGACACATTCCCATTCCAAAAGGGAGGAATATAGAGGCATAGTGAGAAATACTGGACCAAAGCAAGATAAAAAATCAGCAGGGAAAACACCAAGTCCTGTAGCTCCATGTGTGACTTCTGGGACTTTAATTCCAAAGAGCTTAGATGGCTCAGCTCTTCCAGCTTTCTGGGCAACATACATCTCTTTCTTAGGCTGGTACCACTCCCTGCATGCAGCTCTCCTTGCCAAATATCTCACAGCTCTGGCATCTCAAATGTCTTCATGGGGTCTCCACTGCCAACTGGGCTTCACCTTCACAGCTTCATGCAATGGCCTATCAGGGCCTTCTTTATGCAGGGACACCCCTGCTGCACTCTGCCTGGCTTCAGAGGCTCTCTGAAACTGCCCGAGTTTGGCTGCAAGTTCCAGATAGAGTCTGTCCTACTTCAACCATATTTGTAACTTTTTCTCTGCCTTTTCAGTATTTTCCTTTCAAAACCTGGAGGCTTAGCTGGGCGTTGTCTTGCCCTGAAGGTACTGTTTCTATTGTTTACTTGTAAACCTGGAGGCCTCTCCTTAGTCACTTTAATCTCACTCTTTCCATTGTTTACTTGTAAATATCTAGGCCTCTCCTTAATCACTTTAATCTCCTTATCAAAGGGAGCATCTCCTTCACATGCCTTGGCTCCAACATTAATCTCCCCCCTGCACTTTTCCAATCAAAACTGTACATTCTTCATTTCTTTCTGCCCCATTTGCTCTTTTTCATTGTAGATCTGTATAATATTCACTATTAATAGCCATGCCACTATTTCTACCTTAGGCTATCTTGAAATATCCTCTGCCAAATCAATTAGTCCATTGTTTTTTTCCAATTTTTTTATTTTTATTTTTTTTAACAATAAGCAATAAATTATGAGTACAAGCATCCTCCATGTAAAACCAATTTGCAGGCAGCTATGCCCAAACCCACACAGCCCATGTTTCCCGCCATTGCTTTTTAACTTAGCCTCAGGCAAGCATTTGGGCTGTGAGCCAGACTCTTTGACAAAATATCCCAGTTGCTGCTTAAGTCTTTACTTTCCTCTGGAAATACATTTTTTTCAACAATGCTTACTTCCAAGCTTCTACTAGAATGACCTATTAAGCTCTGCATACAGCAGTAAACAGCTTTTCTAGCCCAAAGTTCCAAAGTCTTCCACATTTCTCCAAACACTCTCATGGTCAGGTTCTTCACAGCCAACACCCTACTCTTGGTACCAAAAAAACTTTATTACTCACTTTTCTGTGGCTGTGATAAAACCACCATGACCAAGGGAACTTAGAAAAGGAAGAGTTTATTTGAGCTTACGATTGATGGTTCTAGGGAATTGATGGATCCAGGGAATTAATTCATTGTGGTGGGGAGGCATGGTGGCCGGGGCTGGAGCAGAAAGCTGAGGTTCACATCTTCCAATGAGCACAGGAAGCTGAGAGAGTCACTGGAAACTAGCAAGGCTTGTTAAACTCTCTAAGCCCAACCCCAGCGATATACTTCCTCCAGCATGGCCACACCTTCTAAGATCTCCCAAAACAGTGCAACCAACTGGGTCAAAATGTCTGAATACTTGAAGCCTATGGGGACCATTCTCATTCAAACCACAACAACTTCCCTTTAGAAGACCATCTTTAGATCATGCTTTAATGCCTGAGTCTTTGTGCACAACTACCATGCCATCCAAAGTATGCAGCAGGCTGCAGCACTGGATATGCAATGGAATCTATAACCCCATAGCCAAGGGTTGCCTAAACTGTTCCTATTCATTCTTCACTAACATTGGAGACACTCATTTTTTTTTCAGGTTCTGCTAAACTAGCTGTCCTTTTTTCTGTTCTTTCCTTTGTTGAAAGTTCCTTCCTGGAAGGATGGTGTGGAACCAGTCTTCCTTCTCAGACAGAAGGTTTTAGGATAATTTTACAAAACTCAAGCTCATCCCCAACCCAGCAACTTCATAAATTTGATTCATAAATGTGTTGGCTTGCCAAGGCACAGCAAGGAGCAATGCTGTATATATATATATAGGAGGATAATATAACTGTAGTAATATATCACCTACTTATATCACATATATACTATAGTATGTTTACATCCCAATAGAGCAAAGTGCTTTTGGGGAGAACTCTATCATTTTGTACAACTCTCCCCACAAATAAATGTTTAGAAAGCACATAGAGTTTGGAGAGATATTTCAGTGTTTAAGAAAACTCACTAGTCTTGTAGAAAAATTGGGTTTGGTTCCCAACACCTGCATGGTAGCTAACAACCAGCCATGAATCCAGATGCAGGAGTTTAAATGCCATTTTTTGGCCTCTGCAAGCACTGCACGCATGTGATACACTTACATCCATGCAATGAAAAACACACAAAAGTGAAGATAAATAAAAAGTTCTATTACAGAAATTGCATAAACAAACATAGGAGCTAAGAGTCTGTTTTTTTCTAAAGCGTATTTACAAGCGACATGGTAGGGTTCTCTTTGGGCAGCAAGTAGCAAACTACCTAACAACCACCTCTTGTCTTTCTCTACATGCCACTAACATTCCTTACTTCTCATAAATTCTATGTATAACACTATACATACACTCTCCCCTTTTCAGAAATACATTTATTCACTTCAACTCTCTCTAATAAAAATATGACATGGAAGACAGGTCAGATGTTCTCACAAAAATCTTCCCTGTTCTCTAGGAGACATTATCCTGTATGAAGATTCAAAATACATTTGTCTCCTGATAGTAGACAAATGCCTCTGATATTTTCTTGTTTAAATGAAGGGATAAATTGCATTGGAAAAATCATCTTTCTCTGCTGCCAGGTGTCTACAATATCTCATAATTGGGGCAGACAAAGTGACTCAGCAAGTAAGGGCCTGCCATGCAAACATGACGACTTGACTTCAACCCCCACATCACTAAGTAAAAAGAGAGAAGCAACATTCAAACGGTGTTCTATGACCTCCACAGGCACGTATTCACAGAAAGCATCATCTATACACAATCACAATGAAAATGGTCAGGTATAATAATGAGAATTATTGAGTCATATAGTCAAATAGGGACTATTCAAAATTATAATGTTCTCCATTGTAGCAATACATAGTAGAACATACCCGTGGGTTCATTTTATCACCTGCTCATGAATAATACATAGGCAAATACTTTGCTCTTTTTCCATGCTGTTTGGTAAAACTGTAGTATTTCATTGTAATTGATTTGGCTGACATTCTTTAATAATCTATATAACCCTCCTCCCTAGAAACTAGCATAGAACTTCTGGCTTTATATTACTCTTATAGCAATTATCTTCTTATATTTATTCATATATAGATTTAATTATTTTATTTTATTTGAGTTCTCTGCCTGTATGTATGTAAGTGGACCTGTGTGTGCAATGCCTGCTGAGGCAAGAATATAGTGTCAGATCCCCTGGAACTGTAGATACAGACTTCATTAATTAGTTATCAAGTGATTACTGATATCTGAGTCTCTGCAAGAGCAGCCAGTGTTCTTAAACACTGAGCCACCTTTCTGGGCTATGGATTTATTTTTAAGGATGCCTTTCTGGAAGAGCTGATTCATATGCAAATGTGAGAGTTTAGTGCATTTTAACTATTGAGTTTCCTTATGTGTTCAAATGGAAAAAGACTGGAAGTGGGCAGTCTTATCTTGTCCTGCCTACTAGGGTCAACTCTTGGCCTTCATCTCACAGGCTGAAAAGCAAAGATTTTGGACATGCAAAGGCTGGAAGGGGAGTCCTCAGGGCCATACCCAGCATGAGACAATGCCAACTGGTTAGCTTGGCAGCTGCACCCTGGGAGCCAGGGGAAATAGGAATAATAACCAATGCAATTGTATACATTTTCAAACTACAATTAGCCGGGCATGGTGGCACATGCCTTTAATCCCAGCACTCGGGAGGCAGAGGTAGGCGGATCTCTGTGGGTTCAAGGCCAGCCTGGTCTACAGAGCGAGCTTCAGGACAGCTGGTACTAAAAGGGACACCCTGTCTCAAAAATACCAAAAAAAGGATAAAACTAAAAAGAAAACACAACACACACACACACACACACACACACACACACACACACAAATACAATTAAAGAAAATGAGGATGGGGCTGGAGAGATAGCCTAGCAGTTAAGAGCACCGACTGCTCTTGCAGAGCACCCGGGTTTGATCCCCAGCACTCACGTAGCGGCTGAGAACCGTCTGTAACTCCAATTCCAGGAGAACTCCAGTTCCAGGGGAATCTGACACCCTCTTCTGACCTCCGCAGCATTGCATGACACGGATGCACAAACCTACATGCAGACAGTACATTCATACACATATAAAAATAAATAAAAAAATAAAGAAAACGAGGAAACTGGAATTAAGAATGTATCTTATTTTCATATGTTGTTGAAAAATATTAAATTAAAACATGTCGACCTAAACTTGTAAATAGTAACCATTATAGTTCTCTTGAGTAAGTGTGAAATGGGAAAAATGATAAATGAAAAACACGATTTGCAAAAATGAAATAAAATATGTTGTGTTTGAAATACCTGCCAAGACTGGACTGACTTATGTTTACAATAATAGCTTTACTAAAGTGCTATTATAAGGCATATTACTGAGGAATTCATTTAATGGATCACTGAAATAATGTATATTATAGAGTATAAGCAAAAATGCTGGAAATATCTTGAAAATGAGGCAATATCACTATTGTGAACTTGGAGATTAAATATTTAATCAAATTCCTTGTGGAGAGAAGAGTGAAAATACTGCTGTGTCCATTGTTGTGTGTACTGTTTTAAGACCCATTGGGAACTTATGAAGATATCACGATTCATTGGCTAAAGCTGCCATTCTCAACTCATTACTATTTACAATTCTAGAAAAATACGATGGTAACAATTTACTATCCAGGTAAATCCAGGTCTCCTTTGCTAATGTTTATGTCCTTTATCTTTTTGCACAAAAGGTCTATTAATCAGGAAATATACTGAAAATAGTGTTACTAAACTCAAGCAGATAAAAACCCAGCATAGAACTGGGGAAATGGGTAGCAGACCCCAGTCTTAGTAGAAGAAATATTGGCAGCTGATTACTGCTAGGTGAGGAAAAGATGATCTTAAAGCGAGGGTCTCTACATGGGCTGACTAGACCTCAGTGGATGAACTTGCACTGAGGAATGTCTGGGGGACAGTAACTTGCCATAATAGGCACAAATAACAGAAGGGATGAATTCTAGTGTGTATGGGGGCTGTGGGAAAGTCAGTAGGAAAAGGGATAAAAGGGTGATTAAGACTGAGGTGTTCTGAATGAAATACATAAAAAGTCAATAAAAAATTACAAAAAAGAAAAGAATTGTCGGGCGTGATGGCACACGCCTTTAATCCTAGCACTTGGGAGGCAGAGGCAGGCAGATCTTTGTGAGTTCAAGGCCAGCCTGGTCTACAGATTGAGTTCCAGGACAGCTGGGGCTACAGGGAGACCCTGTCTCAAAAACACCAAAAAAGAAAAAA
>VZQC01009989.1:671487-835994 GCA_009823505.1 Rhizomys pruinosus
TCCTGGTTTAGAATTTTGGCATTTGTTCATTGGGAGATGGGTCATAGTTCTCCTTTTTGGTTTATCTTTCCCTGGTTTTGGTAGTTAGCGTAATGCTGGCCTCATAGAAGGATTCTGGGAAGAAGTCCCTCCGTTTGTATCCTTCTAAACAATATTAAGTAGTAATGGTTGTATGTCTTTTCGAAATATTTTTATAAAATTCTGCCGTGAAACCATCTGGGCCTGGGCATTTTTTGGTTGGGAGGCTACTTATTACATCTTCGATTTCTTCCTGTACTATTGGTCTTTTAGGCTGTCAATCTCTTCTTGGTTGAGCTTTGGGATTCCAGATTTCAGATATTCATCCATTCTTCAGGTTTTTCAAACTTTAGTAGAGTATAAGTTTTTGAAGTAGTCCCGTATGATTGTCTGGATTTTTCATTGTCTGTTGTGATGTTTCCCCTTTCTCACTGATTCTATTGATTTGGAGTTTTCCCTCTTTCTTTTGGTTAACTGGGCTAGAGGTCTGTCTATCTATCTTGTTTATTCTCTCAAAGAACCAGCTTTTTGATTCCTGATTTTTTTGTATGGTTTTCTTTGTTTGTATTTCATTGATCTCTGCTCTGATTTTTGTTATTTTTCTTGTCTGCTCCGTTTAGGTTCATTTGTTGTTGTTTCTCTTGTTTGTTTTTTTTTTTTTTTTTTTTTTTATTTGTTTCTTTCTGTTTTTTTAATGTAGCACTTAAGCATATAAACTTCCCTCTTAGGACTGCTTTTAAAGTGTCCCATAGATTTTGTGTTTTGTTTATCATTGTCATTCAGTTCCAGGAATGTTTTTATCCTTTCTTTATTTTTCCTTGACCCACTCATTATTCAGGAGAGTTTTGTTTAGTCTCCATGTTTCCTTAGGTATGTGGTTTATTCTGGGTGTTGTTTGATATCATTATTTATTGCACTGTGGTCTGATAGAATGCATGAATATTTCAATCTTTATATTTGTATTTTCCCTGTTTCCCAGTATATGGTCTATTTTTGGAGAATGTTCCATGAGGTGCTGAGTAGAAAGTTATCTCTGGTGGTGTGTTGAAATATTCGATAGATGTCTGTGAGGTCCATTTGGGTTATTGTGTCATTTAGTTCGGATGTCTCTCTGTTATCCTTGTCTGTTGACCTGTTAGGGGACTTAATGGGGTATTGAAGTCCCTAGTATTTAGTGTGCGGGGTTAATCTGTCCTTGAGATCCTGAAGAATTGTCTTATAAAGTTTGGTTTGCACCGGTGTTTGGTGCATATTATATAAATTTAATTGTTGAAATCTTCATCGTCAATTGTTCCTTTAATAAGATGTAGTGGCCCTCTTTTGTCTCTTTTGATTCTTTTGCTCTTTGAAGGTGTTATTTTCTTCTGATATTAGAATAGCCACCACCTGCTTCCTTTTGGTACACTTGCTTGGAACATATTTCTTCCATCCCTTCACCTTAAGTTGGTGCCATCATTGAAATTGAGATGGAGTTTCTATTGTAGACAAGCATATAGATGGGTTTTGTTCCTAATCCATTCTCCCAGTCTATGGCCTTTTGATTGGGGAGTTAGCCCATTAAATATTTAAGCGTTATAATTGAAAGATGGATGTTTGCTTCCTTCATATTTATTATCCATTTGGGTTCTAGCCTCTGATTTGCTCCTATGTGTTATTTTATATAGTTTCTTTCCTAGGTGTTGAGGATTGTTGCTCTCTCTTCTCCTTGAATTGCTTACAGTAATTTATGAAGAGTTGGTTTTCCAGATGTTATTCCATCATCTTGTTATGTCATGGAAGATTTTTCTCTCCTCCTTCCAAAGTATAGTCGACATTTTTGCTGGGTAAGTGATATGTCTGGTAGGTTGTGGCATCCGTAGTCCCTTACACTGGGAATGCTATTGCTCCATGTTCTTCTTGCTTTCATGGTTTGAGGGCGAGAGTCAGTTGTAGTAATTCTGATGGGTTTCCCTTTGTATGTGCATTGTTTTTTCTATTTGTAGCCCTCAGAATTTTGTCTATTTTGGCATCATAGCATTTTAACTATAATACGTGGTAGAGTGTGGGTTTTCTTTTTCTGATCTTGTCTGTTGGGGTCCTATGTTGCTTCTTGTATTTGAATGGGTTGTCTACTTTTTATATTGTGGGAAGTTGTTTCATTATTTCTGTTGAAGATCTGATCAACTATTACTCTCTTGAGATTCTTCTCCTTCCAATTACCTATGAAAGACTTTGGTCTTTTCATAAGTGTCTCATCATTTCCTGTTTTCCAGTTTGTATTTTAATGTATTTTTAAATTTTTTCATTATGTAAGTCTTTATTTGAGCTTTTTTTAATGGCTCTCGTGTTATCTTCCAGTCTGAATGATTTTTCTATTGCTTCTCTCCATTCTACTTCTGAGGCTTTTTCCTTTTCCTTCTTCTTCTTGATTGAATGTGTGTTCTAATTCCTTTTTCATTTCATCGTTGATTTTTTAGTACTTCCATTTCCTTTTTTGAGCTCCTCAATCTCTCTTGTGCTTCTCAATCTCCTTTTGTCTCCAATTCTTCTTAGTCTTGTTGGCGTTCCTTTTTCATGGTTTTTCAATGTTCCTTTCGGAGTTTGTCTATTATCTCCCTCTAGTTCTTTCTGGAGTTTTGTTGGTCTGGGTTCCTTAGTTCTTCTTCTGAATAGTTTGTTCATTGTATCCTCTAGGTCCCTTTTTGATTTTCATTCTCTCTCTTTATTCTCTATATTCTTTATTTTTTTCTCCCTCTAGTTCTTTCCGGAGTTTGTCAATTGTTCCTTTAGTTCTTTCTGATGTTTGTCATTGTATTCCTCCAGGTCCTTATTTGAGTTTTTCATTTTCTCTCTTTAGTGCTCTGAATTCCTCTTTATGTTCTTTAATTTCTCTGCATAGGTCTGCAATTATTCCTCTAAGATCTGTTCTCTTGGTTCCCTTTCCAAGGCGGTTCCCATCTGTAGCTCGTCTCCTACAGGTTTTGGTAGATTGGTGCAGGATTATCCTGTGTCTTTCCCATGTTGTCCCTTCGTCGTCGTCCCTGGCATGTTGGGCTTCCCTTTTGTGTTAGATCACAAATAGCAGACGGTTTTGCTTTCCTCCTTCACATAACTTTTTTGTTGTTTGTTTGTGTTCCCCTTCCTCCTCCTTGTTTATGGGAGTATGGACTTGTCTGCTTTTCAATTTTTGTTGCTTATATAGGTATCTGGAAGCCAAAGCACTCTTCTCTTCTTGTTCTGAAGGTTTCTCTCCAACGGGGGGGGGGGGGGGGGGGGTTATGCCTGATCTAGAGCCCGCGCCCCGGCGCAGCCGCCCTGGCCGCCGGATCTCCGGACCTCTGGCCCATCGCCCGGGTCCGCCCTCAAGGCCCCAGCAACCCAAGCTACTCGCCAGTTGGCTTCTGGGTATCGTGCTCAAAGGCGCAGCCGCCTGGCCGCCGACTCTCCGGACCCTCTGGCCCGCGCCCGGGTCCGCCCTCACGGCCCCCCAGCAACCCAAGCATACTCGCCCAGGTGGCTTCTGGGTATCCTGCCCAAAGGCGCAGCCCCTGGCCGCCGGACTCTCCGGACCCTCTGGCCCAGCGCCCGGGTCCCGCCCTCAAGGCCCCCCAGCAACCAGGACTCGCCCAGGTGGCTTCTGGTATCCTGCAAACCGTACCACCTTGCGCACGCGCCCTCAGGCCCAAGCCCTACTCGCCCAGTGGCTTCTTGGGTATCCTGCCCAAAGGCGCAGCCGTCCCTGGCCGCCGGACTCTCCGGACCCTCTGGCCCAGCGCCCGGGTCCCGCCCTCACGGCCCCAGCAACCCAAGCTACTCGCCCAGTGGCTTCTGGGTATCCTGCCCCAAAGGCGCAGCCCGCCCTGGCCGCCGGACTCTCGGACCCTCTGGCCCAGCGCGCCGGGTCCCGCCTCCACGGCGGCCCCAGCAACCCAAGCTACTCGCCCAGGTGGCTTCTGGGTATCCTGCCCAAAGGCGCAGCCGCCCTGGCCGCCGGACTCTCCGGACCCTCTGGCCCAGCGCCCGGGTCCCGCCCTCAAGGCCCCAGCAACCCCGGTTTTTGTTTTCTCTTAACTACAGAGGTCTGTCTTTGGAAATAACAAATTGGGGTGGAAAGTGATATTCTTGTAAAAGAAAATGAGGTGGCTGGAGAGATAGGTCAGTAGTTAAGATGGCTTCCCCCTCTTTCAGAGGACCAGAGTTCAGTTCCCAGGACCCTTACTGGGCTACTGATAACTTCCTGTAATTCCAGGCCCAGAGAACCTGATGCCCTCTTCTGGCCTACATGGGTACCTGCACACAGGTGCACATACACACAAAGACACACATATACACAAAAGTTAAAAATTAAAAGAAAACCCTTTTCCTTCATAATGTGCACATAAGAGCCAATTATTAAATAAATACTATGTTCACCACTCACAGATATTAGAATTAATAAGGAAACACTGGAGAACACCCATTTCTTAAGAAATTGTCAAATAGCACTTCCATATTGTCTTTCAGAATGCTTATTGACTTCACATTTTAAAAAACTTAAGAATCAAAATGTGTTTTAACTCGAACATGACTTGGACTTCTTAGTGTCTCTTTTTGTCCTCTCTCTCTCTCTCTCTCTCTCTCTCTCTCTCTCTCTCTCTCTCTGCTTCTCTCTTTCCTTTTTAAATTTCCCTCTTTCTATATCTTTTACAGCTTTGCAACTTTTCATTAGGACAATTCATTAAACACATTTATTGAGCATTTCTTTTTAAAGACAGGGTTTCCCTGTATCCCTGGCTGGTCTTGAACTACCTATGTAGACCAGGCTGGATTAGAATTCACAGAGATCATCCTTCCTCTGCCCCCTGAGTGCTGGCATTAAAGTCTCTTGCTACCACACTGGGACCTCAATGAAAAAAATTAAAGAAAATTTGTATTCTCCAATTATACCTAAACTCACATCGATTTAAACTTTATATAAGCAATACCCAGTAGCAGGAAGGCATTCTTCATCCATTTATCTCCAAAATGCCCCATTCCTCCTTAGCAGGAATTTTCTCCATTTAAATTAATTTTATTTGATACACAGAGACTGTTGGGAAGAAGTAATTGCCCGACACTCTTTGAAGGTTCCATTTCACTGAATGTCTTTGTTCTCTTTGAATACTAATCACAACATTTTGTTTAATATGTGCTTTTTAAACATCTAGAGAACATTGAAGTTAGCATGTTGACCTTGGTTGCTTGCACCAAAAATAGGTACTAAAATAAAAAACCATAGTATAATCATTTTCATTAAGAAGAAAATAAATGCGTGACCCAATATAATCAAAATTATGGATCATAAGGTGAATGGTAAATCCATTTTTTGCATAATTCTCTTCAAATATAAAGTAAATTTTGATATAGCTGTAACATAAGTAGCTCAGAAACTTAGGGAATAAATTGAGACCTTTAAAAATATATACTGTGAAATAAAATCTAAACAGATATCTAATGTAATAGAGATTTAATAAAATAGTAAGCCAGGGCAATTTCACTAATGAATATTAAATTAAAATCTTAAATTCATTATAAGTGGGTGCAATTAAGCAATAGGATTAAGTTCATCCTATGAATACAAGGAAATTTTTGTATAGGCAAAGCTCTTAGCTTAATGCACCATACAAATAGCTTAATAAGACTAAAACACCCCATTAGATTAGTTTTGTATAAAAAAGGGTTTGCACAAAATTTCACTGATGCCTAAAAATTATTTTAGCATCTACAGACAAATTCTTCACAGTATGACTCAAAATAAAAGCTTTATCATACTTGATATTGCTTTGGACTAATTGGTTAATATACCAGCATGTAAAAAACAAATAGCAAAGCTTAGTACTAAAGCCTTTCTAAACAAACAAACAAACAAACAAACAAACAAAAACCTATGCTACTTCCACACTGCATCTCTAAAGATAGGGCATATATAAATAAGTTTAACTTAATCAAAATATTCAATTACCCATTAACTAGGTATATGTTAAAATATAAAAGCATCTTATTTCTCTTCCGCAGAATGTAAGGGCTTCGATTGGGGTTAATGGTGAAACTACAATAATATAGACTGGACACTCATTTGATCAACTTGATTGAACATACAAGCCCCCCCTGCTGGATGGTGGGACCCATGAGCTGTGTGGGTCTGGGCACAACTGCTTGCAAATTGGTTTTACATGAAGGATGCTTGTACTCACAAATTATCACCTATTGTTAAAAAAAAATGAAAACAAAACAAAACAAAAAAGCAGAGAAAGATGCAGAAAACTTATGGCAGAATGCACGATCTGCGATGGGTAGGGGTGGGGTGGGGGGGAAGGGAAGGGGATATATGCTTGAACTGAATTGGAAAATGATGTATGAAATACACAAAGCATCAATAAAAATAAATTAAAAAAAAAGAATTTTATTTCTCGATTCTCATTGGAAAACACAAGTGTCAGAACTCTTCTATAGTAGATAAACAATGGGAAAATTCAGGAGCAAAAACGACCAAGAATCATGAATGAGAAAAAGCAAGGAAATCTTCAAAGTAGAGAAGCAAATCGCCACCCTCTTTTCTCCATGCCCGTTGATAGCACGTGCAAGGAGGAAAATTTAATTATAGAAAGTTAAAACATTTCTAACCAAGACTGTAAGACATCAGACAAAAATATTAATACCTTTTCAACCTGGATATTATAAGCAATACTGTTAAAGAACTTAGGTCACAGCATGGGCACTTATAAGCCAAGTTTGGCTGAGCAGCAGCCTCCATTAGTGACTTAAAAGGACCAAATTAAAAGTGAAAAGCAAAAAAAAAGACTTACTGAGTACAGCCACATTGCATAGATGGATAGAGAGAACCAGAGATGACCCCCTGACCCCCCAACCCTGTACACACACACACACACACACACACACACTCTCTCTCTCTCTCTCTCTCTCTCTCTCTCTCTCTCTCTCTCACGCATGCACACGCCATCCCTTTTGGATCCTGACATGAGGTTTAGGTTTAAAAGAGGCCAAAGAATATGCATAACTAAGCATTTAGTCTAGGTGGTAGCTCTGCCCAGAACTCTCTTCCGTCTAAGTCTCTCCAGCAAGGTCCCCTGACAAGCTGTAATTCTTCCTCTGAGAGACAAGTTCCTTGTCTTCATGACCACAGGGCTTCAGGCTTTTTTCTTTGGGGAGGAGATTTCTGGGGGAGCTCTATTTCTTGGGGTCCACCCTTTCTATAGTCTGATAAGCAAAGGAAGGGTACATTGCTGGCTAGTTACACTGTAAATCTCTTTCCTTTTCCTTTCTAGTTTGCACTGTACAAATATAAATTTGTATTGCTAGGATAATAACATCCATGAAAATCACATGAAACCTAAAAAATGTACTTTTCTAAGTTGAGAAGCATCAAGGCATATTTGGATGAAATATAACAGTGAAGGAAAAACAATTTGTGCCACTAAGAATTCAAACCACAAAAGTTAATTGAGGCAAATTGAAAGGCTTATAAGAGAAAATGTTGCTTAAAGGAGACTAAAGAAGGATGTTCATATCCCGGGGTACACAAACTCTTTCCTTTTTAAATTTTTATTTATTTATTTATTTTTGTATGTGTATGGATGTACTATCTGCATGCACAAGCACCCTTGTGCAATGCCACAGAGGTCAGAAGAGGGTCTCGGATTCCCCTGGAACTGGAGTTCTCCTGGAATTGGAGTTACAGATGGTTCTCAGCCTCCATGTGGGTGCTGGGGATCAAACCCAGGTCCTCTGCAAGAGCAGTAGGTGCTCTTAACCACTAGGCCATCACTCCAGCCAACACAAACTCTTTCAAATCCTTTGATGGGACCTCATTAACATGAAGAAGGACAGAACTCCTCAGAAATGAGCATGGCCTTTGATCCTTCTTGCCTGGCAAAATGGCCATGCATTTTGCCTCTTCAGAAACATCGCAGTTACATCCACATGCTCAGAGTTTTATATCATACCCTTTACTCTCAGAGGGACCCAAATTTGTCATGATTAATTATGGTTACTAAACTCAGTAATAAAAACAAAGACTTTGGTTGGTTATGATACACCTCACATTATATCAGAAGCATAAAGCTCTCTAATTATTACAAAAAAGCAAGGTACAAATGTCTATTTGTGCAAGAGTGATTTATATAACACAGTGAAATTTTAGAAAAGAAGAAATAAATGTATACCCAACAGCAACAATGACCAATGAAATGGTCAATTAATGAACAGATTTTCAGGATTTTGGTTTTTGGTTTATTTGTTTCTTCCCTCAATCCTTTCTTCTCTTAACCCCTCCCTTCTTCCTACTTTTTTTCTTTTTATATTTTTGGCCACTTATATTTTTTTTTTGTTATGAAAGCTCCCTGCCTGTCTGTTTTATGTGCTGTAAACATTATTCTTACAGTTCCAACCTCCTGGATTTTATCCATTTGGCTATGCCCATGTATGTACTGTTCACTAGTTTCACACTTCTGAGCCAGTTTACACTGAGTGTCAAAACAAGCACCACCCTATGTCCTACTAGAGACTCTTGCTCCATAAATTCTAGACATAGCTCCACTTCTCTAATGCATCCTCCTGTAATGCGGGAAGAGCTGCCTGGATGCTAGGTCTTTATAAACATTTCATAACCTACAAACTTCATATATTAATGGATTCATTTCATCCTCATAACAGTCCAGCAAAGAAGCTACGGTTAATATCACACATGCACACACACACACACACACACACACACACACACATTTTACTGGTGATAAAACTGATTAGAAAAAGTTTGAATGCATTATCCTATTCTCATAACTAACATGTTTCAGAGACCTAATTTTTGTTTTTTTTTAATTTTTTTAATTAATTTTATTTATTTCTGTATGTGTATGAATGTACTGTCTGCATGCAAGCTTGTGCACCCGTGTCGTGCAATGCCGCGGAGGTCAGAAGAGGGTGTCGGATTCCCCTGGAACTGGAGTTCTCCTGGAATTGGAGTTTCAGACGGTTCTCGCCGCCATGTGGGTGCTGGGGATGGAACCCGGGTCCTCTGTAAGAGCGGTCGGCGCTCTTAACCGCTAGGCCATCTCTCCAGCCCCGAGACCTAATTTTTGTTCTCAAATATTTTCCATCTTTACAAATCAGAAATCTGGCAATCTTTTCTTTCAGCCAACCTTTTTCTCTTATAAGTGTAGTTTCTCATGTCACTGTTTGCAGGTGGACCATGAGATAATCTTAACATAAGAAAACCAGTTCATCTCACTCCATTCTTCCTCACATCCATTAGTTGTCCTGTGTCCCAGAGGAAGGAATCTGTGGGTGGAGTCACACCTTTGGGTACAAGCTTCCACTTGTAAATATCTGGATAAGGAAGGGTGGGGAACAGCTACTGGACTTGAACTAGTAACCACATGTGCTCTGCTTTCTCCCCCTCGTCATTCTTATGGTCTGAGGGCCACACGTGGCAGGAAGCTGGAACAAATAATTATAATGTCAGGGTGAAGCGGTTAAGAGCTTCACCCTGACATAATTATTTGTTGGTCTTGCAAAGGACCAAGGTTCAATTTACAGCAGCCACATGAGGGCTGACAACCATCTATCTGTATGTCTAATTTGATATGATCTTACACCCTCTTCTGGTCTCCATGGGCATTGCACACGTGTGGTATACTTACATCCATGCAGAGAAAACATTTAGACACATAAAATAAAAATGAATTATTTTTAAAGTTAAATATCTCAATTGCTCCTTTCCTGTCTGGGGCCCCACAGTCACATCCTGCACTTGCTCCAGGGCGCAAATAACACGTCTGACACACAAGGGTCTCTTAGCATGTTTTCCATCTGTGGATGTTTCCTCTTCATAGCTCTTCATGTTGGTATTGGAAGAGGGAAAACATTTAACACTTAGATAGGAAAACAAATTATTTTCTTCCTACAATTATATAGATGTTTTTAAAAGACATGGTCTCCCTGTAGCTCCAGCTGGGCTGGAACTCACTATGTCAAACAGGCTGGCCTCAATCTCTGAGAGATCTGACTGCCTCTTCTTCCAAATGAATGCTCAGATTAAAGGGATGCATCACCACATCCTGTTTGCACAGATCTTACTGAACAAAAAAGGAAACCGAACCAAAAACCCTAAAAAATTTGTGCTTTCAACTTCTAAGATTTCTCTAGAGTCTGAATGTTCATTTTATTTTGTTTTGTTTTTCTTTTTACTGATAGTCCGAAATTTTAAACTATTTTATTTTGTTGTCCAAATGGTGGTCATGAGGCTATGGTCAAATTCAAAAACAGGTGTTGCTGCTATGGTCTCTGTCACAAGGTGGCAGCATTGAGCAAAGAGGTAGCCATTCAAAATGGTAAGAAAGCCAGCCAGAGCTGGAAGCTTTGTGGATATCTCAGCCTCCCGGGGGTGTGGAAGATGAAGTTAGATGCCTGGAGGTATAGAAGATGGGATTAGCCTCTCTGCCTCCCAGCGATATAGATAGGTCTCCCCACCTACACATTGAAACACCCAAAGCAGAGAAGCCACGAGATACCCCAGGTCCAAATGCTTGTTCTCCAGGCTGTAGACTGGAGCCAGGGTTTGTACCTTAACACTGCCTTGTGAGCTCTCCTCCGTGCAATCTTGCTATTCCTTCTGACACTGATATCAATCAAGTCATTCTCTTCTTTCCGAATAAGTGCCGTTCATTCTGAACTGGAAGGAGCTTGAATTCTTTATCTCTCCTCTCAGGAGTATATAAGCTTCTTAATACACTACTTCACACTTTCTCTAATTCTGGTATCCCACAGTGTCTCCAGGATGTTGACGAACATACACACACACACACACACACACACACACACACACAAACACACACACACACACACACACAGAGTCATGGACAAAGCACAGTCTCACTCCTGGGAGGATTTCCTGTGCTGACCCTGCAGGAACATGGATGCATGTTTGTTTCAATTATGCAAAACTAGAGAACTTTCTAAATGAAATCACCTTTGCTACAAGGCCTCTTCCTATGCTGCCTATGTAAAGAACTGTCATCTTCAGATAATGGGAATATAGGGTATACGACTACAATGAGCAGGTGACTCCCTTTGCCAATACAGCTTAGTAACTTCTCAGTGCCCTAAAAATTACGGATAAATTTAAAATAAAATATAAATTCACTTTTTGAATATACAAAACATAAAAAATGTGGACTGAGGACTGCTGAGATACCCAGCTTGTGAAGTAAGCAGCTAATGGGAATTCAGGCTCGTCAGAATATGGACTGCCAATGTTGAACTACTTCGGCTGTATCATGGAGGATAGTGCAGGGGGATCGAGACAGGATGCGTGCTTACTGGACTTCATTTGGGGGACTATGGGAAAGACCCCAGTGTGGAGCACAAGTGTAGGATTGATGGTTGTTTGGGCTTGCCAAGGAGGAGCCTTCGAGCACTCCCTTAAGGAAAACATGACATCNTACAAAGGTATATAATAGTGTTCAAAGGGAGTGGTTTTATATAAAGGGCCTGTGACTTAGTTTGTTCTAAAAATTGGAAAACATGTGTGTGTGTGTGTGTGTGTGTGTGTGTGTGTGTGTGTGTGTGATTATGCCTTTGCTTGCCTCCGTGGGGGTGAGAGGTGGATGTGTGATATCTTCCTATATCATGCTTTGCCTTATTTTTTGAGACAGGCTCTCTCACTGAACTTGGAGCTCACTATTTTGTCCAAGCTGACTGGTCTGTGAGCCTTGGGATCTGCCTCTGTGCCTGCACCTCCTCCCAGAGCTGAGGCTAGAGACATGTGCCAGTCCACTGACCTTTTTACATGAGTGCTGGGAATCCAAATTCAGGTTCTTGTGCTTGCCCAGCAAGCACTTTACCCACTGAGCATCTTCCAGCCCTGAGGAATTACTTTCATTAGTATCTTTGTAAGTGGTAGATAATAGGTTATGTACTGTGATGAACGTGTGGAATGGATAATGATTGAAGGAAACTTTGCATCTAGTTGAGAAAAGCAAGACACGAAAAGCCTCAGGTGGATGGAACTGGTGGATGAGGAGCTGAAAGGAGCAAGGGGCTCCCCCCCCCAAAAATACCCTAAGAGACCCCTGAGGACCAGATCCTCAAGTGACCTCAACAAAACAAAACCTTGGTTAATCTGGGATAACTGTGTGGTCTTAAGCATCCAGAAGGAAAGTACAACCAGAAATAAATAATCAGTAAGACCAGAGAAACTGTAATGCAGACATAAAACTTGAGACCTTAGTAAAAAAGATAAAAAGAAAAAAGAGAGCACTGTTGTTTGGCTTGTCTTCAGTTCTTACAGGCAGGTGCATCTGCTCTGTGGATGCCACTTGGCACTCCTCAAGGACTGAGATAAGGCTTCTTAACTTTCCAATGTGGACTGAGAACTGCTGAGATACCCAGCTTGTGAACAGCTAATGGGAATTCAGCCTCGTCGGAGTATGTACTGCCACTGTTGGATTACCTTGGCTGTATCATGGAGGCCAGTGCAGGGGGATCAAGACAGGACGTTGCTTACTGAACTTCATTTGGGGGACTATGTGAGGGAAAGACTCCAATGTGGAGCACAAGTGCAGGACTGATGGTTGTTTGGGTTTGCCAAGAAGGAGCCTTCGAGCACTTCCTTAAGGAAAATATGACATCTTTTAGGAAAAAAAGTCCTCCGATTCAGGTTTTATATATATACTGAAGCAATACAAGTAGGAGAGAACAATAACAACAAAAGAACTGGAAAACAACAACTCTGGAAAGACTCAGAAAAAGATGCAGGACATGTATGGCAGAGTACAGGGACTCGGGTGGGGTGGGGGGCATGGAAAGGGAAGTAACTCTAGATTTGACTGAGAAATGATGTAATTGAAGAGAAGAAAAAAAAAGAAAAAAATGATAAATGATGTAAGACTTATGGAAAATGTTTAATAACAATAAAACATAATTTTGTGAAAAAAGTTTACTAAAGATGCCAAGGATGTTTACATCTATTAAATTAGCAAATGAAAGTTTAGTCAATGCCTGCCAAGCATTGGAGGGTAAAAAGATAACATGCTCATATTCTTGATCCAAATAATTTCATTTGTAGGTTCCATTTTCAAAGACACAGTACCAGGGAAGCACTTCATCCATTGGCAAATTTCACAGGAGCACTTAGAATAGGCTTCATGGTGTTTAATCAATGTGTACTGAAGCATGGGTGAAAGAAGAAGGAAATGACATGAGAGGAAATGGGGAGAACTAGAACCTTTGCTAAAAGTGGAGACAGTGCCAAACAATGGATTGAATAATTTCAAAGTGAAAATTGCAGAGACCCTGTACCCATATGGACATAAACCCACACAGGCACTGGTGGACAGAGTATGCATGTAGTCTGGTCTAGAAGGAGATAGAATCTAGGCTGTTCTGAGTGTGGGAATGCAGATGGAAAAGATGCTGTCAGGCAACTACATCACACACCCCGTGCCCCACTGTAGTCACTTTCTGCTGCTGCTGCTGCTGCTGCTGTTTCTAATGTGGCAGTGATGGCTAAATACCTGCTTTCAATTCTAACACTATAAAAATATGTGTTTGCTAATAAAGGCACCTGTGCAAGAATGATGGTACATGTGACATCAGGGCAGGGCAGTGCCTCTCACTTCGTTTCTCACATGAATCACTTGAGCAGCTGTAAAATCTTACAGGAATCTGAATTGTTTGTACTGTATTGGCTTGGTCATCAGAATGATAGATCTGCCTGATCCTTCGGCACAAATGAGACTGAAGAGCATAGGTTGGAGGCATTGATAGCCAAAGCAGAGTTCTCTAATATCTATACCCATGGCACCCTTGAGACCTCGTGGAGATGCAGAATTGTAACCTTGCCCTAACCTATCGATTCAGAATTTGAGTTTGTATGTTTATTATGTTTGTTTGAGGCAATATATCTCTGTGAGTCCACGTTGCCTCTAACCCTCAAACCTTCTGGCCAGCCTGTGAGTGCCAGGTTTCCAGATGTGCATCAATCGGCCTGGTTCTAGAATCTGGACTTTAATACTGCCCAGGTATGCATGTAGATATACCAGTCTGGAGGCTCTGGGGAACCTTATGGCGGTTTCTCTGAGAGTCACACACTGCTTAATATAACATCATCTGTGCTTCAAATCACTGTACACTGTACACCTACCTATGTGGAAATAAATCAGTTTTTCTGAGGGACCCTACTTTCTATTGCAAGAAACACAGGAAGCACATGGCATTTACCAGCACAGGAATAAATAGGTGTGATCACTCAATTTTTCTTAGAAGCTTAACAACTGAAACAATCTTTCCAATGACTACCACTTCCCAATGAAGAAATTAAGGCCCATATTTACCAAGATATGACCAAATATCACACCATTAAGAAATAGCAAAGCCTAGATTTAGAATAGATTTTTCCTAAACTAATATCATCCTTTGGAACTTCTCTGCCTTCTCTTGTAAAAATTTGCTCTGTGTGTGTTGCTAGGTTCATATGCCAGAGCTTTACTAATTTAAAAATTATATATACATGCGCATATTTAAAGCATGAGACAGAACAGACAATTGAGGCAGCATGATGTCAGCCACTCTTAACCAGTGCTGCCTCCACGGATTTTAATATCAATAAGAATATTTTGTACTGACTTGGAAATGCTGCCTAAACCTGTAAATAGAAAACGTAATGTGGCTACACATTATAAAGGAACCTTGCAGGAATAACTGGTCTGGGAAGCTCTTGTAGATGAGATGAGAATAAGGTAAATTCACACTCCAGGTACCCAGGGGTATGTTGTGGCAGGTATGTTGTCTAATAATGTAACCGATAGAGATGAATAAGGGTTTCCAGAGGACACAGACCTTTTGGTGAATGGGCAGGGGACTGTTTCTTGAACTATCCAAAAACTAAACTGCAGCTGTCTGATAGTGATCTCTGAGGTGGAATTGGGATCCCAATTGATGCTGAACAGCAAATTTCATGTCTCATTATTCCAGTGTGGGCAATAGACCTACATTCAAGACAATGTAGGTATCACCTGGAACCTTGTTAAAAACACATAATCCCAGGCCCCAACACAGTACTAGAGACCCTGAGTCTGCACTTGAACTGAATCTCCAGAAAGATGATGCATGGTCTCATGAAAGACTGAAGAGCATCTGTTTCATAGATTGTTTCCCAAATAGTCCTCAATAACAAAATTAGCAAATGGATGATTCATAGGCCACCTTAGTTAGGACTTTCCTAGGAAGACCTTGAGATTTTATACATTAAACCAATGTCTTTAGTGTGATTTATAATAAAGTAAATTAGACAAAAGTTATGATCAAGCTCTTTATATTCTGCCAATTGCAACACTGGCACTTAGTCATACTACCTATTCACCAGTGTCCTTGATGCAATGCCCTCTTTATGAATTTGTTCCTGTGGTCAATGAAATAGAGCATTCCTTGGCATATTTAATATAAGCACAAGATAATTAACCATATAACAGCATATGAAGGGCCTAAACTTTTGCTTAATACCGAGTAGGAACAAAAAAAAATGAGATAGCTGTATAGATGTTAATACTTTTAATGCCCATTAGACAGTTCATGTTATTTTTTGCCCTCTGAAAAATAAGGGTAGAAGGTGTATAGATTTTTTTTTTATTCATTCAAATTATCGCTACCATGGAGGTAGATGTTTCCAGAAGAAAAGATGAGCTTGGATGCCAGTGGGAGGGTCAGGGAGGTGAAGGAGAGTACTGTGACAGAGACAGGGGCTGCGTGGAGGAGTGAATCATTTCATACATCCAGGTAATATTTTGGTTAGCTTGTGGGGGAAGAGATCAAAGCTACTATTTAATATCATTAAAATAATCATTATTTCTTCCACATATGCTAACCCAGGCAGAAAGGAAGAAGCTTTTAAATGCACAGCCAATAAAACCTTGTCAAAGAGAGTAAGTCATGCACGTGACTTTGTATCTCTAAATTAGACCAGAGGAACACCCCAAACTGTGGCAACATTGTGACCGCGTTTTAAGTGGATTCTTTATTATCTCATCCTTCCTGACAGATCTTTCCAACCTGGTGCTTTCTCATTCCCCTTTGTCCTATTATTAGCTTCTATTTTAGAACTGTGGGAGAATGCCTTCCTCTGGCAGCAGAGCTACCCACTGGCACACAAGCCCTGCTCTAAACATTTAGACTTCCTAATTGAATCTCTGCCTTTCAGGAGCACGGGTCATTGGGATGAACCTGCTGTTAGAGGACCCCATGAAAGCCAGGCTTAGGGCAAACTCACCTTTAGATATATTCTGTGTTTCTCCACACCCACGTCTCTAAGCATGTCTCTTCCCCAAAGCCTGGGGATTGTTTGTTTAATGAAGTCTCCCACTGAAATAATAACTAGTTTTCCTGATGCTAGCTGAAACCACATTTTAGTATTTGTTGAAAGAAGAAAGCAGTTTTTCACGAACAAGACAAACACCCTGTTTTAAGAATCCCGTAGATTTCTTTCCTGGTCTCCCCTGTATCTTTGGGCTGCTGTGCATGCTGAAATGTGATTATTTTTTCTATGACCCTCTATGAAAGCTCACAGCTAGCTGTCACAGGAAAATATATAATCTTCAGATGAGAAAACATCTGACTATACCAATAAGTATAACTAAACTATTATAATTCAAGAGTGATTAATGACGATGGCAAAAGTGTCTTGAATGAATCTGTTCAAATCCTTGGGGGAAAAAAGTTGAAAACAAAACCTTTCTCATACCTAAGATATCATGAAGTTAATTTTTAAGAATTACTTTATTATACTATGTAAAGTTTTTTGTGTGTGATGTGTGTGTGTGAATGCACCATACATACAGATGAAAGCTACATGTTAATTCCAGATGAGGAGAGATATTGTTGAAATATTTTATTTTTGACCCATGCCAAATAAAAACAAAACAGGATAGAACTAGGAGAGATTACTATGGGATAAAGGAAAGTAGATCTTCTTGAAGGGAGTGACTCTAGTTAGGCTGAATAGATTCCAGGGGATGAACTTTCACCAAGGGACAACAGGATAGAAATGCTTGACTGGATAGAACAACATATATGACAGAATCTTGAGATCTGGTTAAGGGGATATTAGGGGCTGGGGTGGGAAGAGGGGTCTACATTTCATTAAGATGTATTATATGAGCTGGGCATGGTGGCAAAGCTGTTAATCCTAGCACTCAGAGGCTGAGGCAGGTGGATCTCTGTGAGTTCAAGGCCAGCCTGGTCTACAGAGTGAGCTCAAGGACAGCTGGAGCTACAGAGAGGCCCTGCCTGTCTCAAAAAGACCAACAAAAAGAGATGTATTATATGAAATACAACAAAACTCTAGGGCTGGAGAGATGGCTCAGCAGTTAAGAGCACTGCCTGCTCTTTAGAAGACCTGAGTTCAAATCCAACACCCACATAGCAGCTAACAAACATCTAGAACTCCAGTTAAAGGGAATCCAACCCCTTCTTCAGACCTCTTCATGGGTTGCACAACTCAGGTAGGTATACTTACATATATACAGGCAATCTACTCATACACATTAATAAAAAATTATGAAAATTTAAAAAAGAAATGTGCAAAACCCAGTAAGATATTAAAAATGGACAAGCACTTTAATTATAATTTTTATTTTGTATGCATATGAATATATTGCCTACACAGGTTGGAATAGGGAGTTGGAGCCCCTGGAACTGAAGTCACTAACTGTTGTTAGCCTCCATGTGAGCGCTGGGAATTGAACCAAGATCCTCTGCAAGAACAGCTTGTGCTCTTAACCACCGAACCATCTCTCCAGCCCCACGAGAAAAAATTCAAATCTCGATTTCATAATTTAATCAGTGTGACACTCTGTAAAATAAGACTTTTATTTACTTTACATTCATCATAAATATAAAGTATTTGAGTGCAGAGAATGAAAAAGTGATCATTGTTTGATATATTGCTGAGGGCCTTCTGCATCTGAGAGAAAATATTCAGGAATGAAATCACCAAGTTCATGAAGGGCATACCATATAAACCTAGTTAAATTTAATCACATCTAAATAATTTTGAATTTTCCTCTCTCTTACAGTTTGAAGGGGATCTTCTCCAGTAACTACTCAACAAGCCATGTCTTTGTTGGCAATAAAGAGCAGGCTTCAAAATGAAAAATGAGAAGGCTCTTTCCAAAGGCTGCCGCCACCTCATATCTGAAGCTTCCCTGGTTTCTGAACATGAACATCGGAAATCTTCTGCCTGTCTCACAGAACCTCTCAGAATTTCATGCCACATGAAATTGAAGTAGAAAATGCCTATCTAGATCCTGCTTTTATGAGTTTTTCTGAGAACTTATTATTTTCTTACCAATACTTATTGTGCCTGGGACATTGGATATGTTTAGAAAGAAATGACAAAGCTATGGAAAGAGTGTATAAAATCAAGATTCTTCTTTTTTGGGGGAGGTGTTAGACAAGAAGTACATTAAATGTTTTATCTGACAGTACCCACACATGGCTCCTGTTTGTGTCTGTGTGTCCATGTGTGTTTGGGGGGTGTGCCTGTGTGTGCAAGTTATTTTCCAACTGTCTTTGAGATGTTTTTGTTTGCTTATCTATTAATTATCTCATTTCATTTGTTAAAAATTGCAAACAAGCTTTTGTATGTAAGTATTCTCAGCTTTTCTGTATTTGGGGACATTTTGTTTGTTTTAGGATGTATTTTTGTTAGTTAGATAGTTAGTTTGTTTGTTTTTAATTTATGACCCTGGCAAAGATTTCCCTAGTCTTCAAAGTTCAGACTTTGCTGCCTAGGGACTGCCAGCATTTGTCCATGTAACACCTGCTCACACCAGACTGTGTTGACATTTCTGTGTCCTATAATCACAAGTTCTTTATTAGAGGGCTCCATTTCGTCCACTGAATGTCAGAGTCTTGACCAATACCTGGCATTTAAACCATATGTAAATATGTGTGTGGAGGGGAAGGCTGATTTTGTGATTTTGCTTCAAGGTGCCAATAGGAAACCTCACACAACCATCAGAATTGCTGCATTATGGAAACCTCACATGACCATCAGAATTGCTGCATTATAGAAACCTCACATGACCATCAGAACTGCTGCATTATGGAAACCTCACACAACCATCAGAATTGCTGGGTTGTGTTCATGCAATGATAAACATGTTAGAACACCATAGTTGGAATTTTCTTTACATTAAAATAAAGACCTGAGTTCCTGTCTTACATTTCAGATTAAAACTGGGTAAGTACATAAAATACAAATAAGATGTTGGTATGTTCAGATACATAACTGGGGTACAGCACAAGGTTCAGGACTTCTTGCTTGGTTTATCAGTACATCTGTGTGAATTTACATTAAACTGAACACGCAATCCCATGCTGTTCTTGATTTCCTAGGGATTTCAGTTCCATCTTCATTATAACAAGGACTTCAGGACACATTATTGGTTTTTACTTACTTTACAGAGGAAATTATCAATATTGCCTATATTATCCAAAAAGTTTGCAGTTAAGCAAGGGTAGAAGTACATGCCTAAAGTCTTAGCATGTGCGAGATTGTAATAAAGATACCCATAGTTTGCAGTAAAGCTAAGCTAAGTAGACAGACTCTATCTCAGGAAACAGAGAAGAAAGTTTGGGGCCTTTAGAACAATGTATATTGCTACTGACATTAGAATAGTAGAAGTAACTTAGAGATGGTCAGAGTTAAGATTTTTTTCAAGCAGTAAAGATTTGGGGGTTTCTGGGCCACAGGGATTTTAGAAGAGAGGGATGACTGTAGATGATATGCGTAAAGACATTGGAGTCAGCGCCTTCCTGTTTGGACAAAAAGACTGTTATTTTGTGTGTGTATTAAAAAGCTGTAATTTATGTTTAGGGTACCAGCATGGTGGTGCATATCTTTAATCCTAGCACCCAGGAAGCAGAGACAGGCAGATCTCTGTGAAGCTGAGGCCTACTTCATTGATATAGGGTGTTCCAGACACTCCAGGGTGCCATGTTAAAACTTTGTCACAAAATAATAACTTAAAGCAAAAGTATAATTTGTTCTCATGTTATATTGTATATTGTGTAGGTGCTTGGGAAAAGTGACTTGGAAAAACAAAAAGCCTGCACAGACATTTAGATGTCCACTGCTGTGAAGCAGGTATGATGGGAATGAAGGGCAGAAAAAGTCTATTGCATGCTTTCTCACTGCCCTGGGAGAAGGCTGGGAGGGAAAAAAAAATAGTTACTTCCCTATTTTTCTGCAAATGTGTAAATAGGAAAAATTCTGAATGAAGGGTTGCCTGGAATTCTTGCCTTTCTTCTACGTCTACTACTTGAATAGTCACAGCCATGCGGGATTCAAAGGTGTTCTTTTGTATCATATGCTGTTTCTGTTCTTTAAAATAATAGATGGAAACCAGTTTCCTTCAAATCCCACTGTGGGAATTCAGGGAAACTCTATGAACAAGGCTTTCTATGTACACAGGGTCTGAGCATTTATAAGAAGCAGCAAAATAAGTAAACCAGTCTACAAACACAGAGAAGCAAATAAGATATATTCAACATTAAACTCACAGTGCTTATTCTGTGCTAGTTCTTACAAGGATCCAGTAAAGTACTGACATTGCCCACTTAACTGATGAGAACACCAAATGGTGTGTGCATGTGTGGTGTGAGTGTGTGTGCATCCATGTGTTTGCATTTGTTCATGTGTCTGTTTATATGTATGCATGTCTACATGCGTGTTATATAAAGCTGGATATAGTCTAAAAATAAGCCTGATTTATAACCTTACTAGAAAGACAATTAAAATCAAATTATTCAAAGTAAAGCATGATCTGATGCTGCTCATATAAACTTGACTACCATGCATGTATATGATATTCAAACTTGAAATATCTAGCAATTCAAATATTTTCGCTTTTATTGCTTTCTCTAGAGCTTCATAAGCGAGTTTATTTTATGCCATCCAGGGTTTTAGTGTCTGTGTATTTTAAACTCTAAAGCATACAAATAGCCAAACTTTGGGAAAACTATTTTCAAAGAATGAAGAAAAGAGCAACCAGTACACTTTATTGAATCATATATTTTCCACAAGTGAAGTCATTATTTTTAATATGCACATTTTGTACTGAGATCTGAATTTTCTGCCAAAAGATAAGTCAATGAGCCATTTTATTGTCTCACAAAATCGCAAAATCAACATTTCCTTTATGTTAATAATACAATCATAGCAGGTTTCATTGATTAAAGAAGAAAGGAAAATATTTTTTTCTCTAATTGCCAGAGATTCAGAACAAAGGAAACCTAGCACATCAAGAAATGGATAAAATAATAGGACACCGATCATTTGTACAATATGTGTGGGAATCTACACATGCTTAACCCCTCCTCTAAACTTATTTTTTTTCTCTTAATTAAATGAGGCTGATGATACTCATGCAGTTTCTTCCACAGGGCTGCTGTGAACAATCTTTTGCTGAATTCCATTGTGAGCCAAAAAGAGGAAAACAAATTATATCTTTGTACATATAGACACTAATATATAACTCTCAACCACCTACGGTTTTCCTATTACACTCTTAATTTTAACTAATGTAACAGACATCTAGGGTAAGTATTAACATTCTTAAATAAGGGACTAAAGGATTTCATTAAATAACTTTAAAGATATCACACAATCAGTAGAAATTTGAACAAAAATTTAACATTAGGTCTCTTGACTTTGAGCACCTGTACCTATTTCCTAAACAATGAACTTCAACTCATACTAGGAAACTAAGTTTAATTAAAAAAAACATATGTGGGGTCTGGAGAGATTGGTCAGCTGTTAAGGGCACTGGCTGCTCTTGCAAAGGACCAGCACCCTCGTAGCAGCTAACAACCTTCCCTAACTACAGATCCAGGGAATCGGATGCCCTCTTCTGACCTGCACAGACACTGCACTACAATGGAGCACTTACATACATGTAGGTAATAGACTCATACACATACAATAAAAAAGAACAAATGGGAGCCAGATATGGTGGCAGACACCTTCAATCCCAGAACTCTGAAGGCAGAGGCAGGTAAGTTTCTGTAAAATTGGCTACATAGCAAGTTCTAGGTCATCTGGGGCTACAGGGAGTCCCTGTCTCAAGAACAAATAAAAACAAACATAAAACAAAAGCAAAAATAATGACAACAAAAGAATAAATTCATGTAAATTGTTCAATATAATAACAAAACCTGACCACTTCTTCCTTCAGCTAGAGCTACCAATTAAGTCAGAAATATTGAAATAAGCCACCAAATTAGATCAATCAATAAATAATGTATTACTCTGCCGCTTCTTGGACATGTTACTCTTATTTATGGACAGCATTTAAGTTTTGAAAGCATACCAACTCGGGATCAATACAAAGATGTGAAACTAAAAGAGGCAGCAGACTGCATAAGTGTTGTGGAATTACAATATCGCATGCACTGTGCTGTTGTTTGTTTGATTTCTGAGTTAATGAGGCTATCTCGATAAACTATATCCACAGAGAAGAATCATTGCAAGTGGCTCATTTCTTCTTGTCAAGAGCAATCAGTAGACCACCTGTTACAAACATGACTATTGCAAATTATGCAAATGTTGCCTGGGCTGTGGTAATCATGCTCATGAGCATTTCTTTGATGAACCTGAAAGTTGTTCTAAGGCTCTCCACCTTGTTATTAACCCCATTCTACAAGGGCTTTAAGGCCGAAGCTGGATTTATAGGCATGGCAGCCTCCAGGCCTCTTGTTGATGCCATTCAGGGATGTGTGCCAGAACCCCATTTTCATGCTGCCTTGCTTCAACCACAGGGAATCATTAGCTGCTGCTCTCAGAACACTCACTGGAGAACATAAAGAGGACCCTGGCTGCCTTGAAGAGCTAATGGACCTCCAAAGTGACAAAGCAAAGTACTCACTGGGATAGTCCTGTAATTTTCTATAATGTAGCATAGAGATATAGTTACACTGTTCTCAGTCAATTCCCTTAAAGTTGGGAGCTTTGATTTCAAAACCTTCTCAGGAAGGATGAGACACAGGAAGTTGGAGCAAAACCTCCTGGCCTCTGGTCCCCTCCAGTTCTTCCCAGTGTCACTCCAAGTGCCACATGAGTCCATCAACCCTTCACTACCAGCTTGAGCAATAGCTGCTGATAAACTGCTTTCTTATTTTTCTAGTAGTTCCACATTTTTACTGATTCAGAAATCTTCAATACAATTACTTGATGGATTTCCAAAATTCTCACTAAAGGTCAAAATAAGCCTAACTGCTATTGTTTCCAAATCCACCTGTTTTTGTTTGTTTGTTTGTTTATTTGTTTTTCGTTTTGTGTTGTTTTCCAGAAAGCCTGTTGAAGCATTTCATGAGCTTCAACTTGGAAAAGACACATTTTTTTAAAGCAAAAATTGACATCAAAACATATTTGGCCCATTCAAATATTTAGCCATCTTTCAGCTTCAGTGACTGTGTTAATCACAGGGAAAAGTATGTTGATAGCATCATTTGACATGTTCTTAAATTTTCAGGAGCTAGCATGAAAACAAATAGATCATAAAAATATCTAGCTTGTGTTCAAAATGGTTTAAGACATTTTGGACCACCCATTTCCTCTCTTCTGGCCTTCATTTCTTAAGGAGTTATCTTTGGTGTTAAATCATTTTTTTATATTCTGAAAATCTGATATAAAGACTATTAGTAAATTATTAATAAGGTGGAACAGACACATTTGAACAGGCATGTTGTTGCTTTAATCTGAAAGTGATTAATTGAAAGTTCTCCTATCAGGTAATAACAGTGAAACATAATAACTGGCTTAACAGAAACAGGACACTATCTTACTTAATTGGAAAGCTAGAAGCAGGAGTCAAGTGTCTTAGGCCAAGTGTTAGATAAATGGAATTTCTGCAATATAGAGATCTTGGAAAACTGATAAGGTTTAAAGAAAAATAATTATGAACCTTACCCTACTTCTGATTTTATATCCTTTTTGGAATGAATGCCTTATGATATATGTTATAATTTTATATACTGGTTTTCACAAATAACCTGGCAAAATAAACATTTCCATGGTTTTAAAACAATTTGATAATTCAGTCACTGTGCATATATATTCTAATATATCTAAAGGTTTAAATTGTATTTGTTTCTGTAGGTGGCAGTCATAGAGATAATACACCTTTGAATGAACTGAAGCTGTTCCTACAAAAATGCTTAAGAAAACATAGTCTTTCCAGCATATAATTTTTTATCAATATGTAAAAACTAAGCTTTCAATTTTTTTAAATTTTATTTATTTATTTATTTTATGTGTATGAATGTACTGTCTGCATGTAGGTTTGTGCACCTGTGTCGTGCAATGCTGTGGAGGTCAGAACAGGGCGTCGTATTCCCCTGGAACTGGAGTTCTCCTGGAATTGGAGTTACGGATGGTTCTCAGCCGCCATGTGGGTGCTGGGGATCGAACCCGGGTCCTCTGCAAGAGCAGTCGGCGCTCTTAACCACTAGGCCATCTCTCCAGCCCCATGAGCTTTCAATTTTAAGAGTCACTAAATAAAGGTTAAGATAAAACCAGCTCCCCTTCCCCACAATAAAATCTAAGTTGGCTTTCCTTCTCACCAGTTTACTGTCCACTTGAATCCCTTTTAAGAGGATGAACATGTTCTTTTTCTTTCTTTTCTTTTTTTTTTTTTTTTGCACATAAGACCCTTTCAGTTGCTGACATGAATAAATGCCATTATTTATTCTCCTTCAGCCTTATTTCCTTATTTAGTATATTATCTTTTGATATTACTGAAGATGGATTGCTGTATACAAAAGGAAAATATGCTTTATATATTCTTTTTCTGATACCCATTTATTGACTAATCAGCCCTCTGATTTGTTCTCCATTGCTTAATCCATCTTGGGGTTTTTTGGCCATCTAATCACCATGGCCCTCTTCCTCTAACTTACTATGCGGACTTTACACATCGACTCTAGTTTAGAAGAATCAATCTTCTTTATTTATTTACTTGGATATGTGTTTTAAATCACCTTCTACACATGAATTTTACGAATTTCGTCTTCCTCTTACGTCTTTCATTCTTTGATGCCCTTCAATACATGATATCTCTCATTTCTCTCTAATACAATTCATATATCGTCCCATGATTTATTTAAAAAAGAAATTCCTGATCAGTGAGGAAAAGAACAAGAGTATAATCATGATTGTCCTCCCTTACACTCTCCTGAAATGGACACTGTTATTTTATTTTTGGTTATATACTTTTGAAACCTACTGGAAGATTTATTACTAGTTGTCCATTAACAATGAAGAGGACTGTCTCTAACCAAAATGAAGATATAGGTATAGTTTATCACAACACTGCAGCATTTAAAAAAGATACCATCGTAATTGATCTCAGATCTTGCTTTGTAATATTTTGTGAATGTTTCAAATAACCTAATAATTTAGATATAATATACATATACTTTCATATTGTTATGCCAATATCCTAAATGACAATTTATTTTACTTGAAACATTATACGGTAAGTAACATGCATTACAAATGCCACTGGGAAGATATCAGCTGCCTTAAAGTACTTCACCTTCTTTCTATTTTTTTTTATCAATTAAGCATCTCACTTCTACACACATATCCCAAAGTACAGCATCGCTTAATTCTTAATTAATTTCTATATGTATTTATTCAAGAGTATTTTGGTGACAGAAGTTGTACAATAAACATTTACCAAATAGGAGAAGAATAAATGAAACATACTACTTAAAGAGAGTGCTACACAAAATGACACATTATTAATAACTGCATTGGAATGTTTAGAAGTGGCTGAAGCGGGAGCGAATGGATGGCTTTTATTCACAGCAAGGCCTGGGAGATGAATAGTGGGCACGCGTGCTGTGTGACTTATTCATACACACTAGTAAGAGATTTATAGGCTAGGCATCTATTAACCTACTTGAGTTCCAATTTTGTCTGAGGCTGGTCTTTTGTCATGATTAGCTATGTTGTCACTATGTTAAATAACAGGGTGTCTGAGCCCAAATACGTAAGAATTATGAAGACAGAAGACCCAAAGAAATATATATGTATTTCCTTCTAGTGAAGCCATGGATATACCTCAGCTTGGGTGAGATATAAAAATTACATATTTGCTTGTGTTTATAGAGAAAAAAAATTTTTTATGAACCAGAGACCAATTTCCATATGTAAAGCTGTATTTTGATGAAACCCTCTTGTGATGTAGTAATTTCTCAGAATGTGATGATATTGAGAGAAAAAAAAATGTTTACAGAGGTGATTAAGGATTCTGTTGGGTTTTCTGTTTATTTGTTGTTTCTGGCACCTTATAAAAGTGACATTGTGGGGACTAGTATATACTAGGCAAGCATTCTACTACTGACTACTTTCCAAGCCAGAATGAAGTCAATACAAGTTCATAGGGTAAGCTGCAATCCATTGTGGATGATTACCATAGAAGACAAAGAGATCTACAGAGGAAAAACAACAGAAGACAGAGGGCAATGCTACCTACATGTGATGTCAAGAGGGCTCAAAATAAACCAACAAATGACACCTTCATTACAGACATCTAATCTTGGTAACTGAGAGAATATACATTTCTCTTGTTAAACTGCATAGTTTGCCATACTTGGCCTTAGCAGTGCTAGAGAGTTAATATACTCTAGAAGCATAGAATAGAATGTGGAGCCCACCGGCAGAGGATGATTAAGGGGAAAAAAAGAAGGGGGAAAAAAAAGTTCAAAGCAACTTAGGAACTAGAACGGGTGCTGGGGTTGAAAGAAGAAATGGGATCTTGGAAGAAGAGGCCCGGGCATGACAGATGCATGCTGAATGCATGCAGAGAAATGTTGCCGTGAGTCCCAAACCTTGTACAAGTAATAGAAAATGTAAGTTCAGCAAAGAGGAGCACACTCAGGAACCACCAAAGGATTAGCAAGGCCAGATGTTAAAACACATTGAAACACTCTGTCCTTTTTGGTACACTCACTTTTAGAAGAGATGGATCATATTGGCATTCATGTGTTGCATCTTGATCTTATCCTTCCTTGTGGTTAAACATCATCAAAGAAAGTTGCCCTACGGACATTTATAATTCATCCCATCTTCAATGGATGAGCAGTTTAGCTTCAGCTGGTTCTACGATCACTTACTCTCTTTTGTATTGTTATTAATATAACAAAATACTTGAGGCTAGGTAACTTGTAAAATTATTTCATTGGCTAGAGCTCCAAAAGACATGGTATCAATATCCTGGCAATGGCTCTGCCTGCATCACAATGTGGAAAAGAAGAAGAAAGGGATCCAGGCAGCCAAAAGCAGACACATGTGGCCATGGCAAGAGACAGGGAAGAACTCAGGTTCTTGTTATTCATAACAACCTGCATCCACTCTTGCCAAATTTGACACACTTTGGGGAGACAGTGCTAATACGTTCATGGGGATGGAATGTCCATGTCTGAATTACCTTCCACTAGGCCATGTTGTTTTTAAAAAAATATCTTAACACCAATGCACTGGTTACCAAGCTTCCAGTATAATCTCTAGGACACAAACCATGTCCCAAACTCCACACAGATTTCCACATCATTGTTCTGTCACATTGACCAAGGTAACTTTAACATATGGCTGAGAGTAAAAGAACTTGCTCACACATCAGGCTTTGAAAAGAAAGTTAATTCATTTTTCCTTGAGAGATTAAAAACATTCCCATGTTACCTACACATGTCCTCAGAGAAATAACAAATCTAGCAAAAATGTGCAGTGAAACCATCCATTTCCCACTTTGGTTTGTGGAGGATAGAAGTGAAATGAAAATTTTAATTGGGGTAAACATAGATGATAAGGAAGGGGGGGACAATTTTAGAGGTGTTCATTACTAAACCACATTGAAACCAAACCAGATTTGTTGTCTACATTCTAAACCCATGACTAAAACAATGCATTTCTCTCAGTCATCTTAATAAAAAAACACGAGAATAAATTTTTATAATAGCAATAGAGAGAAAAAAGTCACCATCTTCTATGCTTCATGATTCAGAATAATTAATTTAATAACTGTGTCATATGAGAAGTGTAAATAAAGAGATGGGAAGGGGAGTGGACACATGATCACTGGAGTATACACAGTTGTGAGGGAAACAAATTACCAGGGTAGTGTTGGAAATAAATGCACAGTGGAAAAGAATTTTTTGAATGCTAATTTGATTCTTCTTTTGAACCTTAAAGTGGCGGTATCTAAGGGTGCACTGGTTATCTTCACCAGCTTTTATTTTTAGCAATTACATAACGCGATGTCTCTGAAAACCAATTAGACACCTTCTTGAATCTACTGGGAATCTTTTCCTTAAGTGGTTCTCTACCTAGACTAGCAGGACGATCATTTCATTACAACATCTTGCTGGAGAGCATTTCATCATCACAGGCGTTACAGGAAAGACTGAAATTAATAAAGGAGAAAGAAACGTGATAAAATGCAGTTCTCTGTGGACACAGTTGCAGTCCCTGGGGTTTTCTTAACATTAAACACAAAGACTTTCCATCTAAGATGAGCCCTTTGTTTCTTTTACCATAGTCCTTAGATTCCCAAGAATGGACAATTTCTGAGTGCAAGGATATAAGCTTGGATCCCATGTCATAAACATGAGGCTTCAGAATAAGAGACGATTAGTTCTGATGAAATGGCGGGTATGAAATAAATCTTTTTTGCCTTATTCAGGAAAAAAGTATATAAACCACATCGAGTGTCTGTTCTTTCTTCCTCAAACACAGACAAGATATACACCTTGATCCTTACCCTATCAAGACTCAATTCCTCTGATAAAACAGCAAGGTTGTGTACTGCTAAGGTTGGCCAACAACCTCCAAGTCCAGTTCCCCCTCTGAGAGCCTGCCCTTTACATTAGTGGCTGCAGTGGCTTACCGACAGTGCTTATGGGATCCTGTCAGAGTCTCAATCACAAAGCACTCGCCGTCGTTAAGACAATATGCCAAGTCCTTGTCTCTGCAGGGTTTGAAATGCTCAGATCGCTCAGTGGAATATGTTGTAGTATCTGTAGAGAACACAGAGAGAGATGTTGTCAACATGTATTCCAACACAGGGCGCTCTTATCAGAGGCTAGACTTGTGAATCCAGGGCTGTGCATAGGCGATAACAACAGGGACTTCAGATCAAGAAGGCAAAGTCTCCACTAAAAAAACCAATGCAGCTGATATTATCTAGTATACTCAAGCTGTCCTGTGGCTACCCCCTCAATTTCAATATGCTCTGTGGCCTGGGATTCAAGTAACAACAGATGGAAAATATTCAGAAAAAAAGGAACTGGGTATGAATAATCTCACATCTTACGCTCGAAACTCAGAGGTGGAGGCAAGGATCATGAGCTCAAGGCTATCCCGTGTTACTGGTGTCAAGGATAGCTTGAACAGCATAGCAACTCTGTGTCTGGAAAGATTAAGAAGAGGCTAAAGCACTTGCCTAGCATATGCAAGGCCCGGGATTCAGTCCTCACACCACATGCAACTAAAATAATATCTGTCCATACTTTTAATCTTCATTATTTTATACAGAAGAGATTTTAGCATCTACTTACACACTTGCTTTATATTCTGTACTGCAAATCCTGGGCATGAGTTAAAGTAAATGGGTGTGAGTGCATAGGTTACACAAACAATACCTCATGATACATAAAGGATTTGGAATCCAGGTACAGTTCAACCATAACATGTCTTGGGACCAATTCCTGAATGATACTGTTGTTCAATGTGTTTTTTTTTAACAATATAATCCCTCTAGGGAGCCCCCATATAAGGACTGGGTTAGCTGATTGGTCCTAAGTCAGACACAACACATCCACTTTCATTAATTTCAGTTTTAACCAACAGGCTGTATGAAGGATTCAAACAGCATTTCCTTCCCTTTATTGACACCAAATGTCATTAACCATATGATCAGTGTATATTGTGACAGTAGTGTGGAGATCCATGTGAGTTTGGGGGATTCTTTGCTTACAGATACAACTGGCTGGTAGTTAAGTCAATTATTCTTTCACTTTCCCATTTCATTATGTAATTAAAATCCAAACGTTCCAAATTGTGAAAGACATTCACACGTGAAGAATGATTCTGGAAAATATTTAAGGAGACACATTATTGACATTTTCAGCATTCCCTTAAGTGTGCAGTTTTTAAACCACAGTCATAGTTTTCATGCTCTCAAATATAAAATGAGCCATAATTATGTCTCATCTACAAGACCCAGACTCTACTACCTCATGTAGACATTTTTCTAGTTGCAGAGTTTTAAGCAATTAAAGTATTAGCACCAATTCTACTATAACAACCAAGAAAAAAATATATATTTTAAATAAAAGGAGAATAAATTATTCATTAAGATATTTAAATTTCTATTCCATAAATGTAGATTAGTGAAAATGTTCAGCAGCATGGTATATTTATTCAGCTCTCTAAGAAGGTCACAGTGAGCCTCCTGGCTCAGCCTTTAAACTGATGAGGCAGAAATCATTTGAAATGGAAACACACTCTTGTCTTCCACCTATAAAAGGTTTCAGATATCTCTGAACTAGGAATAACTTCAGATCCTTAGGAAAGCAAAGAAAGATGAGGCTCCCTGTAATTTTACCTGTCTGCCTTCCTGTTCTCACACTACAAACACACAATTATATTTCCATTTATTATTTTAGTTCCCTCAAATGCCAGGACCCGTCAAACTGTCATTTCCTGTGGGACCACCTTGCTCCTTCACTATTGTCTTGCTGGAAGATATCCAGCTGAAAGTCAGAGCTTCTACAGACTTTTCACTCTGTGTTCTCAATCCAGCTCTCCTAGGTCACACCCTCATTCTTTTCTTCTTCGTGGACAAGTGTTGAGACCTAATTAGAATTGGTGCACAGTAATAATATGGTCAATAAATCTGACCTTCTAACATCACACATCAATTAACTGTTATGAGTGAAAGATATAATCATTGATGACTTCATTACAATCACTAATAATTAATATAGCTCTTGAAAAATATAATAGATATGATTTTATACACATGCTGTCATTTTAGTGTAAGTGTCAGTACGGATGGATATTTTAAAACGGTGCCTTCCAATTCATACACACGTTCATACATTACTCAGATACAGTCAAAACAGGAAATTTGATGTCCTCTTTCCATTATAATGAAAAGCTTCTTCTGCTTTCAGGTTCCCTCCTGTCAATACTTCCCACAAAATAAAGGTTCTGTAAAATAAACTCATTTTTCTGTCTTCTAGATCTTCTGTGACACAAAGATTTGTATTTGGAGCAGTATATACTACGCAGCCACACGGAATTACTCTCTCTTTCCATGAGAAATGGTTAACATTCAGGAGTTCCAAGCATAAAATTCAGTATGAAACAGGGCACAGTTGGCTGCTTTCCTGACTGCTGGAGTATGTTGTTAATTCATGATCAGTTACTTAACTTCTCCTTTAATTTCTTATTATCCATTGATTGATATTCACTGATCTCTAAGAGCAGCTTTTCATTAACATAACCTACAGCATAAAAAGTAAGATCCTTATTTTTTATAATCACTGACTTTAACAAGCTACTGTCTCTGAGCACCATACAATGGCAAAGCAATTAAAATCAATTAATTTCCACCTGACAATTGCTGTCTCCTGGGGTCTCAAGTCCATTCTGCCAATTATATTGCTATTACTGTTGGAGTCATCTGTCAGCACATTGCTGAGGATCAGAAACCCCTCTGTAGTGACTCTGAAAAAGACCTGGGTAGGATCCAGTCTTAGCATGTGCTTGTGGTATCTTCAACTGTAGCTTGGAGAACCTGAGAATTAATTTAAAATCCTTTAACTGGCTTCAAATTGATCATTGTGATTATTTTGTAAAACTTCATGCAATAAACCAAGGCAGAAAGAAGGATTTGATTCTGATAACTGTAACTAAACTATCAATAAGTTCAAAATCTCAGCATTTATCTAAGCACAGAGTGATGTTATGTCCACACCGTCCTATCACAAGCCACAGAGACTTGGGTCATTTTAAGACACATTTATCATGAGGTGGAAGTTTGCTCTTAAAAGTCAATAAGCCAAAGTTGTGAAGATACAGAGGATGAGATCAGACTGCTATATGAACTTTCAAATCAAGTACTTGAGCTTTTGTTAAATGAGTATTGTCCAGGTTGTCTAAGTCACAAGTAGTCACCCTGAGCCTTTCTATTATTTATAATTACATATAGTCTAACGACAGTGGGTATTAGAGATGGTACCCTCTAAAAATGTATCTGAGTCTAAGTGTATATATCTGTATATACATATGTTTAATTTTTTTCAGGCAAAAAATAATTAATTTAATTCTTAACAACAAATATTGATTCTCAGATCACACATTCCACATCACACACTATAGTATATGTATGTGCATGTATATGTGTATGTGTATATGTATATGTATTACATATGTTTAATTTTTAACATTTAAAATAGAAAATATATTACATAGGATATAAAGTGAAATGAAAATCAGACATCTAGCATAATGCCTTATATTGTTTCTGTGACCTAAAATAGCACAATGTTCTCAGATTGGAATACACTCAGTTGAAAGCTTTGTTGTGAAAGAGAAAACACGAGTTACTTTTGTGAATGAAAAAATAAAAGAGATCTAACTCCAAACCATTAAAATTACAGACTTGAGTTAGCTTGGAAATCAGATATAATACTCTAAGTCAGAATACTCTGAACTTTTAGAACTAATTTACAGATTTTAAACTATAGCAACAGAAGGTAACCCAATAGAGTAAGCTAACTATGTTATAATTTTCTCATATACTTAATCAAAGTTATCTTTTAGAAACATTGGCAGTTCTATCAAATAATAATGCATGCATTTATGGATTATTATGACATAGATGACAGTCTTGGCCCATCAATACTGCCACGAGTCGCTATTTTCTATCAAAGATGCTCCTTATGGTACTTTACTGCACAGTGACTCATTAATTCATCCCTCTCTCCACTTGCATCATCTTGTGAACATCCCAAATGACCAGACTGAAAGCTTTTGAGGAAAACAGTGGGTCTTCATCTCTCTGATCTGTGACTTTATGGATGGATTGACAATGAGGTACATTCAATGGATGTTTGAAGACATGGTGTTATGCTTAAGCTTTATTCTAGATGCTTATATTCAAAACTATGCATACATATGTTATCATCATAAGAAATAAGTATTTCCAGGTATGGTGTCATATGCCTTTAATCCCAGAACTTTGGAGGCAGAGGCAGTAGGATCTCTGTGAGTTCAAGGCCAGTCTGATCTACATAATGAGTTCCAGGATAGCTGGGACTACAGAGAGACACTGATCCAAAAAGACCAAAAAATAAAAAAGAAAGAAACCTTTGTAAAAATATCTGGACAATTAATTCTTAAAGGTTCCATGAGAGGAAGCACTTTGAAAGATATTTGTGAGTCAGACATAATAATATAAGCCATGGGCTGGAGAGATAGCCTAGCGGTTAAGAGCACCAACTGCTCTTGCAGAGGACCCAGGTTCAATCCCCAGCACCCACATGGCGGCTAAGAACCGTCTGTAACTCCAATTCCAGGAGAACTCCAGTTCCAGGGGAGAGACCCTCTTCTGACCTCCACGGCATTGCACAACACGGGTGCACAAACCTACATGCAGACAGTACATTCATACACATACAAAAATAAAAAAAAAATAATACAAGCCAGTGTTCCCATCCCTATAGCACTTGAGAGGCTGAGGCAGCCAGGAGGATTGGAATGTATCAAGACTAGGCAGCATAAAGACACTCAGTCTGAAAAGAGAAAAATCAATAAACATAAAACTAAAAGCCATTTAGAATGTAGGTGGAGTACACAGAATTCCTTAAGAGGAGAGAAAAATAATTCTACAGCATGGAAGACAAAGGAGTAGAAAGCAAACAAAATTTACAAAAGGGTTTTAAAAGAGGGTCATGGAGGAGAGAGAAAGGAATATGATGTGCAAATGTACCTTATTTATTCTCCATTTGTCAGTTGAGAGACATTTAGGTTGTTTTGAATTTCTTAGCTATTGTGAAAAGAACAGAAACAAACATGGATGTGCAGGCATCTCTACAGTAGGATGAGTGGTCTAACCAGATCATAAGGTAGATTCATTTTTAGTTATTTAACAGTTCTCCACATTGCTTTCCATAGTGGTTGCATCAATTTTCATTCTCTACAGCAGTGAATGAGTGTTCCCTTTCTCCACATCTTGGCCAGCATTCCATCTTTACTTCTCTTAGTCTTAGCCACTCTGACTGGGGTAAGATGAAATCCTACATTGCTTTTTTATTTGAGTTTCTCAAATTAGAAAGTATATTGAACCTTTATTAAGGTGTTTCTTAGTCATTTTTATTTCTTTGAGAACTCTCTCTTCAGGTCTTTAGCCCATCTTTTTATAGGGTCATTATTCCTTTTTTCTTTGTTTTGTTGAGTTCTTTGTATATTCTGGATATGAATCCTCTATCAGATATGCAGCCCATGAAGATTTTTCTCACACCCAGTGTGTTTCCTTAATCAGACAAAAACCCAGCATAGAATGGGGGAAATGGGCAGCAGGCCCCAACCTTAGCCAAAGAACTATTAGCAAATGATTGCTGCGGGTTGAGGGAAAGTAGGTTCCTTAAGGGAGTGACTCTGGGTAGGCTAACTAGACTCAGGTGGATGAACTTGCATCTGGATACAAATGACTAGATAAGACTTAACATATATGATAGAATGCTTGAAATCTGGTGGAGGGGGTATGGGGCACAGGTTGAGAGGAGGAGGTCTAAAATTGGTTAAGATTTATTTGATGAAATGCACAAAAATTCAATATAATATTATTAAGATATGTAGAGAGGAGATAGGGAATGGCTTTCCCAACATAAAGACAGTAAGACAAGGGCTCAGGGAAGAAAGCCAGGTTGCTAACTGAGGATGGGGCTGCAGGGGCTATGTCATCATCTGGATCACTCATCTGGCACTTGTTCCATGTAGTTTAATGTGTTTTCTTGTTTTTATTGCTTTGGTGTCTTTCCCCAAGGAGGTCAGGGAGAATACTCTGTTTTTCACTTTTGTATTTTTTTCCACACCATGTAGCATGCATAGTAAGCAATCAGCACAATAATTAAACGCTCTGTGGGAAGTGGAGGTGGTTAATTCATTAAAAGCAAAATCAGAGGAAACTGTATGGCTGGAAGACAGAAATCCCTGCAGATTGTTGCAATGAAAGTTAATTTATTAATGGCTAAGAAAATGTCTGCTTTCCCCTTTAAGTACTGTGCTCGACTTGAGTGTTAGTTAGGGAGGATTTCTACATTGCCGCCACAATGCTGTACGCTGTGGGAACCCATATTTTTGTCACAGGAACAAGAGTGCTCAATTGGCTTTAACAGAAAATAATTGCAGTAGATAGTCAAGGAAGAATTGAGCTTAATTCAGGCTATAGTTATCTCTGAAGGCATCCCAGAAGCTCAGCATTGGAGCCATGTGTTGAATGTGCCTGATTTAACTGACATAGGAAGAGGAATTCTAGAGGGAAAGAGCAAGATCACCTATGAAAGAAAATAGAGCAGAGAGAAGGCTAGTTAAATTCCTCACACACTTGGGCTGGAGAGATGGCCTAGCGGTTAAGAGCACCGACCGCTCTTGCAGAGGACCCGGGTTCGATCCCCAGCATCCACATGGGGGCTGAGAACTGTCTGTAACTCCAATTCCAGAACTCCAGTTCCAGGGGAATCCGACACCCTCTTCTGACCTCCGCAGCATTGCATGACACGGGTGCACAAACCTGCATGCAGACAGTACATTCATACACATACAGAAATAAAGAAAATTTTTAAAAAATTAAAAAAATATTCCTCACACACTTGACTTGCAAATGACAGCTTCCTCAAGCAGTTTTTTGCTTTCCTCACAGAGTTCACGACTTGATAGTTCTCTATGAGAAGTTAAGAATGTGGAGGTGCAATCTGAAAGATTTTACAACTCACAAAATATCCATGCAATAAGAAGCCATTCAGTATATTCTTCATCTCCTGCAACCCCTTCAAGAGAAACAACATAAGTGACACTTGCTCCATATATTGAAATTCCCTGTTGAATCTTCCACCCATGAAGGAATACTAGCAGGGGACTGACAGAAAATATTTAATGGTGTGTTGTTCGAAAGGGAAAGAAAGCTTTTCTCAGCTGGAAAGAGGCAAAGATAGCTTTCCCCTATAGTGAGAGATCACACAATTGTTCACTTTTCTAGTATAAGGAAAATGGGAGCACTGGGCAAGAAATTTAGTGGTTCAACTGAGTGACACAGCTGCCGAGAGGATTGACAGCTCTTGTTGTATCCTAAAAACACCAATTTTCACAGCAAGTATGGAAAAGCCCCTTGTTAAATTCGCATGACAATCCTGACACCTTGTAGATAGAAATACTGCGTTTAAAACTCTGTCCCAGCAGTTCAGTGCAATGGTGCACATCTTTGATTTCAGCACTGAAGAACCTGACACAGGTAGATTGTGAGTTAGAAGCCAGTCTTGGATATACTGGGAGCACATAACAAGGAAGGAAGGAAGGAAGGAAGGAAGGAAGGAAGGAAGGAAGGAAGGAAGGAAGGAAGGAAGGAAGGAAGGAAGGAAGGAAGGGAGGAAGGAAAGGAGGGGGATTAAGGCAAGGAATAAGGAAGTGTGAGGAATGAAAGTATGTATGTAGGAGTTAGTAGAGTTAATGAATGAAGGGAAGGAAGTAAGTCAAGTCATTCCTTCAACTTCCTCCTCATGTCATTACATTACTGTCCTACTATTAATAATTTATTCGTCCTAGCTTTATCTTGATTTTACGGCCTTCTTTCTATGCCTGGCTTAACTCCCTTCAAATTCCGTCCTTCCGTTCCCTTGCAAGAATGTGCCGGTTTCTCCCTTCCCTTCCTTCTTTTCTTCTCTTCTTCCGTCGTTCTTTCTATTTCTTTGATCGTGTCATTTTCCTTCTGATCTTTTTCTGTATCTTGCGGTTCTTTCCTTTTGTGCTCTTCCCTCTCTTTGCTGGCTTTAGCTCTCCCAATCTCGCTCCTTCCTCCCTTCCTCTGCCTCTTTTTGCCGTTTTTTCGCCCGCCCTTGCCTTACGCTATCTTCCAGTGGAGGGCATTTTATTGTGGAATGCGATGATTTATACTTGAAAAGTGCCCTTGGCTTCCCTTGTAGACTAGTGGAACCAATCATAGAATGGGGAAGACCCATTCTATGTCCCCACAGAACCTAAATGCCAGATCAATTCTTAGTTTCTTATCTTCTTTCATTTCTTAAAATCATATAATGCTCTCTACCACTTCTGCCTTCGAGAAAAGCCCTTCACTGACTTCCGGGTTGCCATATATTCCTGACTTTTCTCTGCTTTGATTTCTGCCATGCCTGCCTCATCTAATCTACATTTAAATACCGGATGACTAAAGGACTAGTCTTTGAATTACTTCTAATTCATGCTCAAAAATGGTATTCTTTAACCATCTTTCGGACAACAGTGGACACTAGAAAGTTTAGTAGATTATCCGTATTTGTAAAAATGGGAGAAATTGGGCTGGAGAGATGGCCTAGCGTTAAGAACACCGATGCTCCTCTTGCAGAGGTCCCGGTGTTCGATCCCCACAACCACTGGAGGCTGAGAGCCCGTCTGTAACTCCAATTCCAGGAGAACTCCAGTTTTACAGTGTAGCTCCGACAACCCTCTGTCTGACCTCCGTGGCCATGCAACGACCGTCGCGTTGAGGCGACAAACCTATACAACGTTGCAGAGCATTACACTCATACACAATACAAAAATAAATAAAATAAAATAAAAAATGGAGAAACCAGGTCTGACATGATTTGTGTCCTTGGCCAAAGGTCTTTTAATCCTTATCTGGTAACTTCTGGGCTCAGACAAAGGAGGCTGAATTATGTTTATGGTATTGATTCCCACTGCACACGCCGCATTCCTGTTCCGTTTTCTGCCTATTCTCAACTTGTATGTCTCCGCCCCCCCAACAACACAACACAACACCCCGAACCCCCCCCCCTACCTGCAGGCAACTGCAATACACATGGGGACTCATAGGCTCCATATCATGCTCATTGCCTCAGAAACCATGGGGGTAGATCCTCGACGTTACTTTAGCAAGCTCTTCAGGTAATTTTCATGCATCCTGCACTCTGAGAGTCAGGTGCCCTTGGCAACCTCATTTATTACCATCTAAATATCAGTAAGTGTCAAATGAAAACTTCTAGTTGAAAAATTTATCAGAGTGTTTTCTGTACATAGGCACCCAAAGGCACCTCAAAAGTAGACAGTAGGAACAGAACTCTTGCCCTTCCTCAGGAAAGCTTCTCTTCAGAATACAGACTTCTCAAATGTGATGTCATTGGCTGCACTGTGAATGCCTAACGCCTGGGAGCCACCCTTCTCTTGATTCTCCATTTATACTCCTTGTCCACTCTTCATTTGCCTCATAGCTTATGAAATGTGTCAGCTCCTTTCATCTCCTACCCCTAACAATAATTATCAACATAAAATCTGTTCCTGTAATATATGCAGCAAACATAAAATGACTAGCTTTTTCCTCTTTGAAAACCACTTGGTGGGGAGTGGGCTACAGAGATAGCTCAGCATTTAAAAGCATTTACTCCTCTTCCCAAGAACCTGGGTTTGGTTTCTAGAAACCAATGGGTGGCTAACACTGGTCCTTCACTCCTCTTGCAAGAGATCCTAGGCCCTCTTCTGGCCTCCTCAGGTACCAGGCTCACAAGTGGTTCATGTCCATGTACATGAAGGTAAGAGACTCATATGCATAACATAAAAATACATAAAATCTTAAGAAAGACTTAGTGGCTCTGTCTGCCTTTACGATAAAGGCCAAAGGCCTCTCCCTAACACACACTTTCTCTTTTTCTCTCTTCATCTCCTACATAATAGCAATTTGAATTTTCAGTACTCAGGCCACTGTTGGTAAAATGACCCATGGGCCCTGAGGACTTTCCACCCACTCCTTTCTGCAGAGTGGCAGCCTGCAGTACAACACTCTTACAGCTAGTCTACAAATGCTTTGATACCTAAGGCAAAATAGAAAACAAATAAGATAAATACAAAATAAAATAAGGAGGGAGGGAGGGAAGGAAAGAAAGAAGGAAGGAAACATTCTTGCCATTTTACTCTCTACAAAGCTTACTGTTTGTGTTACCAAGGAGTCTTTTTCTCTGGAACCTTCCCCCATTTAGTTCAAAGCCCACTCTTTCCACTTTTCTCTTTTTGTCTTTCATTCTCTAAAGGTATTTTGAAGCAGTTAAGAGTCTTGAGAAATATAGGACATACAATTCCATGAAGCCTAAATTTTGATCAATTTACCAAAATCTAACAATTATGAGCCTTTCCCTGGGGGATATTTTCAGATTTTTAATGAGAAATAAATGACCTTAGCTACTTTTATCTGTTTGCTTCATTGACCATAAATTTCTGAAAAAACAAACCTAAATATGTCTTAGTATGTCTTATAGTTGTGATGGATGTGCTCCAGTAAGCAGCCTATGCCAGATTTCCTAATAGTTATTCAATAAATGTCTACTGATACCAAATGTTTGCTGACATTGAATATTCTTAAACCAACCTCAAACTATATTATGTAAATATTATGGGGTGTTTTTTTGGTCTTTGGGGGATAGGGTCTCCCTTTAACTCCAGCTGTCCTGGAACTCACTATGTAGACCAGGTTGGTCTGGAACTCACAGAGATCTGCCTGCCTCTGTGTCCAGAGTACAGGGATTAAAGACATGTGCCACCAACCCTGCCTAATTTTTAAAGGAGTCTTGGTGATTTCACCTTTTGTTCTCTCTCACTGTGTACCTAGTGGAGAACAGTAAATTGTTATCATGCTGTAGACTGACTACAACTCTCTCATCAAATGTGCTCTTCCAAATAAATGGGTCCTGCCAGACTTGGTGGTGCATGCCTTTAATCCCAGCACTCAGGAGGCAGAGGCAGGAGGATATCTTCGAGTTCAAGGCCAGCCTGGTCTACATAGTGAGCTCCAGGCCAGCTGGAACTAAAGGGAGACCCTGTCTCAAAAAGACAACAAAACAAAACAAAGCAAAACAAAAACCCTAAAAATAAATTGGTCCCTTATCTTTCAATTCAACCTCAATTAACATTTTAGGAGACCAGAAGAGTTCAGCCAGATTCTTTGGAATAATATCACATATACTGCTGCCCAGCCCAGTTCCTCATGTAGTCCCTGGTCCCCTCTGAAACCTCATGAACCAGGCCTTTACTGTACACATTTCCCTTAGAATTTTTGTGTTCCAAGAAAGACCATCCATCAAGCTCTGCTGGTAGCATTCAAAAGCTTTTCCCACATAAAGTTCAACCTCTTCCTGATTCCAAAGGCCTAAGAATCATGTCAGGTTTATCACATGACAACATTCTCAGTACCAATATTTTGTATTAGTTGCTCACATGTTGTGCCACAACATCCGTGGTATGAAGAAAGTTAAGGAAGGAAGGATTCATTTTATCTCACCATTTCAGTGAGCAGTAGTCTATCGTGGTAGATAATTCAAAGTGGCAGAAGCCTGATGGAACTGGTCAACGTGGATCCATCATCACAAAGCAGAGAACAATAAGTGCTAATTCTCAGCTTACTCTCTCCTTTTTGGAAAGTCTAGGATACCAGTCCAAGAAATGCTGCTACACACATTCAAGGCTGATCAGAGAAACCCTCACACATGCTGGGAGATTAAGCTAGATAATCCATCACAAGCCTTCTTGGATGTTCCTCTTGCAGATCTTACATGCTTATTTGAATATGGATACCAGCAGGACAAATTTCTTCTTTTACACATTGGACAAGATTAAGGATCACTTCCTTGCTCGTCCTTCAGCCATCCTGAACAGAAAAGGCTATGGAGACTGAATTTCCCGGTCACCTTGTTATACCCCTTGGACTTCCAACATTGAACACAAGCTTTGAAAGAATATGAACCTAAATGTGGCGATCCCTAACATTTACATTAAAAAAAAAAAAGCTTGACTCTGCCTAACCAAAATTTTTTTAAAATTCAAATTACTTAAAATATCTATAAAACATAAGCCCAACTGAAGTCATATCCAAGCCCTTGAGTTAGAAGATATTAGCATTTACATCTCCAGTGGATGATAATCACTCAAATGTTTTATGTGACTACTGACATATTTATGTTACATCCTCTTCCCAAAATAGAAGATGACTCCTGAAAAGGTAGCAAGCCCACCTCTACATCTTCATAATTTCTCCTGGGGCCTGACACACAACCCGTGCTTAATGCATGCTTTCTGAGTGAATAAGTATCATAATGGTTATAATATCAATGATTATAGTAACATTACAGCCTCACACCTGCTTTTGGAATGATAAGGTAAACATTGCCATATTGTCTTATAGTAACAAAATTGCAAAACATAATAACCCATATCTTTGCTTCTGTGCATGTACCTGATGGTGACAGACAATTGTGGCTATCCTCTATTTGATGTGATAAATACCACTGAAAATAAATAGCTCATTTTTAATAAACATTTGTAGGCTTGTTTATTCATACATTTTTAAATTTATGTGTACAGTGGATATTAAAGTAAATGGTATGGACATAACAGGTCTAATTAGAATAAACCTGTGTTAAAACTGCAAGGTCTTGGGCTAGAGAGATGGTTAAATGTTTAAGAGCACTGGCTGTTCTTCCAGAGGACCCAAGTTTGATTCCCAGCACCCCTGTGACAGTTAAAAACCATCTGTAATTCAAGTTCCAAGAAAATCCAATACCCTCTTCTTACCTCGACAAGCATTACATGACATGTAAAGTGCACTTTATATACATAAAATAAAAAATAATAAACAAGGGGATGTAAAGCTGGCTTAGTGGTTGAGAGCACTGGCTGTTCTTCACTAAGACCTGAGTTCAATTTCCAGCACCCACATGAAGGCTAACAACCATCCATAAGTCCAGTTCCAGGGGAATCTGATGCCTTCTTCCAACTTCCAAGGGCACTGCATGATATGGGTGGCCTTATACACATGCAGGCAATACACCCATACACATAAAATAAAATAATTAATAAAATATTTAAAAATAATAGTAATAATAAATAAAATATTAAAAATGCCCACAGAGTCCCAAGGCCTTCTGTAGTAGTAGGTAATCCCTCTTTGATTTCTGAATGCAACCCAAGGCCTTGAAATAATAGATTATTATTGAAGTCAACATGGGCCAGCAACGTTTGAGTAAATCTGTTTATCATGTATAAATTCATTTCAAGAAGAGGAAATGAAGCAAGGAATCACCAAACACTGTTCTTAGGATTCCACAGTTTGTTAATGGAAAGAGCAGGCACTCCTTAACATTTATAGGTCCATTTGCACGGAGTGTTGACTTCATTTAAAGTGAATATACTTGAGTCTCTCCTTGACAAACACTCTCATAGATTTTTCTACTGTCAGTGAGTGTCTCAATAATGAGACCCGATTCTCTTTAATCATTCACCTGGGGCCCTCATCATCCAGCATCCAGTTTTGAAGAATACACTGGAATACTGCAAGCAATGATAGGGAGCAGGTAGGAACTGTAGGTGGATTCCTATGTATAACACACAGTAGTAGGCTCCAACATGCTATAATCATTTTATTACTTTTTATTGAGGACTTGTCTATCTCACACAATGTCTCCCAGTTATACCCAGTCCCCCCATGTCCTAAACTCCCATAAGAACTCATGTACTACAGGATCCAAGCTAAACACTATACAGTGAAGCTATTATAGCCAGATGTCCTTCTCTGCAAATAGATCACTGGAGTCTATTCAGCACATTTAGAAATCTTAGATGAAGCACACTCTTCCTCATTTAGCAGTACTCAGTCTCTTGTAGTTCTCAGTCCAGGGCCCATCCATCTCTCTTGCTTGAGTCTCATTATTTTTCACATAACATTTCTTTCTATTGCATTATGGCTTTGAAATTCTGTCTAAACATTAACATAATTCTCCGAAATTTTGCATAAAATTGAACCTATTCATTTTATTTAAGATCTTATTTTTCCTCTGAAAAATCTTAGCCTCTATTTGGTTCCTTAAGTGAACAGGCATGTGAGCTCTGCCCTCAGTGTATGGAGCATAACTGGGCATGAGCACTGTAGTCACAGAGGCTCGGGTCTTCTGTCTTCGCTGTATCAGTTTCATGGAAAAAGGACAACAGTCATGGGGTTGTGCTAAGAAATGAAATCAGGTAATAAAGGCAAACAAGGATCTTTTTTTTTTTTTTTTTTTGGAATTCAAATTTTTTATTTTTATATGGATGCTTTGGTGTATTTCATACTCGTTTCCATTCAGTTCAGCATAATATCCCCTTTCCTCCCCCCACCCCACCCTACCCGACCCAGATCAGCAGCATTCGCCGTAACTTTGTCTGCATCTTCTCTTTTTTTTTTTTTGTTTTGTTTTGTTTTCATTTTTTTTTAACAATAAGTGATAATTTTTTTTTTTGGTCTTTTTGAGACAGGGTCTCCCTGTAGCCTCAGCTATCCTGGAACTCACTCTGTAGATCAGGCTGGCCTTGAACTCACAAAGATCCACCTGCCTCTGCCTCCCAAGTGCTAGGATTAAAGGCGTGCGCCACCACGCCCGGCACAATAAGTGATAATTTGTGAGTAAAGTCTCCTTAAGCTATGCACTTAAGCAAAATATATTAATACAGGAGCTCTGACATCAACAATGGATTATTTTACCAAGGAGATGTTGGCCAGGGGATCCAAGCCGCCACAAAAGGTAAAGGCTCCTTGCCTCCAAACTAGCAAACAAGGATCTTTCCAAAGAAACTGTCAAGAATAGCTTAGTGAATGATCATTCTGGCTGCCCACAAAATATGAAAATTATACCAAAGTTCTCTAAACACCTAATACTTGCTCTAGTAAAAAAACGATGTCTTCAGTCTGCCATGGACCCTCAACGCAGCTAGCTTTTTCTAAGTGTGCAAAGAAGGTAAAGAAATGCAGGCATAGAGGCAGATAAGAAGGTCATTCAAGGAGAGGAAATGCAAGCATGTAACGAAAGGGTTAGGATCGAAACAACATGAAGGGACATGAGAAATATACTAAAAGTCCAAAGGGGCACTGGGAAACTGAAGGTAAGTGAAATACACCATGTAAAAGGGAAATGGGTAGAAAATGGGAAGAGAGAGGGAGGAAGGAGAGAGGGGGAAGGAGAGAGGGGGAAGAGAGAAGGGGAATGAGAGAGGGGGAAGAGATACAAAAGAATGGGAGGAGAGGGGAGAGAATAAGAAAAGGGAAAACTGATTACTAAAAGCTATAGGAATACTATAGTGCTGACCCCTAAACTGCTACATTTGTTTAAAGCAGACTAACAGTCTCACAAACATTAAGTCATTTTTCATCTTGACAACATCCAGGTCTCTGTGATATGCAATCAGATTATGAAACAATTATTGTTCTCTGAATCACTTCTCATAAGGCAGCTGTTCTAACATTCATTTCCTTTCATGATCCATTACAGTTTCTGAGAATCTGCTGCCATATTTATTTTCTTTTAATTTATATATGCATGACATTGTTGCCTGCATGTATGTACATGCATATGTATGTGCACCCATATCTTGCAGAAACCACAGAGGTCATACAAGGATGTCTGGTCTTCTGGAACTGGAAACTGAACCTGGGTTCTTTGCAGTAGCAGCCAGTGTTCACAACTCATATTCATTTTATATACATACATATATATATATATATATATATATATTACTATATATACTATTATATATATATTCTCATAATCTTGGTTGTGCAGCCTGAGCCTTTAATGGCCGCACCAGCTCTCCAGCCCAATATGGTCTTATCTTTTTTAATTTTATATTTTATGTGTATAAATTTACTGTCTGCATGTAGGTTTGTGCACCCGTGTCATGCAAAGCTGCAGAGGTCAGAAGAGGGTGTCAGATTCCCCTGGAACTGGAGTTAAAGACAGTTCTCAGCCACCATGTGGGCGCTGGGGGATAGAACCTGGGTCCTCTGCAAGAGCAGTAGGTGCTCTTAACCACTAGGCCATCTCTCCAGCCCTGTCTTAAGAAAATCTGGGACCCACAGTGCTACTCTATGCTTTGAACTCAAGATCAGGTATTAAGTGATTTTTAATGTATTTTTGCATGTTTGGAAGTGCAGTCTAAATTTGCTACTCACTGACATGCTGAATTGAATGTATGAAGTAGAAGAAACAAATAGAATGTATGAAAATATATTAATGAGGTTCCTGAGGCTTAAATGAATAAAGAAGACAATGCCTCTGTAGTGGACGTAATGTGTTGATGGACAGCAAGCACATTCCCCCTTCTGTTATTTTTACTAAATATGTTAGCCAATGCCTATTAAGTATCATTTGAATATCTAATTCTTCAGTGTCTCTGTATAATGCCAATTAAAAACATGTATCGATTTAACAATTTATCATTGAGTTTCTACTGCAAGACTGCTGAGAACTACGTGAGTTACTGAGGCAGAAATAAGCATGTCAGTTGAAAGATGAAAAGACATGTGGCTGCTTCATGGGACGTCCAGACCTACACAACTGTTCTCTGTCCAAGGTATGGTCTGCTAAGTGCTGGGTGTGTGAGGAGTATGACAAATACTCTCCTAATACCTAATGCTTGCTCACCTCTAAGCAATTTGGAGACACTAACTGTGACTGCAGTGTTTTATACATATTTAATTGACGTGAGCTCAGCAAGTACCCAGTTTCGCCTAGACACTGTCTACAGGACACATGGTGTTTTAGGACTTAGTAAAAGTAAAAGTAAACATGTATATATTAAACAACATTGGTTTACAGAATCTGATAAAAATGGTAATGCATCTGAATTAAATGGAGATATAATTCGCTGTTGCCCACATGTGCTTTACATAAAATCTGTAGAGCAAGAACTTTGGGATTGACACATACAAATGTTCTCTATAATTTCTCTGTTGTACAGTATCACCTTGTAGCATTCTCTTTAAGATGATTTAACGTAAAAATTAAGTTTGCTTCCCAAGTTAATCATATATAGTCACCCAAAACAACATGGGTGAATTTGATGAAATCTGTGCCTTGACTCCACCCTATAGTCATGTATAATACAACTNATTAAAGGAACAACTAATAGTTATGGTAGGTTATAAAGGTTATTCGCATTTCAGACACATGTTTGGATATGTTTATCCATGCATTTACAATATGATTTTTGAACCTTAAACATTTTCCCCCTTTGCATTTTAAATATGCGAAAGGGTCCTCTTTTACTGTTGGCCCCTTTTATAACATCTCCGAACCTGCTATGACGGATGTACGCTGTTGTGAGCAAATCAGACATGGGTTATTTCTCCAAGGTGGAGGAGCCAAATACCAATTAGATTGGGATAGACAGTCAACATGGCTGCCTCTTCTGCACAGTATTTAATCAGGCATGCCGGAGCGTTGAATGGAAGGTTTGTTATTTTGTGAGGGTATTGCCTTTTGAGAGGTTTGTGAGGTTGTAGGGTTGTTATTATCTTGTGTTCGATTTGCTGACGGGTGGTGGAGTCTTGCTTGAATAAGGGAGACCCATTCCACATATTTGTTTATTGGTTTAGTGGCCTTTGTCAACACTCTCTGGCATTCCAGAGGCCAATTGTACATCGTACAACTTGTATGTGTGGTCTCAATAAATCCCTCCCATGTTAACGTCAGGTCTTTGGCCGCAGGGTCTTATTGCCTCTCCTCATGTAGGTTTTTTATTTTATTTTTTTATTTTTTCTGGTTTCAACAAAACTAGAGGCAAGGGCCCTTTACCTTTTGTGGGGGCGTAGATCCCCTGGCCAACCAACAACATCCACTGTTATAGTTAGTATAACCAAATCCATTGCTATTTGGATGATGTCCGAGCTCCTGTATTTCATTAATTCTGTTGTATTTAATATATTTTGCTGAGTGCATATCATCTAGCACCAGGAATTTTAGTATATTAATTGTTCCTGAACAGAGCGTAAATTCCCTTCCACTAGTTCTCTCCCCCCCCATGTATAGTAGTCAATTAAAGAAAGAAAGCAGTTTTACCGGTTTTCTAAGAGATCACCTCATCCAATTTGTCTCAATTTACAGTTGGGGAGCTTTGGCGTTAGTGAGTCAGTATGTGACCTCAATTCATTATGTTGCATATTTCTCCTTGTTCTATGGGTGTGAAGGGCCCCGGGAAGGCATAGGAATAAGAAAAAGAGTCTCTCAAAAGTTAAAATAGGAAAGCAAGGACCACCAGTCTCTTCTCAATCAGAAACCTTTGTGGCACCTAGCGGTGGTAAGTTTACTTCGGCACCTAGAAGGTAAGTTTCTACTTAGCGAGGTAAATTCTCATTATAACTAGTTGTTAAATGTAGGATACACAGAGGGCGCTTTGGGTCTCGATATTTTTGTTTGTTGTTTTATTTTTGTTTCGTATGGAAAATATGAGGCTTTTATCTTACTTTGACATGTTCAGTCAAGGGGTCCAGCCTTTCCGTTGGACACTTTTGTAATCCTTTCCCTACCTCATGCAAACCTTTTCTTTTCTTTCTCAGCCGTTAAGTTTGTCAGGCCTTTTTAAATTTTAATCTTGGTGTCCAACCGTTTCCCCCGGTTTTTGTCCTCCTTGTTGGAACCCATAAATCTTTTTCCCATAGTTAGTTTTAAGATTTTAATTTGGCAAGGCGTTTTCAGGGGGGTTTTTATGGCGGTTTGATTGGAAAAGGTTTCATGCTTTCTGTATCCCCCCCCCCCCTTTTTTTTTTAAGGGTTTTTTTTTTTATTTATTATTTTTACTGTTTAAATATAAAAAAAAAAAAAAAAAAAAAAAAAAAAAAAAAAAACAAAACCTTCAGAGGCCAGAATCACCCACTTGCTATTAAACAAACTAGATCACCTGTCAGAAGGATGATATCATAAGTACATAAGCTACTTTTACTGTCACAAAGATTTCAGGAAGAGAAATGAGCATTAAATATTGTATATTCCTCAAAATAATAGTTTTATCATAGAAAAGATGGACTCAGAGTGCTTCATTCAATATTGGTTCTCTTACTAACCTGTGGGAGTGTAGATATGAGATACAACCTTAGTATCTATATGTGGTGCAAAGAAAAGTCTTTGGATCTTATTGATTACTGATTCAGCGTTGTCCACCAGGGTTCAGATAGATCTTAGCTTCTCTGAATCATTATAATTCTTATTTATCATATTGGTACTTTACTTTTAGGAGGTGAAAGGATCAAGTGAATCACAGACATCTAGTCAATAGTCATTTTGTGTATATCTATTCCTCAAAACTTATTTTCATTTGCATAGACATTTCTCCAAATAATGCATACACATCACCAATATGCACATGGAACAATGTCCAAACTCTTCCATCCATATAAAAAATGAAGCTGAAACCAAAATGACATTATCTCCCAATGCCTAGAATGGTCTAGAGCATGTGCTGACAAGAATGGGGACAATGAGGACCCTACCCACCTACCATGCTGGTGAGGACAGAATATGGTATCACACTGTAAAAAAGAAAGGAGTTTTGTAATTTTCCAGACCACATTTCTTATGTATTACCAAGTTTACTCCTTGCCCAAGGGAGTAGAAAACAAATGTTGAAACATGTATGTGAATGTTCATGTGAAAGTATTATAATAGCCCAAAAAGGTAAATCAAGCTGGGTATGGTGGCGCACGCCTTTAATCCTAGCACTTGGGAGGCAGAGGCAGGCAGATCTTTGTGAGTTCAAGGCCAGCCTGGTCTACAGAGTGAGTTCCAGGACAGCTGGGGCTACAGGGAGACCCTATCTCAAAAAGACCAAAAATAAATAAATAAATAAATAAATAAATAAATAAATAAATAATGGAGAAAAAGTAAATCAAGTCAGTGGTAATCCCCCACCTTTGAAGACTACAAATGTGATTCCTTCATACAACGAACTGTTGGCTTTCACCAGTAAGAGCTGCAAATTACTGATACAAACTATAGTATCTGAAGACCCTGAGAAATTTTCCCTAGTGAATTAAGGTAGACCTAAGTCTATGTGATATGAAGATTACACTTAGTAGCAATGTCCTGCGTTGGCAAATCCAGAGACAGAAAGATATGAGACGATACAGGGATCCGAGATGAACACTGGAACTTTCATTTCTTTAGTCCTTGATTTCTATAACTCCTCTCGTTTTCAGTTTCTTGAGAGGTAAAGGGGAATAAAGAAGGTTCAATATTTGAGTCTACCTTAAAAACATTGTTAATTTCATGCTCTGTGTTAGTAGCACATTTGTGTAAAAAGGAAAACCTAAAGCTTCTTGACTTATTGACAAAATATACTTCTAGACATTTGTCTCAGAAAAAAATATTATTTTCAGAAAATTTATCATTCTCTTGTGATTGTTTGAAAGTAATTAATGCTGGGGCTAGTAGCTGTAATCATCTCTTCATTTCCAATACTTATCTCTCCATTTCCAGAAAGAGCAGCTACATCTGCAGGTCATTCAAAAATTTAAGTATTAGAGAAAATTGTAGCAGTTGAAAGACATTGCTAAGGAAATTTGGAATTTCAAAGAGAAATGCCAAGCAAGGTAAAGACAATGTGGCTTAAAACATTGCCCCCACTGGCTAAAGCTAGGTGTGATGGTTAATCCTGGGTGTCAACTTGGACTAAGGAACAAATAAGAGAAAAAGGATGTTTGGATTGGACCACCTCAACCCGGATGGCCCACCCCAAATGTGGGCGTTACCTTCTACTGGCAGGCAGTATAAAAGGCCATGGCAGAAGGAGCTGGTCCCTTTTCTCCTTCGGCTTGCCTCTCTCATCTGGTGAGTTTGTCTTGCTGCTGTGATCAACCTTTCGGATCCCAGCGTGCACTGAGACCTGCAGATCTCCTGGAATCCATTCGGGTCTTCAGCACTAGATTGGGACTACTGAGACATCCAGCCTTGTGAACTGAGCAGTTCCCTGGATTCTCTCGGCCTTTCCAGTGTGGTGCAGCTACTGTTGGACTCCTTGAACTCTGTCACGTGAGCAAATGAATAAATTGTATATAGCTAAATATTCGTCCTGTTACTTCTGTTTCTTTAGAGAACCCTGACTAATACACTAGGAGATTCTTCTCTTTATATTAGCTTGAGCTTTTTTTTTTTTAATTTTATTTATTTTTGTATGTGTATGAGTGTACTGTCTGCATGTAGGTCTGTGCACCTGTGTTGTGCAATGCCTCAGAGGTCAGAAGAGGGTGTCGGATTCCCCTGGAACTGGAGTTCTCCTGGAATTGGAGTTACAGATGGTTCTCATTCGTCATGTGGGTGCTGGGGATCGAACCCGGGTCCTCTGCCAGAGCAGTTGGTGCTCTTAACAGCTAGGCTATCTCTCCAGCCCCTAGCTTGAGCTTTTTCCCTGGCCACACTAAAATCTAGAAACATATTATTTCTCTCAGACACTAAAAGTTTTGCAAAGGGGACGACCTAACCTCGGCCATGCTTCATTCGTCTGTTAATCCTTTCTCTACTACCGGTAGTACTTTCCCTTTTAGCCACTTACTGAAGTCCATCTTCATCTATCTTAATCTTTTTACATCAAGAATGAAATTCAGTTCATGCTAAACAGGGCTCAGTGATATTTGGTCCATGGGCCAAATCTGTGCTGTCATCTTCCCTGTTCAGAGATAAAGTAATTTGTCCATACATTGTGTAAGCCTCCTTTGGAGCTATAATGTGTAGAATAGATATGAAGCAGACCACATGACACACAGGTTTACTTATTTGTGATCTGGCCCTTCACCAAAAAATCAGTCTATCTCATGCATAAAAGGTTAGAAGAGGTGTTACTCTTAAAGTTTATATACCTTAGATGTGAAATGCCTTACAATACTTTTTGCATGTTTATTCTGTTTAGATCTGCAATAAAAGTTTTTTGGTTCATTGGTTGATGAATCCTCCACATATTTCCTTTTATATGAACTATACTTACTTGAATTTCTATTGAGAGTTTCATAAGTTATGTCTTTTATTCACTTAGAAAAATCCCAAATTCTCATGAAAATGGGTGATGACTGTAACTCATACACCTTTATCTCTCTCTCTCTCTCTCTCTCTCTCTCTCTCTCTCTCTCTCTCTCTCTCTGGTCTTTTTTTATAATACTTTTATTGATGTTTTGTGTAATTTAGACATCATTTTTCAGTTCAATTTATACATATCTCCATTTCCCTCCCCCCCTCACCCCATCTCAGATCATGCATTCTGCCATACATGTCTTGCATCTTTCTCTCAGTCTTTTTGAAGTCTTTCTTTGCAAAGGTTTATTGTTTGGGGCAGAATTTAACTACATCAGTCTGTTCTTTGACCCAGTCCTTATGTTCTTGTGGTTCCCTTCCTATTGTATTGTTCCAAAATATGCCTATATAAACGTCATGTATGTACCAGAATTATGTCCTCCAAGAATAAAATCTATGTTAACTCCAATATATGTTTAGGAGTTCACATTTTTCCCTTTAATTTTATATTACTCTAAAATATGAATATATACCTTCTGCCCATATACATTAATTACCATGTCTGAAAGTAAGTGGTAAGTTAATTCTAGGGTTTATTAAGGGATTCGCATTATAACATCATGGTTGCTTAGAAAGAAATATAACAATGCTGTTCAGCTTGCCTTTCAATTGGGGGATTTGGTACTAGCATCTACAAATGAGGGAAACCATTTGTGGACTGTTGGTCTTTTTGAGATAGAGTCTCCCTGTGTAGCCCCAGCTTGCCTGGAACTCTCTATGTAGACCAGGCTGGCCTTAAACTCACATAGAACCCCTGCCTCTGCCTCCTTAGTGCTGAGATTAAAGGTGTGCACCAACATGTCAGGCTGACATATCTCTCTCTTTTTTTTTGGTCTTTTCAAGACAGGGTCTCCTTATAGCCCCAGCTGTCCTGGAACTCACTCTGTAGACCAGGATGGCCTTGAACTCACAAAGATCTGCCTGCCTCTGCCTCCCAAGTGCTAGGATTAAAGGCGTGTGCCACCGTGCCTGGTGACAAGTCTCTTTTAGCACATGCATCAGTGCTGCTCCCAGCCATGTTAATTGGACTGTACATGAAACACTTAAACATTAACAAGTTCACTCAGTGTAATTAACTGCAAAGTCAACCAAATTGGCTTAAATGAATGTGTTTTCTTTACAAAATGTCTCACTGAATACTGATAACTATTAAAAGGAACCCCCCTTTCCTAGCCCACTTAATTCTTACTTGGTTCAGACATCATCTTCTTGAGCTATTATTTTCATATTCTCTTATCGCCATCCAAGACAGAGCATTCCACACTCCTTTTGTCACAGCTCTGATCCTGCTGTATAGTAAATGCTAGCTTACATGTCTCTCTCCCTTTCAGCAGCCTGCAGACTTTAAAGAGCAAAATTTGATACACAACATGTATTTCTTTTATGCTTTGGAGAAAGAATAATGAATGAATTTTAAATGCCTATTGAGAATGGCTATATAGAAGGGGCCATCTTCCTCATTTTCACATCTCTGATCACAGAGGGGCTTTGTATCATGGTCAATAGATTGAGAACCCATATTGGAGCCATTCAAATATATATATATATATATATATATATATATATATTATATATCACATATATAATATATATAATATATATATTAGTTTTTTCTTCATTCATGGTCAGCAAGAGACATTAATCAAATATGAAAAGAAGAGATATAGAGGGTTAGAAAGATGTGTCAGTGGTTAAGAGCATTGGCTGTTCTTGGCAAAGATCCAGATTCAAATCTGAGCACTCACATGGTGTCTAACAACCATCCCTAACTCCAGTTCCAGGGGATCTAACACCCACTTCTGTCCTCATCAGGCATTTCATGACACACGTGCACTTATATACATAACACCCATACTCATAAAATAAATAAATCACAAAATTCAAAAGAACAGATGCAAAGGTAATCTCCACCTCAAATTAAGGATCAGTACAGGGAGAAAAATCAAGTCGGAAAGGGAAAATTGTGCATATTTTGATATAGAAATTCAAATTGGTGATTTGTAAGATACTTGCATAGGAAATACCAGCAATAAAATAATCAGACAAATCTCACTGGATGGAATGATCAGGTACTCTACAAAGGAAATGTGCATAGTGAACAATGAAGATAGAGACTGAAAGACTCTGCCTCCCACAATAAGGAATGTTCTAAAAAAATGGTCTCGGTACAGCACTTTAATTCCATCCATAAGCAACACAGTCAGTTCAGCTGTGCTCTGTACTCTAATCCCCAGCTGGTACTACCTGGGCCTCCTCGATGCTTCCTCAGCATGCTAGTGCTATTCTTATAACACACATCACTCTTCTCCTTGTGTACCAGGTACTTGTGTGGGCGTTTGCAATTCCTGGCTGTCATCAGGGAAACAAACCATGAGCTTCTTGAGGGCAGGGTACATGATGAGATTCTTTCTCCCCCATTGCCATAGAGATTCTAAATTAATCTAGACCTTAGGGCAGATGCATTACCCAATCAGTAAGCATGGCTGAGCTTTTTCTTTCATTTACACTTTACTGTAATGCTGAAAGCCTCTTTGTACCCAGAAGGCAAGCATGGTTGTGAAAAAGTAAAAATTATGTTTGAACACCTTACCGGTGACAGGTTTTATAAGACTATTTATATAAATAGAAAAACATGGGTGTGGGGCTAGGGTGAGGATATTTTACCAAATATAAATGTTTATGTTCGCTTAATTCCTTTTCTTAGGAAGACAATATTTGATGATTGAATTGTCAGGAAAGATTAGGATTGGCTGATAGCATAAGGCCATAAACCTTTATTTCCTCCTCTGCATATTATTTTCTCCATCATTTGAGACCAGAATATCACACCTAGATCATATCAAAGCCATCAAAGCTAAAAGAATTGGCTGATTACCCCATTCTATTTATGCTGGTTTGGATATAAGCCAACATGGAATCTGCCTTATTTGGGGTAATCTTAGAAAGTTTTTTTTTTTGTTTGTTTTTTTTGTACAAAGCATGGATATGAATGAGTTGAAGTCAAAACGCAGACTGCCTTCTAAAGTGGTATAACCACTATCAGGCAGGTATACCAATCCTGGTCATTGGACAAGATGCCCATAAAGTCCACTCCACATATGATGGCCTGTAGAAGGCCATCCTTGGCCTGAATCTACAGGAACAGCTGGAGTGACAGAAGAAACACTGAGTTTTCTGGGCTCCTTGTTCCCATGGTATTCCACAGGCAGTTGGTAGTGTCACGATGCTACAAGTGCGAGGCGTAAGCTTCAGGCTCCAACACAGCAAGTACAAAACACACTGACATAGTGTCTTAAGGCAAAAATTAGAGCTGTGAAAGCTGATTAATTTTGCATCCAAATGAAATTCTGTTTCACAGCAAAACAGTTCCCTAGCTGTGAATGGATGAATGCTATGGCTTCAAAGAAATCAATGATCCCTCTCTCCTGTATACAAAGTGTCCTTTTGGATGACAGTCGACTTTATGGAAACATTGTTTTTACAAATTAAATTCAAGCATTTTGACTGATGGTAAAACAACTGCCAGTGAAGCTAGGCACTTCTGTGTGTTGGCTCTATGTCAGGACAGCAGTATGGTGCTCACCTGTCAGGACTTGTAATCCCTATTCATGCAGAGCCTTCAGTATCTAGCTTAACCCAGCCCTCTCAAAGACTGAGGTCCATATGCTTGAGGTTCTAATAGATGGAGACCAACCTGGCCAGTATAGCTCAAAAAATAGGAAGTATCTATATTTAGTAATATTGTTCCCTTAGCGTAAAACATTAGCACATGTCCATTAAAGAAGTTGCATTGTGCACATAACTTTTGTGAAATTTTTAGGGAGAAATGACTCTACATATTGTCATAGAAGAATAAGAAGAGAAAAACACCAGAAAAGCAGTAGGGAATGGCTTGATTAAAACATGTTCTTCTGCAGGGTGTGGTGGTGCACGCCTTTAATCCTAGCCCTTGGGAGGCAGAGGCAGGTGGATCTCTGTGAGTTCAAGGCCAGCCTGGTCTATAGAGTGAGTTCCAGGACAGCCAGCGCTCCATGTGGAGACCCTGTCTCAAAAAGACCAAAACAACAACAAACAAACAAACAAACATGTTCTTCCTTTGTGATATCTTCAACATTTTGGATATGATAATATGAACTATGAGATTTCATGGAGACGTTTTGGATGTACCATTTGCTGTTCATATAACAATAATATTTGTTCATGGTTCATATTGAACTTTCACTTGTAAAGAAAGACAATTTAGGAAATGCTGAGCTAAAGTGGAGCCCCTGGGTCTACTACATCAAGGAATGTTAACATGCAGTCCAGAAAGGATCAAAGAACCAAAGCCTTTTACACGAGTGAAAAGCTGGTTAAAAATAGCACCTAACCTGAAAATGATACCGTTTTCCTTGAAAAGCCTACAATGCTATAAAATACATTCTACCTAAATATGTGCCAGGATAAAAAGAAAGAGACAGAAGGAGACATGAGAAAAGGGGAAAGGTATTCGAGAACCAAGCATGCAAAAAAAAAAAAAAAAGTGACCAAGCCTATTTCAGACTATCTGGTGGAGATGGTAGCAATGAGAGGGTTTTGTCAAGTCTTCCTAGGCACAAAGATGAATAGTGATATCAGACAAAAATGAAGATAAGCTTATTTCTTAAGTCATTGAGTAGAACTTAAGAATCTAATCTATTATCAGCAAAATAGGCCGGCAGGCAAAAGCACTTATTCAAGCCTGATGACCCACGTTTTATCACTGGACTCCCTTAAGAAAATTCAGATATGCTGGTACCCATCTGCAATCCCAGTACTGCTACCAAAAGAAGGGAAACAGAAAGAAAAGAATCATTTGGAAGCTCCTGTGCCAGCTAGCGAACAGAATAAAGCACAGTATTAGAAATAAGAGAGATCCTTTCTCAACAAGGTGGGAGGTAAGAATGAACTCCAAAAGTTGCACTCTGAGAGCACACACACACACACACACACACACACACCATGGCACATGCATACCACACCACACATACACACATACACACACACAAATCAATAAATATAAATATAAAAAGACAACAATTTATTGGTTCAGCCATTGCAGGTAACGATATTTCTTTGTAGAGAGTACAAAACCCACAAGCAAGAGAGATGGACTTGTGATTCTGTTCCATAGAGAATTTAGATTGGAGCAGTGAGTAACTGAATGTAGAATGCAGAAGGAAGGAGTAGGAAAAAGAATCAGCTCTTTAGTCAAATATGCTTGTGGCTTGTTAGTGATATAACTCTTAAGGAAAGAAAACTCATGGTAAGAACCCCAGTGTACACAGACAGATGGCTACACCTGCCCTTGCAGTCAGAATTTGTTCCCAAGGACAGGTTTCCAGATAGGTCAACAGCTTAGAAGAGCAAGACACAGCAAAAATGACTCAGAATGTTCTAATTTTTGACCTAGCAATTTCACATGAATCTATCTAGAGAAAACTAATTAGAAAATTAATTTTGTCCATAGATTTATATCATAGTATTATCTACAGACAACAAAATACAAGATTAAAATGCTCATGTTTTCAATAATGTAATGGCTCAGCGTACTGAAGTCACCTGGTGGGTTTTGGATATTTTTAGAGTTGATGTTGCAAAGCATTTGTTAATCTGATAATAAACTTAATTATGGCATGAAACACTAGGAAACAAAAGTGTGTCTTATATAGTTGACTGAAATAATTAAGATCATGACAAAAGAAACAATACCACAATACAGCAAAAGAATAACAGTTTAAGGTATTTAAAACTAAATATGATTTTTATAACTTTTTAATTTTTTACATGCACTAGTTGATCACAAAGAGCTACTTTGTATGCATATGTAAATGCTCATTCATTCAGAAATGTAATATCTTTAAAAAACTTAAAAATGGTGTCTAATCTGGGATTCCTTATTCCTGTTTCTCATAGATGATGCCTTTTTAATGATTAATCCCATAAATCAAAAACGTTTATGACAATGAATATTTACCATTTTAACAAAATGTTAACAGGAAACTGTGAAAAAGATTCAGTGGACACTCAGGAATCTATACTCCCAGTAGACTTTACAGGCTAAATGTGGTCCCACTGAAAATTTATGAGTGGAGGCAATGGTCCATGTTTCCACACATTTAGAAGTGCAGAGCCTTCAGTCCAGAACACAGAATTCCAGCTTCCTGTGATGGATCATTCATGGCTAGGTTTCTGTCCCTGGCTCTTGTGTACTCCAGGCTCCTATTTTACATAAAACATATATGGAAATGAGGACTGGGTCTCACTGATATTGATAAGCAAAAAACCATATTAGACATTTGGTTTTGGAGCTGGAAACATCATGGACCCGTGGTGTTGCCATAAAGAATGTCCTATGTAGCCAATGCATTCAGTTTAATTTTCACAGTTCAACTCTTGATATGAAAAAAGTTCTGAGAATTGTCTTGACTTTGCTTTAGAAACATGTTATATCCTCCTAATCCCACAATTAACCTATCTTCCATTTCAGTCTGACCCACACTTGTACTGTAGTCTCAGAATGTTAGTTTCTTTTTTTTTTAATTTTTTTTATTAATTATATTCATTTCCGTATGTGTATGAATGTACTGTCTGCATGCAGGTCTGTGCACCCGTGTCGTGCAATGCCGCGGAGGTCAGAAGAGGGTCTCAGATTCCCCTGGAACTGGAGTTCTCCTGGAATTGGAGTTTCAAACGGCTCTCGGCCGCCATGTGGGTGCTGGGGATCGAACCCGGGTCCTCTGTAAGAGCGGTCGGCGCTCTTAACCGCTAGGCCATCTCTCCAGCCCCAGAATGTTAGTTTCTTATTTAAACACTAAAAACATTTAAAAAGTAAAATGATGCAATAACTTGCCTTTATTGGTAGATGACTAAAATAAAAGAGAAATTTTATAAAAATAATTCATGAAAAAAGTTTCCAGAGAATGTGAGACTAGTATAAAAAAACATGATGACTTCAGAATTAACTGCATTCTTCTCATAGGAATAGTTCTTTTTAAAGAAGTTTGTTTCTTCAGTAGAATGCAGTTCCTTAATAAAGTAGCATACTGGCTCTAGCCAAGAAGAAAAGAAACCACTCTAAATATATCTCAGTAAAAATGGAAAGAGCTGACATTTCCTTCCATGCTCCTGGAGGAGTCTTTCCTGGGACTGCCTGGCCCCAGCTGCCCAGCTGCTTCAGACTGCTCCTTCCTCACATCCCTGCTCTGAAGGCACCACAGAGATGCAGAAAATGGCTCAGATTGGGGCCTAGGTGAACTTGCTAAATTTACAGAGTTAAAAAGGCACTGTAAGCAAGTACCCACAAAGAATCCACGGCATTACACAACTAAGCATTAAAGCAATGTTCTTCAGGGAAAAATGGATTAATACTTCAAGCATGCCTCATTAATTTCTAATACTCTCACATATCTATATTCCTCCCTGGAATAGGCACATGAATAGTTACTATTTGTTCATTCTTCTATTCACACATTATTGTGTGATATTGTACAATTCACTATGTGAAGTCTAGATGAGAGCACAAGAAATTAGATGATAATTTGCATCCTGTAACCACCCCAAGATACAAGCGATATCCATGTTTAGGGAAACTAAACCTGAGCTGGTTTGCGTCGAACTGTTTGGAAACATGACCAGAACCTAAAATCACACAGCAGAGTTGTAGGACCCTCATTTTTCTCATGCATGGGATGTAGCTATGGCAGATCAACCCATCACTGAAAAGCTGAGTTCCACTCTAGAGTCAAGAATATCACTCGCACCCTTCTAGCTTCTGAGAAACATGGCTAAAGGCTCCACTCTTTGAGGATATACAAACATAGGAACTATGCAAACATGTCTTAACACAAAATAACAAGGAAGTCAGGCATTGTCAGTTAAAGCATGCAGTCCCATAGCACTTAGAACACTTGGGCAGAAGGACCACAAGTTTGAGGCCAGCTTGGGCTACATCATGAATTCAAGGCCAGACTAGGCTGTATGATGAACTCATGCCTCACAAAAGAAGAGCATGGCAAAATCAATCGAACGAACAAAAACAAAAACAATGATGAGGAAACTGGCCTATTTACTACTTTTACAAGATATTTTCTTCATGAAATTCCAAGAAACAAGCATATAATATTGTATTCAGAACACAGTTGCACCAATTATTTACCATGTTCTGGGCTAAATTTTGCTCCTTAAAATTCAGAGGTTGAAGTTATGGCCTTGGGTTATAGACACGGTATTTAAGGGAGGATTAAAGTTTCCAAAACACCATCAGGGGAGGTCCTTACTACAAGAATGTAGGTGCATCAGGAGTGACTGCACAAAGAGCTGTGGTGTTGGGAATATTCAGAGAGGCACTGATTATAAGTCAAGGAAACAGGTTACCAGAGAAACAAAATGCACTGACACCATGATCTTGAAATTTCAGCGAAAATGCATTTCTATTGTTATCACCTAGGTTGTGGTACTTTGTTATAGCAGCACAAAGTTGCTTAATACCATAGGATGTTTCACAAAGGGTACAAATTAGTGTAAGTAATCATATAGATGGCATATTATATGCATTAGTGACAAAATACATGGGTAGAAAAATGAATCTGGGTGGTAGTTATACTAGAAACACCATTAATTATGGACAACGGAGAGAGAGGTTATCATACCTCTGCCTATTCTAGTATAAAGTTTTGGGGGTTTTTTTTCTACCCATACATACCATCAACAAAGTAAACTTAAGTTCATGAAGAAACTAGATAAATCAAAGAATACTTCTTAGAAGGCTAACTCTAGAAAAGGTATTACAAACTGGAAGCTGAATGCCATTTTTTACTGAAGCAGTTCTTCCCGAATAGCCCAGAACCATAGCAGATGTAATCCAAGGACATTTACCTGACCTTGGAGATTTTTTTCTGTTTCATCGCTGATTTTCTTTCTTTCTTTCTTTCTTTTTTTTTTTTTTTTCTTTTTTGGTCTTTTTGAGACAGGGTCTCTCTTTAGCCCCAACTGGCCTGGAACTCACTATCTAGACCAGTCTGGCCTTGAATTCAGAGATCCACCTGCCTCTGTGTCCTGAGTGCTGGGATTGAAGGCATGAAACACCATGCCCAGCTAGGAACTGTTTTTCTAATGCTATGCCTTATAAAGACTGGAATTTTGTTTTTGGTATGAGAGTTACAAGCTCAGGATTCTACTAATCCAGCCCTCTGCCTAGGTCTATCATGGTTCTCATTCCATAGGACTTCTTTGCTTTCTCTCAGCACAGTTTTTCTTCCAGAACACTAATCACATAGGGGAAAATGGCAAAGCCTAAAATGAGAACAAGTGCAGCTGCATAAACTGTCGTAACACTACCTTTTTCTAATTTTTCTGTAGCAGATAATATAACTAGGTTAAAACGTATTTGGAAATAGAACTATAAACAGTGACTTAAAGGGAGCTGCAGAGATGGTTCAGTGGTTAAAAGGACTGGTTGTGGGGCTGGAGAAATGGCCTAGCAGTTAAGAGCACCGACTGCTCTTGCAGAGGACCCGGGTTCGATCCCTAGCACCCACGTGGCAGCTGAGAACCGTCTGTAACTCCAGTTCCAGGGGAATCCGACACCCTCTTCTGACCTCCGTGGCATTGCACAACATGGGTGCACAGACCTACATGCAGACAGTATATTCATACACATACAAAAATGAATAAATAAAATTTAAAAATAAATAAATAAACACATAAATAAAATTTTTAAAAAAAGGACTGGTTGTTCTTCCAGAGGACCCAGGTTCAATTCCCAGCCCAACATGGCAGGGAACAATGGTCCATCACTCCAGTTCTATCAGATCTGATACCCTCTTTTTCCCTCTGGATGCATTGCAAGTCACAGATGCACTTACATACATGTGGGCGAAAGACTCATACAAACTTTGGGACATGTTTGGAAGTAAGCCTTCTGCTCCATAAATATATTTTTATGTTTGAGTCATAGATATTGAATTTAGAGCATTAAATCACTCTACTTTAAAAATAACTAGATATAATGAAGCTTATTTTATGAATCAGAATATGTTCTATTCCAGTAAATATCCCATATGTAAATATCCCATATATGCTATTAAAGAGGTCGTCTCTTTTTGAAAATATCAATATTTTCAGGTTGGTTTATAGACTCAGTGGCTATAAATCAATATCTGACAGGCAAATTAGGCATAATTTGCCTGTCAGATATTGAGAGATACTGGTTGAAAGAAAAAAAATCAAAATTGTGGATCTGAGAAATTCTCTTTGTAGTACTACTTGGTTTTATATCATACATTTGGGCTGTCTAGTTATACACACATTTGTAATCATTAGGGATCCATGGAGTGCCAATGCGTTTATTTTTAATTTTTAACTTTTCCTTATTGTTATTTGTATGCATGTACTGCTTGCAAGCACGTAAGTGTACCCATGACGATGAATACCTATGGAGGTCAGAAGAGGGCATTTAATTCCCTTGTAACTGAAGCTATGAGCAGTCGTTGCCTGAAATGTTGATGCATGTGAATCAAATCCTGGTCTTCTACAAGAGCAGCCAGTACTCTTAACCACTGAGTCATCTCTCTGGCCCACAATACATTATTTGCATAGTACGCATTTTTAATCTCTCAAGATTGTATTGTTTTAATGTCTATCTGATTTTAATATAACTTCTCCAGCATTTTTTGATTTTATATATATGTATGTATAATCTCTCTCTCTCTCTCTCTCTCTCTCTCTCTCTCTCTCTCTCTCTTTCTCTCTCTGAGTCCAATGTGAGTTGCTCATACATGCACGGGGTGGGGTCATCTCTAGAGTATGATCGATCAGTTAGGCCTCCAGCCTTCAAGAAAACTAACATTCCTCCCTTAGAAGCCATCAACTAGTTGATCAGCTAGGGCCTGGAGTTCATGAGCCTCTCTCTCCCTTCCATTTGAGAATGTTGCTATGCTTGAACCTGTACAGATTCTGTGCGTTTATCTACAGCTGCATTGAGTTAGTGACTGTGGTCGTCTTGCCAACTCTAGATGACACTGTGTAGTCTAGTTCTCCCTGATTTCTGGCTCTTGCAATATATTTTTAATATATTGTAATTTTGATATATTCATTATATTTTAAAGGATTTGCCTGTATCATATGTCTTCTGAGAATCAATAAAAACATTTATAAACTGAATACATTCTTGTAAATAATCAATCAGCTAAAAACACTTTGATGTGAAGAGAGACTACATTTCACTGAATGGAAATGAAAACAGAACATATCAGTATATGTGGAGTACAGGTAATGCAACATTTTGAGGGAAACACAATGCCCTGGAAATATATATAAGAAGAAAGACCTCCTGTTAATGATCTTAGGTTTTTTTTTTCCCCCCCCACTGGGAATCAAAAGAAAAACAAATGACAAAATGAAAATGAACAGAAGAAAATAAATACAATGATAAGATCTGAACTAAATGAAAGTTTAAAAATTGGCAATTATAGATGCAATCAAAACTGGATTTTGAGAAAATATCAGCAAAGTACACTCACTGAATTCTAATTTGAATTGTGTTTGGGGGGGGCGATGTAGGTTAAAACATACAATGAGATAAATAACATGACAATCATTTCCACAAAAAATTAAATACTTAGAAGAAAATACTATAAACAGCTTCAATTTTCTAAAAAGTAACAACTCATACAATGGACAGTTATGGAAAGATGCAAATTATCAATGTGTATTACCATCATAGTTAATTTAAGTATTCTACAGTGATGTGTTTAATTATATAAATAATATATAACAAACCTCCCTCAAATTATTTCACTGAGCCACTGTACCACATATCAAAGAAATAAATAATACCATTTCTATGCAAACCCTTCCAATAAAATTAAAGAAGACAGAACTGCTCTTCACAACTTATTCTTGAGGCTGATACTCTAGCTGCTAACTAAAGCAGATACACAGGCTGTAAGAAACATATGTGCAGAAACAGTCCATGCAATTCTAATGAATTTTCTGCAACAATTTGTATAGAGAGTAATTCATGATGCCCGTGTAATATTTATCAAAGTCATGCAAGGCTCATAGTTTCCAAATACATTAATGTAGTATAAAACAATAATAGATTAAAAGAATAAATACATGATTATCCCAGTTAGTGATTGTCAAACCAATGAGTAAACCCCAGCCTGGTTCACATCCCTGAAATCCCAGTTATATTTCAGGCCTGATTTGGGACAGTTGGTGGTTATAAGAGGTTGACTATGTGTATGTGTACATATTAGTACAGGATGCTTTTCAAGGTGCCATCAAATGTGGATATATCAATGTGGGTGAAGAGTTCTGATAAGGATGTGTACATTGTTGATTGTTATAGGTTACAGGTAATTTAGACATAAAGACCAGGCATCAAATAAACTTAATAGAACGTTCATAAAAACATTCTCCATAGTCATTCTCACTTCAATTATGCTGAGACCATACTCCTCCAACTCCTCTTCTTTTTCTTTCTCATTCTTAGTCTGTTATCCCCACAGCATTCATAGGAAGGCTTGATTAACAGGCCTCCAGATGGAGCTGTTTTATTCTTGGAATTGGAGAAAGAACCTCTTTTTAAATGATTTTTGATTTTTATAATTTTGTTCACACTCCATTGCAAATGTTGCCATATCAAACAGCATCAGATGAAAATGACTGTGTACAATATAACTCTAGGATGTAAAAGTAAAAAATATAATCAGCCCTCCTTTTTCCTCCACAGATTGCATTTTGTCAAAATGTTTGCTATCCTTATGAAATCACAAGAACTCTAGCTTTCCAAGCTAGAAGATAGAGATTCTCAAAGATTAATGACTTCTCCGTATTTTACCTGAATGCTTTGAATCTGTAAACTCAGAGATGTCCACTAAGGAAAGTGATGAAGGTTATATATTCAAATAAATGCTGGAGTTACCTAATTTTAAGGTGTATATGGCAAACACAAATAACAATGCAGAACCTAATCCTTGTCATGGGGATCCAGGAGGATCTGTAGACATTGATAAGGAGAAGAAGGGTTGGGTTTGATCAATGTATTCATGTAAAAATTAAATTTTTAGAAATAGAGAAAACCAGAACTACCTACATAATATATAGTTCTTGGTATTCTATTCTCTTTGACCCTTTACTTAAGAATTGGTTTCATATCCGAATTTATTTTAAAGCACAACACCTGTTTGCATTCTTTGGCTGCCCTAGGGTCAAGCAGACAGCCAGCATATATCACACTCTAAATGCAAGGGGAGGTAAAAACATTCTAAGTTATATTAGTATTTTATTCCCTATCATAAACTACTTTAATTTCTGATATTTCATGGATTTTTAAAAAAATAATTACACCATCTCAGTTTTATAACATAGGCAATCTTTTTCAAAGCATTCCAAATGCAGAAGGTGACTGAATGTATTAGCTCATAATAAGTAGAATGAATTTGAATTATAAATCATATTCTTAGAAGAATAAAACTGTTTTTTTCTCGGCTGCCAGAATATATATCATGAAAACCTTATAATATTGTGGAATTCTGCATCATTTTTTTTTATATTTTTCTCTCCACAGTAGTAGTAGTAGCTGGTGTCATAGTAGTCATTGGTCCTGTCATACCACTAATCTAAAACTCAGAGTGCAAATGGATGCCCCAGGTGATTTGGCAATAGGGACTAATCCTGGAGAATGCTGCACAAGGAAGCAGCTGTCAATCTTGGGACAAGAAGAGAAAGACCATGTTAATTAGAGAGAAAAACAAATTATTCTGCCAGATCAAGATATACACAAATCAGGATTGACACAGGCTCAGCGGTTAAGAGCTCTGGCTGCTCTTGCAGAAAACCCTGGTTCAGTTCCCATGGTGGTCTACAACTGTCCTTAACTCCAATTACAGGGAATCTGACACCTTTTTCTGGTCTCTGCTGGCACCATGCACACACGTGGTGCACAGACACCCATGAAGGAAAATCACATACACATTAAATAAACAATAATGAAAATAAATCTTAATTTTTTGGATTCATTTATTTTTATTTTATATGTATGAGTGTTTGGTCTGCATGTGCCTCCGTATAATACAATGCCCACGGTGGCCAGAAGAGGGGATCAATTTGCCTAGAACTGGAGTTATGTTTGGTTGTTAGCCCCCATGTGCATGCAGGGAACCAGTCCTAGGTCCTTTCAAGAACAGATAGTAGTCTTAACTACTGAGCCACCTCTCCAGATATGTAAAAATATCTGAAAAAAATATCCTGGAATCCATGTGGTGTTTTCTCCTTTTTCTTACTCCCTCCCTCCCTTCCTTCCTCCCCCTCTTCACTTTCTTCTTTGTTTACCTTTAGGGAAACATATAATAGGCATAGAATAGGCAATGCTCCTCAGTATCCTGACATTACGGGTGTGGATCACCATGCTCAGTTTCAATGCTGCCTTTTTTATGATTTGCTTTTTTATTGTTAGTAAACTTTTTCCATAAGTCATACATCATTTTTAAATCAAATTTAGAGTCACTTCCCTTTCCATCCACTCCAGGACAGAATCAGGTCTTGCTAGACCAGGCTTCACTTTTTGAAGCATGAGCAGACATTCCTCTTTATAGACTGGACACTGGCTAAAGTCCCATCAGTGGATCTCCAAGACCTCCCTGAACAGGAAGTCTGGTGACTCACATTTGCAGGACACTTCAAGAGATGCCCCCATTCATAGTCCCCTGAGACTTAGTTGACCTCTGAAGGCAAGGAACAAAGTTATCCCTTAGGTCCCTTGGCCAAATTGGTGTGGGCGTTAAGTATGGTCGTTAAGTACCCAGAGAGGCTAAGTTGCACCAGCCTGATACATTGCACCTATATTAAAACTGTATCTTCAATGCTGCCTTTTAAGGGCTCTGTCTTTTGATGCAAAATGCCATTTCTGAGTTAATTAGAGCCAGATATTCTTGCTTTGTTTCTATAAAGGCACATCATATCTCTAATTTATAGCTCCTTAATAATATACAGTAGTCAAGAGTGCAGCAGGTAGAACCCCAGCTTCTCGGAGCCTCAAATCATGGACTTCCTAGAAGGCAAATAACACACACACACACACACACACACACACACACACACTCAAGTGTCTGTGTGTAGATATGATATATATATATATATATATATATATATATATATAAAATAGAGCAGAAACAGGACTTCAAAATGCAGGTGTAGCATTCATATTTCAGTGCTCTATTTCTCTGTGGAAGGATCTAAAGCGATTTAATTTAAGGAATTTCTATTTTCTTAAGTGTGAAAGAGGGACAAGAATGCTATTTCAGGTTGTTTTTAAAGAAATGATGAAGAAATTGTTTCTAAGGAGCTCTATATATTTCCCCACTCATCAAAAAATCCTAGCTGATTGGGAGCCGTGGCTGTTTGATTACATCTCTACGTAAGACAGGCTGCCTTGTTTCTGGTCAGTACCCACCTCACAATCAGCTAGGAAACAGATTTAAATGGAATACAAGGCATTCAAAAGTTTTCTGAATATTATACTTCAAGGTCCTTCAGAAATGAGCAAGCTTAGTGCTTTCATTTCAATGAATGGAATGGCATCCTTGAGTTTCCACAGTTACATATGGAATGCAGGCTTCAATCCCTGGCTATAATGCAGACTCAATCAGACAAAAACCCAGCATTGAACTGGAGAAATGGGCAATAGGCCCCAACCTTAGTCAAAGAACTATTGACAGCTGATTACCATTAGATGAGGAACAATTGTGCTTCTTTAAGGGAGAGACTCTAAATGAGCCTGACTAGACCCCACTGGATGAACTTGCATAGAGGGAGATCTGAAGACACTAACTTCACCTGATAGGCCCTAACATACTTGACAAAATGGGTGAAATAGGCTGGGAGGCCTGCAGAGCAGTGCAGATGTGGGAGAAGGTGCAAAGATGATTAAGATGTTTTGTAGGAAATGCACAAAATCAATAAAAATATACATTGGAAAATAAGGTTTTCTAAGTTTTTCCTCCGGTTTTAGCTAAAATGCATTTTCTATTTTGCTTTCTTTATCTTCCATGCCTTACTTTTCATAATATAGTTCCTCTTTGTTTTATGGTTGGTGTTGGAAATGACTGAGATTCTTTACTAGGTACCATGAAAAAAACTTCTTAGTCTCACTGGACTGGTCACAAAATGTCAACATGATTCTAATGAGTAAACTATATTTTTATGACTTCATAATACATCTTCCTAAAGTAAAAATGCAGTGCTTTGGAAAGTAACATTTTGAAAGAGTCAGAATTTAATGTTAGCCCTATGTACTGTCTTCAAAATCAACACTATCAAATGATTAGTGAAATACTAGTTACAATCAGCAGGTGCTTCTCAACAGTCTCCAATCCATCTACACATATCTTTATTGTGAAAGGCTTTGAAAAGTGGAATCAGTACCCATGCCAAACAGCCACATTCTTCATCCCAGAGCAGAGGAAAGCAGTCTGTCACTAGAAGATTTCAGCAGAGGAGCCAAATTCTTTCTGAGGGAACGCAGACAGACAGTTCTCTAACCGTCTGTCTCCAAACAGATTGACAGATTGAGCTGTGAAGTCAGGGAGGCTTCGATCAGAGCCACCCACTCTGGGCAGCTGCAGACTCAGTTGGCCCTAAGGGCTCCAGGAAGCCAAGGCAGGGGCAGAGGAAGCCTGTCTCTGAGTGCTGGGGCTGGGCTTTGCCAAATCCCTATTCTTGCTCCCAGGAATGTTCAAAGCAGGCCCTGTGGGATTTCTGAAACCAGAATTGGAGACAGAGGCATGGTAATATGGTTACAAGGTCAGAATCAAGCATTCAAAGAACAAGGGAGAATAATTTAGAAGAAAAGCAACAGCAAACCAGGGACAACAGTAAGGAGGAGGACTTGAAATCCCCCTGCAAATTGCATGCCTCTAGGTACCAATTTGCCTTGCAGCAGAATTTAGGCTTCCTAAAGTTAAATTATGCATACAACAGGCTCATTATCCACAGTGGTATTTTCATATAAAGATCTGAAGACAAAATGTAAGCTTGCCTCTTGGAGCCTTTAGAAAAAGCCATAGACTGATCCGCATATGGAGCAACTCTGCTCCACCTGCTGCTGCCTGTACAGATGGAGAAGATGTGACCAAGGGGACTCCCTGCAGCAGCCAGCACCGCAGGCGTAGCTCTGCGCATCACCAACCCAGGCATCTCTTTGAGACGTGCAATTTTGCAAAACATTTTAAACACATTATTCAAAAGTTGCAAAGCACACAGCTGGGTTGCAGGAGATGTTTCCTATAACAATAATTTGTGGGATTTTTTGTTCTCACTTTAATATACTCTTTCTGGTATTAGACCAAAATAAATGTTTAGAAAGTCTTTCTTTTCTGCACAAGCAAAAGCAGAGTATTTATTATTTATAAAGACATTCCTGAGGAGTAACTATTCCCCAAGAGGAATATTATTGTTGCTGGATGGATTTTTTCACTCACTCAACAAATATTTATTAAGCTGCCACTCAACTTGAAATCAGGATTGGCCAGGCGTGGTGGTGCACGCTTTTAGTCCTAGCACTTGGGAGGCAGAGGCAGGTGGATCTTTGTGAGTTCAAGGCCAGCCTGGTCTACAGAGTGAGTTCCAGGACAGCTGGGGCTACAGGGAGACCCTGTCTCAAAAAGACCAAAAAAAGAAATCAGGATTGATAGACAAACGAGATATTGCCCCTGCTTTCAAGATGTTCATTGTATTGGGGGATAGGCTGCTACTAAGCCACTTTTTCTGTGCCCAGGGGAGGAGCAGGGGCCACTCTGACAGATGGGGACATCTGAACAGCAGCTTGAAAGAATAGTGACATGTCAGAAAGACCTTGTGTGCACATTAGAGATTTTAAAAGATGACGGGCTGGAGAGATGGCCTAGCAGTTAAGAGTACCAACTGCTCTTACAGAGGACCGGGTTCTATTCCCAGCACCCACATGGCAGCTGAGAACTGTCTTTAACAGTTCTTCCCCCCAGAGGAATCCGACACCCACTTCTGGCCGATGTGGCATTGCACGACACGGGTGCACAAACCTACATGCAGACAATACATTCATACACATAAGAAATAAATAAAATTTAAAAAATAAAAGATGAAAGTTGTGTATTCTACAAGGCATGTGTGAGAGGACCCAAGACACCTCCAATATGGCTATGAGTAAACTCTAACTGTCAGATGAAGGAGCCATGTCCTGAGTCACTTTCATGCCACATTGAAATTAAGTGCAAGTATGTGGGGGTGAGGAAGGGAATGGCAGGTGGGCTTGCTCCTGTCTGTACATGTTGAGGCCAGGGGTTGATATCAGCTCACTCTTATTCAGACAGGGTTTCTCATTGAACCTGGGGTCTGTAAGTTCACTTAAGTCTGCCTGGAAAGTAAGTTACAGGTTTAGAGGGATCCACCTTTCTCTGCCCAAACCCCCTGACTGTGGTTACAGAATCCCATAATTGTAGCAACTTTTTACATGGGTCCTTCAGCTTGCACTTTACAGACTAAATCATTTTTCAATTAAAATTATTTTAATTTTTAATTGATTGATTGATTGGGGATAGAATTTATTTGATTTGAGAATTTCTTACAGTATAGTTTTATCCCTTGTCTGCAACACGTTACTATTCTAATTTTATTTCATACATACAAACATATATGCCTGTATATATTTTAAGGCCTATAGAGTCAAATTTGTGTCTCCAAATACCTCCTAGTACAGGTCTGCCCACTGGAGCCTGTTTTACTAGTGCATCACATATATGGGGTGGATGTTTAAGAGAAAGAAAGGAGAGTGTGAGTCATGGCGTGCGCATGGAGGTCACAGAGCAACTTTTAGGAATCAATAATCTTCTTCCAATATGGGTCCCAGGGATTGAACTCAGGTCACTCACATTTTTAATTGCTGAGCCATTTCATCAGACCAGGATGATTTTAAATTTTTAAAATTACAGGGAATGATTAAGAATTTGAAGGCAGGAACCACAAGATAATAAATCTCTGAATCAGATAAGCAGTAATGAAAACGGCAGGATCTGATGGGAAATAAGAGGGGTAATTAAACAGACAATTTACTCGTTTATTCATTAATAACCAAATATTTGATGTTAACAGTGTATCATATATTTTTAGGTGTTAAGCTCTCAGATCGAACATACAAAAGTCTCGTCTCCACATGATCTAGCATCTCTGAAAAACAAAAGTTTCCAAATATCCAGTATGGGAAACTGGATTACTGTTGTATCAGTGAGATAAAAAGTTCATTTGTTACCAAAAAAATTCATTCTGCCTGAGACACATTGAGTTTGAAATCTCTTTTTCTGTAAGCTGACTCAAGAGATTGCATGTTCTACAGACATGAAAATATTACACACTCTATGCATTCTGGAAAGCAGAGCACTGACATTTCAGAAGTAAACCAACCCAGCTTCAGGGAGCTTGTGACAATGCAGGTCATGACCAGCTGAGAAGAAATAATGAGATCTCAGGGAACTAGTGACCTACACACAATAGCCCACAGCTAACTGGAGTCAATGAACTAGTGACCTACACCAGGCCCACAGCAACTCGAGTCAAGGAACTAGTGACCTACACACATGGCCCACAGCAACTGGAGTCAAGATGAAGAGATGAGATCTCAAGGAACTAGTAACCTACACTCATGGCCCATAGCAAACTGGAGTCAAGATGAAGAGATGAGGTCTCAAGAAATAGTGACCTACACACATGGCCCATAGCAAACTGGAGTCAAGATGAAGAGATGAGATCTCAAGGAACTAGTGACTTACACACATGGCCCACAGCTAACTGGAGTCAAGATGAAGAGATGAGGTCTCAAGGAACTAGTGACCTACACACATGGCCCACAGCTAACTGGAGTCAAGATGAAGAGATGAGATCTCAAGGAACTAGTGACCTACACACATGACCCACAGCTAACTGGAGTCAAGATGAGACTTAGGAGGGTTTTTGCTTCTCTGCTTCTCTCTGATTGCAGAGGGCCAGCAGCCTGGACTCTGCTGCATGGCTTCCTCTGCCTGAGGGGGTGGGCTGGGGTGGCTTGTAATTTAAGGTAGACTCATCTTACAAAGGCTTCATGATACCCACACTGCAAAAGGAAAAGGTCCTTAGAAGCTGAAATAGTTGTTCACATTAAAACGTGACTGCTGAATTTGCTTCAGAAATCAGGTCTGTGTATTGGACGTGTACTTTTTTTTTTAATTTTGTCATATTTTGTTTTCAGTATTTATGAATTTCATATAATATATTTGGATTGTATTTAGATCCCCTCCCCTAACTACTCTCACCCTTATGACATCCCAACTAATTTCTATGAGCACTTATATCTATATATATATATATATATATTATATATATATATATATAAAGTCAAACTCCACCTCTCTTGAGCGAAGCAGTCATTGTTTTAACCGAGCCACCTCTCCAGCCCCTAGTTCTCAGGACTACTTAAGGTGAAAAATGCAGAAGCATCCACCCCGTGGAACCTGAGATATCCTGACGGGGTTAGAAGGCATCAGGTATAGTATATATATATATATAGTCAAAATTGTCTCCCTAAATGCCCTTAGGTGTGGGTACATATATTGGAGCTTGGTCAACCTAACAAGAATCTCAACCCAAAATGAGACTGGCTCCCAGCAGTCACCTGTTGTCTAGTACTTGCTTGGGTAGAGTTGGAGTTTCATTGTGACTTCCCCATGTCTATCCTTGGCTGGCTTGAGCTTAGATGGGACTTGTTCATGCTGTCACCCCTGCTACGAGTTCATATGAGTAACTGAGAATCTGTCTGAAAATCTCCTTTCCTGTGTTACCCACCACCTATGGCTCTTAAAACTTTCTGCACTCTCTTCCCCAATGATCCCCAAGATTTTGGAAGTGTAAGTTTGATATATGTGTCCTATTCAGGAATAAGCAGTCCCTACCTTTTTTTTAAGGCCCTAGGATTTCCAGAATAAATCTCAGTGATGGTTATTGCCTGAGAAAATGCCTCAGGGCATAAACAAATTATTCATCTCTGTGACTGAGTGAACAGTCATTTAATCCCCAATGTGTATGCATAACTTTTTAGTGGTATTGAGACCCCTCTAGGTGGATTTTCAGGTAGCTGTGAACTGCATGATTTGGGTTCTAGAAACAGAACTCCACCTCTCTGGAAGAGCAGTATTTAGTTTTAACTCCTGAGCCACCTCTCCAGCCCCTAGTTCTCAGACTACTTAAGGTGAAAATGCAAAGCATCCACCCCGTGGAACCTGAGATATCCTGACGGGGTTAGAAGGCAGCAGGTATGGCCTCTAAAATCATGCCTGAGGAATGGCCCTGTTAGCACCTCCAATGCTGGTGTTCAATTCTGTATTCCATAAGAAATTGCAATTACACTATGCCAAACATCTCCTTCAACCCTCCTACCAAAACAATGCTCACAGTGCAACAAACCGTTAAGTGTGACCCCTTGTCTTAAAACAAAGAGTGATAAACACGTACTCATAGAAGAGTCCATTCCTGGGCCAAAAATGTCATTTCCCTTTAAAAGTGTCACATGGGTAGCATTTATACAGACAATAGCTTCAATTGCCTCTCTGCCTCCTAGGCATAGCTAGACTCTGACTAAATGCAGTTTTGCCAGTATTGGTTGCTACCTATATTTTTCTTCAGGCCATTTTGTAATCTCCAATTGTATCTCAAAGACCAATCAGTATGTAGCTCAGGGCCCAACACACCAGAAAAGGGAGCTCACAGAGTGCTCAGTGCTCCAAAAAGAAGCTTCTTTGTTGAGTGGAGACCGGCATACTTGTCTGTAAGTATAACAATACATATTCAGCATACAGTAAGAAATTATGATTGTCTAGCAATGTGACAGACTTAGAGTCCTTCTCTAGCATCTGTGTATTCTCCAGCCATGGATATTTTGCTGTTTATATTTTGTGGTTATTATGATTTAAATCTGGAACTGGACCATTGATTGATTTTCTTCCCTTAGCGGCTTGCATAGCGTCCTCCAAAACTATGAGAGACAGTGTTCAGTGAGGAGGCTGCCAGGTTGATTCCAGCTCCATGGCTCCAAGTCCTCTGTTTGAAGTATGTCTTATCTTCGAGTTCTGGGTGGTAATCAAGGGCTTTGGCAAAAACCTATGGTATTTTGAGAGTCATTGTGTAAATGGCGGGGGGAGTATAGGAGCCAGGGAGCAATGACCACAAGGAAACAGTCTTCCAGACTTCTGGGACATTGCTCATATGACCTTCCAGCAATGGAGAAATCATTCAGAAAGTTCTTGCAAACACAATCAGACAAAAACTACTGGCAGCTGATCATTTCTGAGTGAGGGACTTTCTGTCTTCTTTAAGGGAATGATTCTAGATGGACTGTCCAGGCTCCAGTGGATATTCATACTGAGGGACAGCTAGGTACACAAACTTCACTAGATAGCACTTAACATATATGACAGGATGCATGAAAGCTTGTGGGCAGATTATGAAGGGTTCAGACAGGAAAGCAGGTCAAATATGATTAAGATGTCTTGTATGAAAATCGAAAAAATAAAATTTGAAAAAAATGTATAACTTTACAATAAAATAAAGGATCTAGGAGAAATAAAACAACCTAAGTGCTCAGAGCTATGAGTGTTTGGGGATATCAAGTATCAGCTTCCACAGAGCTCATACACTGTTAATAATGAATCTCTCAGTGCTGTATTTATTTATTGAAATAGTGTCTCACTGTATAACCCAGGCTGGCTGTTGAATTTATAATCTTCCAGTCTCAGTCTCTCAAATTCTAAGATGGCAGGCTGCTATGGCCCTGCCTGACTATATTCTTTTTATTTTTATGACCTCTACTATTCTAAAATGTTAATTTTTAATATTTAAATGTTATTTTTAGTATGAGATGTAGATATATATATATATATGAGTATATTGCCTGCAAGTAACTGCACCCATGTTGTGCAATGCCCACAGAAGTTGGAAGGGGGCACCAGAATCCCTGGGATTGGAGTTAAAGATGAGTGTTAGCTACTATTTGGCTGCTGGGAATCTAACCCAGGACATCTCTAAAATCAATTGGTTCTCATAACTGCTGAGTCATCACTCCAGACCCCAAATATTATTTTTCTACATATTTTAGGCATGTAGCATATGTTCAGGTGTGGAACTTCTAGTATTCTCTTATAGAAAGACAAATAAAAGTACATGTATATGGATATTATTTGAGTGTCTATAAATACATTCACACATGTATACTCAGTCAGCTACTGATTATCATCTTGAATTTTATCACTTTATAACAGAGGAAATGCTGTCATTGAAAGTGGTGTTTCCAATGCTATGATCATTCAGTACAAAAAACATCTTGGGGCAGCATACCTTCTGTAAATGTGTGTATTTTTTTTTCTATCTCTTTTCTATGTCAGTGACAGAATACTGGAGACAAATGAACAAAAGTCATTTTTCTTACCTTGGCATCCAATTCCCATTCTAAAATGAGAAGGCTGGCATGAGAGCTCTCTGGGGCACCTCCAAATTTAAAACCCCGCCATCTGGCAGTTTTAGAAGACTGGGCTGAATCAAGATAATGAATGAAAATTTTGGAGCTTCCTCAGAACATGAGCAAATGCCATCACAATTTTAAAATGACAGTAACCCACAACCCTTTTCTTAAATAACATCAACTCATGGAGATTAAATTCTGCTCTCAAGCTAATAATAGAAAGTATACAATGGAACACTTCTTTATAAGGAACTTACAGTGGGGAGCATATATACAGCTCTAGTGTGTTTTAAGGAACCTGCTAGGCTACTTTTTTCATATGTGGGGGGGGGGTCTCTCACATTATCCCATACTTAACTCATGAACTAGGAACATACTTCAAAATCCTGAGAATGTTTGGCTTGTCAACTAGTTTTGTCATTACGCAAGTCTCATTAAACTACCATACTGTGCCTATTTCGCACTGGTCCAGCTTCTCCATCATATCAGGAATGGATTAACTACCAGCAGGTGTCTTATCCCTCTGGCTCTTACATTATTATCTGCCCCCTCTTCCACAGTGTTTCCTGAGCCTTGGGTATAGAGGCTACAGTGTAGATGTGTCCTTTAGGGCTGGACACCTCACAGTCCCTTGTTCTCTGAACTTAACCAGTTGTGGAACTTTGTAAGTCTCCATTTGTTGCAAAAAAAGAAGTGTGGTGATAGGTCTGGGGAGATGGCTCAGAGGTTAAGGGCACTGGCTGTTCTTCTAGAATACCCAGGTTCAAATCCCAACCAATATGGAAGCTAAAAACTGTTCATTAACTCCAGTTCCAGGGGATTCAACATCCTCTTCGGCCCTCTGCAGGCATTGCACAACATGGGTGCACTTACACACATGCAGGCATAACATTCATACATATAAAATAAAAATAAAGTGTGGTGAGAGGTATACTTGTCTGAAAATATAAGGATATATATTTAGAGTACAATAAGAAATTACATCATTACATTGTTCTAGGGAATTGACAGGAGGGTTTTCTGTATAATTTATGATGTTTCCACCTATGTGTGTGGCTCTTTACAATACCAAGAATAATTTTTCTCCCATTGAGTAGGACTTAATTACAATTAGACAGTTGTGAATTGCCCCCAAATATATATAAACCACCCTTGTGGAGCAGCAGTATAAGTGCTCCCCAAGGACCAAGCTTCATGTGCTCTGGGGACAGGGGCCCTGGAATTCTCACATCCATCTCTGGGAAGTTTGCAAATCACACATTTTAATACCTCCATCTAAAGATGGCTTTCAGAGGGCCTAGTTTATCATGTGCCTGCTCCATGTTGAGTGGGGACGCTCACTTCACAGGATGACATCAAGACTCAGGATGTTCAGGTAGCTCACATTACAGCCTGCTTAGGGGAAATAAGTGACCAATGCCTTCAAGTCAAAGGAAGGATGACAAGAGAATCCCAGTGATAGGAGTGTAAACCTATTGGTATTGTAATTTTCAAAGACTAACCAACTTCAGGTGACATCTCTTAATTTAATGTAATTTGTTTTTGGCTAAACAGAAATTATTACCTCTCCATATAGATAAGAAAACCAAAAGGAAAGCACCACTTTATTCATGTTCCATGAGCCTAACATTTTTGTGTGCTATGTCTGTGGGTGTGGTGGTGGTGTGTGTGTGTGTGTGTGTGTTCATGTATGTGAATGAGGGCTTGTGTGTACAGGGTGGACATGTAGAGGTTAACCCATGAGAATTGCTCTTTGCTTTTCCACGTTATTTGAGATAGGTTTTCTCTAGCCCCTGATAGGCCAGGTCAGCTGGCACGGGACCTTCCTGAGTTATCCTGTTTCCTCTCCTCCTGTCTCTACATGGGAAACCCTAGGATTACAGATGCTTTATTGGCTTTGGGGTGAGTTCTGGAGATCTCAATGTGGATTGTCAGGTTTGTGCAGCAAGTCCTTCACACTCCCCCTGTGCCATTTCCTCAGCTAATATGCTTTTATTATTACTATTTTTGACTCTCTTATTTGAAAAAATGTTTCATCTTACAAAATTCCAAAACCAATAAAATCCCAACAAATATAAGACTCTCTTAATATGCAGCTAGATGTGAATATAATCTTCCATAATTAAACATGTAGATAACAATTTTCCAGGTAGATAGTAGGTACTTCTTCAATTGTGAAGGTATTTGTTTTACAGTTATTAACTTGGCCTTTCCCCAAGTCTATATATTAGGGAAGGTATTCTAATATTATTCATTTAAAGAAAACTGTTTACATTTAAAGAAAACTGTTTACAATTCTAAAATATGGGCATTTGATGGAGGACCTTGGAAAAAAGCACATTTGATAAATGTTTGCTTCACAAACAGGATGCCCTGAGACCCATCCCCAGAACCCACGTGAAAAAAGCTGGGTGTGGTGACTGACATTTGTTTTCCTTGTCCTGGAGAGTAGGTCTCCAGGCTAGGCTCACCGACTAGTGAACCTGGATCCACAGGACAGGCCCTACTTCAACAAACAGGCAACTGCAGGTAGATGCTCTTGAGCAACCATACCTAAAGCTAACCTCTAGCATCCACATTCCTACACGCACCACCCCTGAAGCAAACAAAAAAAAAGGTGAAAATGTGGTAGAAATATGGAAACAAGTGCTTCAGACAAGAAGGTTCTGCTTTAAACATATCCCATGAATAATGCTAGATGGCCAGGTTTCTACCAGACACCAAACTGTAGCTTTTCATCAAGAGGCAGGGAGGAAGGAAGAGTTGCCCTTGAGAGACATCCTTCTTATGAACAATAGAAACACTTCCCCATGTTTGGCTCATGTCATTAGCTAGCTTCTAAGGGTGACACTTGGCTCAAGTTTGACAATTAATGAATCAAATTCCTTCTACCTTAAAAAGAGACCCCACCCTCCAAATTCTAGTGTTGCTGGAGCAGAGGGGAAGAAAGGAGACAGACACTGAACTTCTCATTCCTTTTAAAAGAACAAATACCTGTTTCTAGTTTCTTGTTCTTCCACTGCCAAAAGAAATATGCTAGCGCTTGATAGATACAGTTCTTTTAGTATTTGCAATGGAGAAATGATTGAAAGAATTCACTGGTATAGTCAACCCAACTGACTTTACAGTGCTTTCACATACAATAGCATAAAGTACCTGATGTTTGTATTTTGGAAAATACAATATTTTTCTTTTGTGGTGAGTTGTCTTGATTTTATTCATTTTCTTTCAATTTTATTTGAAAGAAAGTTCACATCTTCAGACAACTTTGATTGTTGTATAAAAATAGTTTTATACTGCAGAGAATTCTACTATCCCATGTCATAATAGCTCACTAACATTTTAAGGGGATTCATTATTTGTAGAATAAAAGATGCAAATCCAGAAATGAACATTATTCACCTTGAGTCAGCAGGATATAAAAATCTATAATTGACCTGTTTGATGTCCTCAGGAAACTGGACAGACAGCACTACCTCTGGTGCCTGGTCCAAACTTCCATTTGTAAAATAGAAATGTAAGAACTAAGGGGATGAAAGACAAGTCTGCATGCCATACTGACAGGTGGATGTCACACTTACAAGAAAAAAGGTCTCTGCTAACCATTAGGAGATTAGACTTTCAAGGAGATTATGGAGGCTTCTGTGTGAAGAAACAACTTAAAGACAGCAACAGTAGCCCAAGAGATATAACTTAGAATTAAAAGGAAGTTATACCATGAGTATAAGAACAGGAAAGTTGGAGGCTGGAGAGATGGATCAGTGGATAATATTACTGGCTTTTCTTGCAGAGGACCCAAGTTCAATTCCGAACACCCACATGGTGGTTGAAAACCATCCATGACTCCAGTTCTGCGGGGTCTGACTCCTTCTTCTGGCCTCTACAAGCATTATATGACACAGGTGCCCTTACATATAGGTAGGCAATACATTTATACATAAAAAATAATAAAATGTTTTTAAAAGGAACAGGAATGGGGTATGGTTGGAGATGTATAATGTTTAGGTGGATTGAGAGCAGAAAGGTTTATGCCAGCAACACCATTAAAATCATAGCAATCAAACAAAAGACAACAGATGCTGGAGGAGTTTTGGGGAAAGGGGAACACTCATCCACTGCTGGTAGGAATGTAAACTTGTACAACCACTATGGAAAGCAGTGTGGAGAACCCTTAAAAGACTCGGAATGAGCTTACCACCTGACCCAATCATACCATTCCTGGGTATATACCCCAAAGACATCCTACCGCAAAGATATATGCACATCCATGTTTATTGAAGCTCTCTTCACAATAGCGAAGAGCTGGAACCAACCCATATGGCCCTCAACAGATGAGTGGATGACAAAAATGTGGTACATCTACACAATGGAGTACTATTCAGCGGTAAAGAAGGATGGCATTATGAACTTTGCAGGTAAATGGATGAAGCTCAAAGTTATTATGTTGAGTGAGGTGACACAGTTGCAGAAAGACAAACAGAGAATAACTTCCCTCATTTGTGGATGCTAACACCAAATCCCCCAGATGAAAGGCAAGCTGAAGGACACTATGGTTATATTTTTGTTTATCTGAAAACAACTATGTTGTTATAATGTGAATCTCTCAATGGGCTCTAGACTCCACCCACAAATTATTTTCAGACTCTGTAATTACTGTATATGGGTGGAGAGTAAGTATCCATATTTTAGAATAATATGAAATTAATGGAGGAAAATGTGAATTCCTAAGCATAAAAAACAGACTGAGAGAAAGATGCAGGACAGTTATGGCAGAATGCATGATCTGGGACGGGATAGGGTGGGGTGGGAGGAAGGGATAGGGGAATATGCCTGAACAGAAATGAAAAATGATATATGAAAAACATAAAACATCAATAAAAAATAATAATTGTGATGATTATAATAGTGTTGGAAAACCAAGAAACATTTTTAGAAAGGTCAGAATAGAAGAAGAAGTTGATTTGTAAGTCATGAGGCTTACATCCAGCAATTTCTAATTTACTAGTTCAAAAATTTACCCTTGACACTGACCTTCTTTAACTTCTCAGTCAAATATTGTGTTCACATTCTTCCAATTGCTTGTGGCTCACCCCTTTGACTTCGGTCAATTCTTTAGCCTGTCTTGTGACATTGGTCACATTAACCCATGACATGAGATATGGATGATTTGCCCAGATGTCACATTATTACTTATTCTTTGTCAATGTACTAGCACAACTTAGGTATAGAAAGTAGATTTGAAGTTTATAGAGGACAAGGTTCTTCAAGGACTTCTAGTTTGTTTTAAATTGAATAATGTTCAAGATAATTAGGAGTCTTGAAAATACCCTGATCTTGCTATAACTGAAGTAGTAAAAGTTTTTTAAGTCTCACCCTTGACAGTTCATATATTATAAGAGGTCTGTTAAAACATTTGATCAAGTTATTTTCCTCTATTGAGCCAAATAGGAATTAATAGCAGAAAACTTCAATGAGGAGACAGTAGTAGATATTGACAGCTACCTATCATGGAGAAAACTATAGAGGCTAGAGAGAGTGTATAACACTATAGGCATGCACCTTGTTTCTCTAGCCCCTTAGGAGCTGGAGAAAAGATAAACCGCCTGTGAATCCTTTCTATATCCGAGGCTGAATATGTAGAATAGTAAGGAAATGGGCTTCTTCGGGTCATCTATTACTATACGGTTGACACTGCAGCAACAGAGGCAGAATACGACACTCGAGACATTCCTGCTCTGCATGAACTATTATGGCACATCCTGGGTGCCAGAGAGCAGAGAAATGAAAACCTTAGACCAAGGATGGAACCCTGTGGCCAGACAGGAGAACAGAAAAAAAAATGCTCAGAAGAGCTGTATCTAAGGGACACAATGTCTAAGACTGACTAATAGTTGAGCAAAAAGCCAAGAAGTATGCATAAGCAAATGACTGTGCATATCAGAATTTTTCTTCTTATTCTTCTAGTTATAATGAAGAAGAAATAGGAAAATAATGGTTTTAATTATATATTTTTCTTACTGTAATGTAGAAATAAAGGTACAAGCAAGAGGGTGAGAAGTTAAAGCCAACTGGAAGGAATGAGAGAAAAAGACAGATAGGTCACGTCAGGAGAGCCTTGAGGCAGAAAATGGCTACAGACCTCACTGAAAATCCCCTCGAATGTTTTGGACTCACTGGACATATACAAACACAGCTCCATGTTTTAGTGATGGAAAACTTGAGGAAGTAGACCAAGATAAATTTAATATTAGAGTTGAGTCTACTGATGTAAAAAACACACAATACAATTAAAAAAATACATGAATTACTCAGAAGAAAACAACTACAAAGCATTAATGTAAAAATTAGACTGAAGTCACAAAAGTAAATGTTATATATAAACATAGATATCAGCATATTTTACATTTACATATAAGCATATAAACATATTTATATATATAAACATATGCAAAACACATATAACACTTGGCAGAATTCAGAAAAATAAATGGAAATTTAAAAAATGCAAAACAGATGGAGATATTGATGAAATGCTTTCCTTCCAAGCCTGTGGGTCCCTGTTTGATCTTTGGATATCACATAAGAAAGCTGGGCATGAAGGAATGCTCTTATAATTCCCAGAACTGCAGAAGAAAAGATGTCTTGAGCTTTCCGAACAGCCAGTCTAGGCTTCTTGATGAAATGTAGGCCACTTGAAAGACACTGTATCACAAAAAAATAGAAGAAGTTGGTCAGGAGCTGGGTGGATGACTCATTTGTAAACTTGTTTTGTAAGCATAAAGCTCTGACTTTGTATCTTCAGCATCCACAGGCAAAGCTGGGCATGGCAGTGCCTGAGCAGGACTTGGAGATGATTGGTCAGTCAGTCTAGCCAATCAGTGAGCTGAGTTCAGTGAGAGATTCTGTATCAAAAACTAAGGTGGACAATAACTAAAGAAGCCATTGATCTTTAGCCTCTATACTCATGTACTCACATAGAGACAGACACATACATGCATACCCAGATGCACACATTGCATGCAAACACACACACACACACACACACACACACACACACACGGAGATGGATGCATACACAAAAATGTTCAAAATGAAGATGAAATTGGAAGATGAAATAAGATTATATCTACAAGATTATTTGAAACAATGTATATCAATAAATATAATATGTATGTAATATCCATCTATAAAATTGAAGTACTTAATAAAGAAAGTCTAACCAGAACAGAGTAAATACTAGGAATTTTTAAAATATATTAAGATGGGTGTGGCAGCGCATGCCTTAAAACCAGAACTCAGGAGACAGAGGCAGGTGGATCTCTGTAGGTTCTAGGCCAGCCTGGTCAACATGGTGAATTCCAGGACATCTGGGAAACCCTGTCTCAGAAAGAAGATGGCATCATGAACATTGCAGGTAAATGGATGGAACTAGAGGATATTATGCTAAGTGAAGTAACACAGTCCCAGAAAAGCAAACAATGGATAATATCCCTCATTTATGAATGCTAGCACCAAGCACCAAGTTCTAAGGCAAACTGAGCATCATCAATGTTATACACCCCTTTCCCTGAAAACAACTGTGCTCTGATAATGTAAATCCCTTAACAGGCTCTAGAATTAACCCACCACTTATTTTTGGACTTTGGAATCTTTGTATATGGGTGGAGGATACGTAGGCATATTTTAGAGTAATATAAATTTAAAAAGGAAAAATGCGAATTCTGAAATATGATATGAAAATGACAGTTTGTGTACAGATGATGTAAGTTTAGTATAGGCGTGATATATATATATATATATATATATATGCATATGTTGAAGTGGTACAGATTGGAAGGAACAACAGCAGAGGAACAGGGACAGGAAACCAACTGAAACAGTAAAATTCCCCCAAGGACAATAACCCTCTGCTTTGAAAAAACTTTGAAAAGAATCAGAAAAAGATACAGGGCAGGGATGGCAGGGTGCATGAACTTGGGTGGGGCAGGGGGCATGGAAGACAAGATGAGTCTAGATTGGACTGAGAAATGATGTATGGAATGCACATAACTTCAATAGAAATGTTAAATAAAATAAATAAATAAATAAATGTATAATATTGCTGTGTTATATGTAAAAAAGAAGATGAGTTAAAATTAAAACATTTCAATAAGTATCATAGACAATTGGTTAAAATAGTTAATCCTGGCTCCTTTCAGCTTTTCATTTACCAGTTCTGTCCACTCGAGGACAAAATCAGGTCTTGCTAGACCAGGCTTCCTTTTCTGAAGCATGAGCAGATTTTCCTCTCTTTAGACTGGACACTGGCTGAAGCCCCATCAGTGGCTCTCCAAGACCTCCCTGAATAGGAAGACTGGGGACCCACATCCGCAGGACATTTCAAGAGGTGCCCCCATGCATAATCCTCTAAGACTGGGTTGACCTCTGAGGGCAAGGAAAAAAGTTATCCCTTAGTTCTCTTGGCCAAATTGGTATGGGCGTTAAGCACCCAGAAAGGCTAAGTTGCACCAGCCTATTACATTGCACCTATATTAAAATTGTATCCTTTGGAAACAAACTGTATATTATGCCCATAGCACATTTCTTGATTCACATCTTTCCATTTTAATCCCATGTTACTCTAAAATATGCAATCATTACCTCCATCATATACCCAAGGACTGAAAATAAATGTTAGGTCAGCTCTAGAGCCCACCCTCCTCCCCTGCAAAAACCCTGAGAGACCCCTGAGGTCCAGATCCTCAACTGACCTTGAGAAAACAAAAACTTTTGTTAATCTGGGCTAACTGTGTGGCCATAAGCATACAAAAGGAAAGTACAACCAGACACAAATAATCAGTAAAACCAGAGAAACTGTACTACAGATGTAGAACTTGAGATCTTAGTAAAAAGCCAAAAAGAATAGAGAGTACTGTTGCTTGGCCTATCTCCAATTCTTACTGGCAAGTGCATCTACTCTGGCTGCAACCACACTCAAAGACATGAGACATAGCTTTTTAGCCTTCCAATATGGACTGAGGACTCATGTCTCTCCAAGAATCCTCCAAACCTTCAATGCGAGATGGGGACTACTGAGATACCCAGCTTGTGGACTAAACAGCTAAGGGGATGTCAGCCTTGTCAGAATATAGACTGCCATTGTTGGACTACCTGGGCTGTATTATGGAGGCCAGTGCAGGGGGATCAAGACAGGACTCATGCTTATTGGACTTCATTTTGGGGGACCATGGGAGGCAAAGACCCCAATGTGGAGCAAAAATGCAGGAGTGATGGTTGTTGGGGTTGCCAAGGAGAAACCTTCGAGGGCACTCTTGTCCTGCAATGCCACTGAGATCAGAAGAGGGTGTTGGATTCCCCTGGAAATGGAGTTAAAGATGGCTCTTAGCCTCCATGCTGGGGATCGGTGCTCTTAGCCACTTGGCCATCTCTCCAGCACAGGGAAAAACATGACATCTTTTTTTTTGGACTAAAACATGACTTCTTTTAGGGAAAAACATCCTCTAATTCAAGTGATATGTGTGTATGTATATATATATATATATATATATTTATGTATATATATAACTATGTATATATATGTATATATAATGTAGCAATACAAATTGGAGAGAACAACAACAAAAGAACTGAAAAAAAAGCTCTGGAAAGACTGGGAAAAAGATGCAGGACATCTTGATTATAGGAAACATGCTTGAATATTGGAAAAGTAAAAAAAAAAAAGATATATTAGGAAAATATCCCATTCACAATTGTAAAAAAATAAACCATCTTAAAGCAAATACAACACATGTAAGAATAGAAATGAAGATGATATTCAGTTAACCTAGTAAATCTGAAAGAAGAGAAAGAAAGTCATGTTTAATTGACGTCCAAGAAATATCACCATGGGCTAAAAACCACTGTTTCATGATCTAGGGTTTGCATTATTAGGAGTTTGTTCTAAAGTTCATTCGGAAATTAAATCAAACATATACACGACAATGAAGCCTCAATCAAAAGAGCAATGTCACAGAGCTTTTTCTAGTACTACAATGCATTTTAAATGACTTCGGAAAATGATTAACAGCGATGTGAATGGTATCAGAAAATTAATTCCAAGGAGAGCGGGAAAACCATGAATTTTAAGATGTTTTCTAAAATCCTCATGTATAGCCCTGTAGTTGAGCATCAGTACGATGTGCTATGTGTTGAAATGCACCCCCATGTGACACTAAAAGAAAAAAAAAAAGAAAAGGACCTTTTTGAGCTCATTAAAGTCATTAATTTGGGCTGGAAAGATGGTTCAGTGTTTAAGAGCACTGGCTGCTCTTGTGCAGGACATGGGTTTGACTCCCAGCACCTATATGGTGGCTAACAACTATTCATAACTCCAGTTCGAGGGGAATCAGATGCCCTATTCTGAACTCTGCAGGCAGTGAATGATACATATGCAGGCAATACATCCATACACATAAAATATAAATAATAAGTAAAATATTAAAAATAAAATCACTAATTGTTTACCTGGTTTAATAGGGGGGAAGGGGTGTTTTCAGACTGCATTTGAGCCCATCCAGATCATCACTGACAGGCTTGTGACTCTGGAGACTATCAAGCTGACAATATTGACTGCCACACTCAGGGGCCTCCAGATCCTCTAGTACTCAGAACAGCCTTATGCCAGTGAATAGCCAACAAGAAAGCAGTGAATTCAGTCCTGTTGCTTGTGAGGAACTTAATTCTGCCAATAACTGCATTGGTGCAGAACAGCATAACCTGGGCATCTTGACCAACAAGATTCAAAATCCAGAAAATCCCCAAGAAAAGTAACAAAAGCCATATACAAATTACAAATATAATATAATAATATATAATATATATATATATATATTAAGTGCTCTGTGGAAAACAGCCTATAAAAGAAGTCAATGAACAAGTGAAAAATTCAACTCAAAAATATTTTATTTGACAGAGAACTTCTATATATTTATTAGATAAATTTCACTATTTGAACACATGCAAATCATGTATGCTATCCAAAGAAGGCTAGACTTATCCACCTTTCAAACAGTCATTATTCTTTCATGATAATTTTACCAATTGGGTATATACCCATAAGATTCATCCTACTGCAAAGATACATGCACATCTATTTATTGCAGCTCTCTTCACAATAGCAAAGAGCTGGAACCAACTCAAATGCCCCTCAACTGACAAGTGGATAATGAAAATGTGGTACATCTACACAATGGAGTTCTATGCAGCAGTAAAGAAAGATATCATGAACTTTGCGATTAAATGGGAAGAACTGGAAGCCATTATGCTAAATGAAATAGCAGTCTCAGGAAAACAAACGACAAATGGCATTCTTCATTTGTGGATGCTAGCACCTAATACCTAGTTGAAAGGCAAGGTGAGCAACATTAATGTTGTATTTCTTTTTATCTGAAAGGAACTGTGCTGTTACAATACGAATTCCTTAATGGGCTCTAGAATTAACTTAGCACTTATTTTCAGACTTTGTAATTGTAGTACATGGGTGGAAGTTATGTATTCATACTTTAGAGTAATATAAAATTAAAGGAAAAAATGTGGATTCCTGAACATATTTTGGAATGGTCATAATTTTGGTATATATGTATACACCTATATATGCATATTTTGGAGTAATACAAATGGGAGTGAACAACAACAACAACAAAAGGACTGTGTCAAAGAACTGACTGAAACAATTACCTTCTGCCCTAAAAATAAAGCTCTGTAGAATAAAACTTTAAAAAGACTGAGAAAAAGATGCAAGACATGTATGGAAGAATGCATTAACTGGGGTGGGCTTGGGGGCATGGAAAAGGGAATGAGTCTAAATTGGAATGAGAAATGATGTATGAAATAACAAAACATCAATAAAAATATTTTATATAAAAAAGAAGATCCACTCATCTTCACCCAGCAGTGATCAGCTGTGAATCGATCCTTTCCAAAGTTGTGGCCTCATGACAATTGCCCAATTCTATCCATGATGTTTTCTGATAGAGTTTGCATCAGTCTTGTGCATGATGTCACCATCATTGTAGGTTCATATGAGTAAGGTCTCAGGAGCCTGTAAGGCTGTTTCCTTATGGTGGACCATCTCCTTCCTGGCTCTCACAATGTGGAAGAATACTAACGCATTTCTCCACTCCCATCAATGCAGCTTCCTTTTGTAACAGAGGGTGATGAACTCTAAAGGCCACAACTGACCTATAACATAACAGACTGAAGAGTTTGGGTCCCTGGACAGACCTTGGGTCCATATGCAGGACTTCTATGTCAAACTTCACCCACCTGGCACTTAGGACCATTGTGGAAGAGGTAGCAAGAAAGATTACAAAATGCATCTTGGTAAAGCTCATGTCCCCTTCTCCAACTCTTCCCCACCTCCCACACATATCCCTCCCTCCTGAATTCATTTACTCCTTTTGAAATTACTATTTGTAACTCACTGAGTATCAGTGCTGCCTATGGGTACATGGGCCTGTGGCCATCCTCTGGCACATAGAAAACCTATCAGGGTTACACCCCCAAGAAAAGTGACTATCCCTCACTCAGTAGCCCTCAATTATCAACAGTTCTCAGGTAGGGGTGTTGAAAATCATTTTCTTATTTTACTATTGTAGTAGTATTACTTAATAATTATAGTCAGTACTGATTGCATAAGCTGGTAATCCAGCTTCTTGAGAGACTGGACAGTGCAGGCGATCTTAATTTCAAGATCTGACTAGACTGCGAATCATGTTCAAGGACAACTTGTGAAACTAGGCAAGGACTTGTCTCAAATATTAAAAGAGAGCTGAGACTATAGATTAGTTATAACATATGTGAGGTCCTGGGTTCAATCCTCACAACTGTAAAAAATATGTTAGTCACAGACCTCCATCTGTTTCTCTTATTCAATGAATATTAAAATATAATCCAGATAAATTATGAGTCCTCAAATGAATGAGGAGGGTAGGGAACAATGGTAAGTTATATGTCATTCTGCTTGTGTAGGTATTTCTATTGATACATAACCAGTAATATTAAAGTGTAATTTATGTACCCAGAGTACTTGCTGGAAATAGGTGAGTTTTTAAGATAAAGCAATACAATGGCAGGCTATTCTTAAAATATTCTCAACTATAAAAGCACTGAACTCTCTTGGCAAAATCCAGATATTGAGGTAGAGGCAAGGAAGGGAAAAGAAATCCAAGATTTCTCTTACTTGGGAGGGAACAGGCCTTGGGATTGCCATAGTAGAGAACACAGAGGACATTTTATTTCATGTACTAGTACAAAGGTATGTATTTCATTGTTAAAAATTTAGTGAATAAAGTTTCAATCTCCAAATTATTTATCAACTTTAGATAAAAATTGTGGCTGAACCTGGAGGCCATATATTTCACTGAGCAGCTAATGAACAAATCTTAAGAAAACATTCTAGACTATTGACACAGGGTTCTGAGACTACACTGCACTAAGCTAGCCATTACTATCCATTAATAAAATAGCAAATGCCTTACACTATAAGTCGGAGATCTGAAGCATGTTAAAACTGTTATACACTAGGCACATTTTCACAGAGACCCTTTCTTGACAAAATTTACTTATTCAAAATCTTGTCACCGGGAAATTGAGTCCCAGAGAGTTTGATTTGAAGCAGTTCTCCAAGGATCCCCTGACTTACCTAAAATGATTATTGTTAAATAACCTCTCACACAGAGTCTGATTTTATTTTAACTAGACCATGGTGTGAAACTATATTTGCTGTTTACTTTTTGGTTTTGCTTTGTTTTGTCTTGTCTCATTTTGAGATAGTGTCTTCCTGTAGCACCGGCTGACCTGAAACTCACTAAGTAAACCAGGCTGGCCCTGATTACACAGAGATCCACCCACGTCTGCCCTTTTTAGTGCTGGAATTAAGGCATATGCTATCAAACCCCATCCCTCTTTACATTTGTATCCACGAATTGAAATTTTTTATCATTCTTCAATTAACAAAGACCCTCACTTATTATATTTTATGACATAAAGCGTCTGCAAATAATATATCAAGTACAGATACAGTATGCTGCTACTGTTTAACAGTAGTTATTTAGTGAAAAAAGCCCACTCTATCTGTACTGTCCGATATGGCAGACACTAGTTAAATGTAACTGTTGATAATCTGAAATATGGTCATTGTAACTGAGATGTATGTGTTTAAATGTAATTAGTTTGAAAACTAATACCCATAAGAAGTCCCCAATAATGTAGAGATATTCTTGCCCATTTCTATACAGATTTAAGTAAAATAAATGCAAACCATAGTAAAACTACAATTTACAACATGACTTCTTTCCTCCTGTGGAAAATATATCTTTTAAAATATTAACAGCACAGAACCACCAAATCATCAAACAGGGCCAGAAAATAAATGATAATTAAACAAAAATGAGTCAAAAAAGTAAAATTAATTAAAAACACAAACTTAAAAAATAAAATTATATAGTCACTCTCAATACAAATGGAATATAGCCAATTTCCATTTTAAAGGGCAGTTTATTGCTAGTATTATGAAACAGAATAAAGCCATATTTATCATTCAATATATCAGCCCAAACTTAAAATAGAGAAATTATTAAAGCCAAAAGCAAGGCTGGACAAGAAAATAATTCAAACCAAAACCATAAATAATAACAGTGACAGCTAAATTAGTGATATCCTGTGATGGACAGAGAGGATTTTAAGTTTACAGTTAATAATCAGAACAAAGTGCTCCATTATGGAAAAATTACAATTAGTAATAAATATATCTCTCTATATAACAAATATAATTAATATATAATTAATAAATATAGAAGCTCGATATAAAAATGTAAGAGATACATGGCAAAAGTATATAGTGAGGTTTTGATTGTTTCTGCAGAATGCATTAGAGTTAGTGAGAGAAAGCTCTACAGAGCAGATGAACTGAATGCATAACAGCAGTTTCATTTAAAAGTTTGGAATCAGGGCTATAGAGATGGCTCAGTGGTTAAGATTACTGGTTTCTTTTGCAGAGGACCAGGGTTCTGATCTCAGGACCCACATGGTGACTCACAGCCATCAGTAACTCCAGTTCTAGGTGATCTCATACCCTCTTCTGACCTCCTTGGCATTGCAAAAGAGGGTGCACTTACATACATGCATGCACACATAAAATAAAAAGAAATATTTTTTAAATGCCTGGAAAATATTTCATCAATAAGCCCCTGTCTTCTTCCTTGGTGTTATCATGATACTTTCCACAATGGCTGGTTAAATAACATGTGGCTGACATATACATATAGACGATAGATTGATAACATATATGTGTATATTTATTTCTTTTAAATTAAACATAGCCCATTTTAATATACTGAAAAACCTTAACTACTTGGAACTAAGAAGGTGGCACTGCATAATTACTGAGTCAAATCAGAAACCAAGATAGAAATTATACTGCTTGAATTATATTGAGAAGGAACATGTCAGAAAATTGTTCTGTGATCTTTTTCAGAAGTGTCAGTTTGATTGACATATCCTAACCTCGATTTCAACAGGTGTTACATGGTACTGTTAAAACACAACATCAATATTACATATTGATGAAATCAATCATAGTCAAACTAATTATTGCAAGAGGTATTTTTTAATTTTTTTAAAACTTTTATTTATTTCTGTATGTGTATGAATGTACTGTCTGCGTGCAGGTTTGTGCACCCATGTCGTGCAATGCCGCGGAGGTCAGAAGAGGGTGTCGGATTCCCCTGGAACTGGAGTTCTCCTGGAATTGGCGTTTCGGACGGTTCTCGGCCGCCATATGGGTGCTGGGGATCGAACCCGGGTCCTCTGTAAGAGCGGTCGGCACTCTTAACCGCTAGGCCATCTCTCCAGGTATTTTATGCAAGTTTTATTTCCTTCTTTTTTTGAAACAGGAAAATATCTTCAATTTCTTTTAAGTTTTGTCAGGATGTTTCTGTTTCTTGCTCTGGAGGCTTATATAAACCCAAATATTTTCCCACCCAGACACTGGGAATATGAGCCTCCTGGAAGAAAGTGTTTCCTGAGATGTTTCCCTGTAGGCAACACTGTTCTATTCTACGTGCTCCTATTCAAGTACTAGTTGTTTTGGCAGATGAAAGAAGCTGTGAATAATTTGTTAACTGCCCAAGAGTCTAGTTACACCCAGAACCATTCATCATTTCATGTTTGAAAATAGAAAGAAAATAAAGAATTAATATTGTGACAGGAGGATGACAAAATATGGAATTTAATCTATTCATTTCAAATAGAATACAGAAATTACTTAATTTACATACTATTTTTTCAAATTTTGTTCATGAGCATTTGAAAACATGAATATAAGAAGAATAGTATAAATATTTCTATCATAATTATTTAGCTTCCACAAGTAGAATTAATGTGTCTATTCTTTTTCATAATCCAACACATTTTTATCTTTTAAGGCAAACAAAAGACAATATGCCATTTCATCCATAAATAGTTCCAAAAAGATCTTGGTTATTATTAACATAAAATCTGAACTACTAACAAAATCTTTATTTTATATACCCAGTAGTGCTCTTTTGTGGGTATATAGGCAAATCTATATGTAAATACATACGAAGACATACATGTCTAGTATTCGTTCTTAGATTCTAACAACATAATCTCAATTACAATTTAGCCAACCCAGTAATTAAAATGTTCTTTACAGGGCCTGGAAAGGTGGCACAGCTGTTAAGAGCACTGGCTGCTCTGGCAGAAGACTAGGTTTGGTTCCTAGCACCCACTTGTTGGCTAACAACTGTGTCTAACTCCAGTTCCAGGGATCAAAGATCAACACTCTCTTCTGAGCTCCTCATTACACTTAAAGACATACAGGCAATACACTCATACACTTAAAATAAAAATAATAAAATATTTTTTGAAAACAAAATAAAATATTCTTCACATGTGAAATGGAATGTTAAAGGGTAATAGACTTGTACAAATTTGCCTAATACCCACATTGAATAGGGGATATCCCTGGTTCCATATCTCTCTTTGGGGGCCTCTGGTTACTGTTTAATTTTTTTTTCCATTTAAGTGAGCCAGGAACTTTTCTAGAAAGGGCCAGTTGGTAAATATTTGAGTGCATGAAGCTCCTCAAGGCTCTAACTTGGAAAGCCAAAGCAGCATTTAACAAGGCCTCAAGGGATGCACTTCATGGTGTACTGAGCAATAGTCCAAAGAAACATCTGGAAGGCTGTGTAGGGGGCCCTGGTCCACCAGCTGTTTTATAATATCATTGCAATAGCCCAGGTTGCATGGACGGTGATGCTAGCCAGCCACATGTGAGAACAGGTGAGGTGAGGGAGCTCAACATATATTGGGCAGCCTGCTATATGAATATCATAAGTATCCTCAGCTGGTTTTTACAAAAGCTTTCTTCCATAGCTCCAAATAGAAACATTGCTATGAATAAACAGAATCTACATTTATCTTACTTTTATTTAATCTCCTCTTGAATAAGAGTCTAAAACTTTATGTACTAGAAACATATTTTCCTTTAACTCCCAATACCTGATGTTTTTATTGTTATGAACAGAAGACAGGTTGATCTGTGCACATCATGGAATTCTCTTGTGACTTATATATGTTAAAAGAAAGGAGGATGGCACTTGAGCAGTGTAGCCCCAGAGCACTTAGCATGGATGCTGGATGGCCAAGTTCATGTATCCGTTTGTACATTCTAGTGATGAGGCTCAAAGGCTAAATATGAACTACAGACACACTACTCCTACTTAATGAATATTTACTTCATTCTAAAAATGTATTAAGGATACACAGGTGAAACGTCAAAAATGAGTTTAGTAGAATTATCAGTGTTAATTATGTTGTATATCAAAATGAACCCACACATTCAATGCGCCATTTTTTTAATGCTAGGATCTTTCTTGCTTTGTAGGCTGGCTTCAAACTTCTGATCCCCAGCCTCAGAAAACTGAGTGTTGGGGTTGTGTGTATTCTCTGCAAAGCCATTCTTCAATGAACTTTATAAGCTATGTATTAACAATGGTCTCAACTATTCATTTGTCAGTAAGAAATAACATAAAGCAATTGTACCTGTTTATCGACATAGACCTGTACAATATATTCATGCATGAAACATCAGATGACTGTATTAATATGTATAGTTTTATACTGGTGTATGTCACCCAAAATAAGTTTAATTTTAAAAATAAAGAACACATCACCAATCACCAACAAAGTTCACACTCAAGACCCATACAACCTAGTTACAAAAAAGTGCCAAAAAATCCTCATGATATTTTAAGTAAAAAAATCCTCATGATATTTTAAGTAAAAAAATCCTCATGATATTTTAAGTAAGTTCATGGCTTTTGCTGCACTTCATTCATGGCAGCTTTCACTGTCTGTGGGCTGCAGCCTAGACAGACAGGCTATGAACTTTCTTATAGGTAAATTTAGACAAAATCAGAGGGTTTATTCTTGGCCACCCTGTGCCTCTTCTGTACTAATCAGAGGCTTAAAGGTCCCTGCTGTGTGACAGCATGCGCTCTGCTGCACTGGTCGTCATGCATATTCTAAGCCAGTCATTCCTCTTCCACCTTGAGGCTGATCATCAGTTTCCTAAGTCTCCAAACTTCGAGGCCTGCTCACTTCAGGCTCCTATAGCAATGTACATTGTCTAATTTCCTCCTCCACCATTATCATTCAAGCTGAGGAGTTATTTCACCTGGACCACTCCCAGGGTGGCAGGTCCACTGTTACTCACAAAACTCTCTAATGAGGCTCCAAATCACAGTCAGAAGGGTCTTAGCAAATATAAACTGATCACATCAGTTCTCCTTTTAGATCTTATAATAAAGTTTAACAGTTCAGTCATTGTCTTTGATAAAATTTTAAACTTTGGCACAAGTGCTTACCAGTCCCTGTCCAGCCTTCCTCTTCCTCTTCCTTCTCAAATGTGGCCACAAAGTTTTACTCCTTCTTATGTTTTTATTTAAACACTAGATCACCTCACATGTGTTGTTTCCACCCGGAATTCTTGCACTCTCACCTTACACCATTGTTATGTATTCTTATTCATTTAATGTCAGGCAAGAATTCTCTCCTTAAACAAACCCATCCTCACTTCGAGAGCAAGCAAAAGTTACTACTACATATGCACACTGAACCAAAATCTTTTTTTCCACAGCATTTCCTATGGTAGCAAATTAAAATCATTGATGTGATTTTTAAAGTACTCTAAAAGTAAGTGTTATGTTCCCCTGGTTTTGTTTATTTTCCTATTCTCAGAGGTTAGCACTGTATTTCGAATGGGAAACTCAATACATATTTGTTAGATTTGTGAGGAAAACAGGAAGGGACAGTGAAGACTAACAATTCTCCACCAATATACATTTGTTGTGATGCTGAGAACAGTTTAGATAACAGAAATATGAGGATAGAATATGCCAAATTAAGGTGTAGGGTTTTTTTCTAAAGCTATAGGTTATTTATTTATTTATTTATTTATTTATTTATTTATTTTTCTTTTTAGGAAAGGATTTATTCAGCTTACATCTCCTGGGTCACAGTTCATCACTTAGGGAGCCCAAGGCTGGAACTCAGGGCAGGAATTCAGGGCAGGAACCTGGAGGCAGGAGGTGAAGCACAGGCCATGGAGGAATGCTGTTTACTAAGGCTGTATAGGTTTTAAGAGCAGCCTGAATCATGAAGAATAAGATCACTGCATATGACGATAAGTGAAGAGGGCCAAGAGCTTTTACAGAGATGAAGAGTGTTCTTTATTCTTCCTATAAGATATTTTTGAGTGCACATTTGGGGACCTAGGTGAGAGACTTCAAGGATGTAATAATACCTATGATAGAGAAGACAGGACAAAAGTGAGTTTTTTTACAATATTCAGTTGATGATATTTGTACATAGTTCACTTCCACTTTAACCAGTGAATAACTCTTATTTTAAAATATACTTTTGATACAACAGCAGACTTTGCTGAGGTCAAATTTAGGAATTTTGACAATAAGCTTATCGCTCATTCTAACAGAGTACACCTGCCACTTTTCAGTGCAGCTTATAGAGGGCTACCAAATAATCATATTAGAGTATAATTAGCAATCATTGTTCTGTCCCCATTTTGTTCTATATGCATGTTAAATGAAGCCAGTTCTATTTATTTTTGCTGTAGCATTCCAACAGTTGACTGTCAATATTGCATAGCTCGACTTTCATAAATTTGGAAGGAATTAGTCATGATCTTAGTGAAACAAAATAGACCAGGTCTTATGTATTTAAAGAGTTTAACATTTATGGCTGGAGAGATGGCCTAGCGGTTAAGAGCGCCGACCGCTCTTGCGGAGGACCCCGGTTCGATCCCCAGCACCCACATGGCGGCCGAGAACCGTCTGAAACTCCAATTCCAGGAGAACTCCAGTTCCAGGGGAATCCGATGCCCTCTTCTGACTTCCGCGGCATTGCACGACACGGGTGCACAAACTTGCATGCAGGCAGTACATTCATACACATATAGAAATAAATAAAATTAAAAAAAAAAGTTTAACATTTAACATTACTCATAATCATGTTGAACATAATGCTAGTCTGAATAGCACAAGGATCCAATGTTTCAATTTTATCATGTAAATTTCATTTCAGAGATCCTTGTACAACTATATATATATATATATATATATATATATATATATATATATATATTGAATATATATATATATATATATATTGAAAGTTATTGAAAGAAACAGAAGGCTATATATATATATATATATATATATATATATATATATATATATAGTTGTACAAGGATATATATATATATAGCCTTCTATTTTTTTCAATAACTCATGGGTATAAACTTAACATTCTAAATGCTATCAAAAATCAGAATAGAATGTTAGATGGAAAAAAAAATACAGAATAAAGACCTCTACTGATTAGACAGCAAGCTGAACGCGGTCTTTGTGACTTAGAAAAACAAATTGAATTCAATGTATGACCCACTGGGATGCAAGCTGAGGTTCCTAACATGTGCCTGAAAAGAAAGCTGCTTCATTACCTTTGTGAGTTGGGGGACAAGAGGAGACAGTCACGTTTGGGACAAAACTCAGCATGTTTGCTTGTATTCTAACTGCACTCATTATTTTAAAATTATTGCAAATTGATATGTATTTGTGAGAAATATTACAACACCCCAAAAGTAACATGCCCTGAACATGCAGGACTATATCTTAATTATGATTTTAAGATGGACAATAGTCCCATAATCATGAGGATGCCTCACATAGCTCTTTATGGCCACAGCCACTTCCTTTGAGCTTTGTCACTCTTTAAGCCATTTGCCAATTTTTCCATGTGTCTCTTTGGATCATTTAAGACTGCTAAATAATGCTTAGTTGTAAGGCAAACAGAGCAACATTAATGTGATCTGATAACTACTGTGGTCTTATATTGTGAATCCCTTAACAGGTTCTAAATCTAAGCTACCATTTATTTTCAGAGTTAGGAACTTTGGTATATGGATGAAGGATATGTATGCATATTTTAGAGTAATATAAGATCAAAAGAATGTAGAAAAAAAGTAGTTTGTCATGACATTATGTCTAAACACATTATTTATTTTATGGGAGTGCTTCTTAGTATTTCTTATACAAGGCTGATTGAGCTATTGTTCAAGCATTTCCTAAAATATTATAGAGTAGTTAAAAGTATCATGCTGGTGTAACTTAGCATTTTCAGATGCTTAATGACCATACTTAATGCCCATACCAATTTGGCTGAGGGTCTTAACAATAACTTTGTTCCTTGCCCTCAGAGGTTAACTAAGTCCCAGAGGACTATACATGGTGGCATCTCTTGAAATGTCCTGCAAATGTGAGTCACCAGTCTTCCTGTGCAGGGACATCTTGGAGATCCACTAATGCAACTTCAGCCAGTGTCCAGTGTATAAAGAGGAAAGTCTGTTCATGCTTCAAAAAGGGAAGCCTAGTCTAGCAAGACCTAACTTTGCCCTTGAGTGGATGGAACTGGTGATTGAAAAGCCAAAAGGAGCCAGGGGCTCTGCCCCCCAAAAAACAAAAACAAAACGAAAACCAAAAACAAAAACCTGAGTGACCCTTGAGGACCAGATCGTCAACTGACCTTGAGAAAACAAAAATCTTGGTTAATCTGGACTAATTGTGTGACCTTAACATCCAAAAGGAAAGTATAACCATAAATAAATAAATATCAAGTGCTCAGAAATTGTACTTCAGTTATAAAATTTGAGATCTTAGTAAAAAAGCTGGGTGTGGTGTTGCACGCCTTTAATCCTAGCACTTGGGAGGCAGACACAAGTGGATCTCTATGAGTTCAAGGCCAGCCTGGTCTACAGAGTGAGTTCCAGGACAGTTGGGGCGATAGGGAGACCTGTCTGGAAAAGACCAAGAAAAAAGAAAAGAGCACAGTTGTTTTGCCCGCCTCACTGGCAAGTGCAGCTACCCCTTGGCTGCCATTGCTTCTGCCATCCTTCAAATATGTGAGACAAAGCTTTTCAATCTTCCAATATGGACTGAAGACTCATGTCTCTCTAAGAATCCTCCAAACCTTCAGTGCCAGATGGGGACTGCTGAGAAATCCAACTTGTGGACTGAGCTACTACTGGGGTTTCTGTCTCTTCAGAGTATAGACTGCCATTGTTGGACTATCCAGGCTATATCATGGAGACCAGGACAAGAAGATCAAGACAGGACAGGATGCTTACTGGACCTCATCTGGTGACCATGGGAAGGGAATACCCCAGTGTGGAACACAAGGGCAAAACTGATGGTGGTTTGGGCTTGCCAAGGAGGAGAGTCAAACATGACATCTTACAGCCTAATAAAGAAAAAAAGTCATAAGCTGAAGATGCTAAAACCTATAATATATGTGGCATGCATATGTGTATATTTTGGAGTGAGGTGTATTGGAAGGAATAACAACAACAACATCAACTACAACAGAAAGGTCTGCATCAAAGAACTGACTGAAATGGTGAACTTCTGCTCCAAACAGTAAACTTCTGCATTGAGAATTTTGAGCAAGACTGAGAAAAAGATGAAAAACATGTTTGGCAGAATATATAAACTCTGGTGGGGTGGGGAAACAGGGAGGAGGGCATGGGTCTAGATCTTGATTTGTAATGTAATTTTGTATGAAATGCACAGAGCTTCAACAAAATATTGGCTTTGAAAAAAAAAAGAGTGCTACATAATGGCCCAGCGTGGTGACACATGCCTTTAATCCCAGCACTTGGGAGGCAGAGGCAGGCTTATCTATGTGAGTTCAAGGCCAGCCTGGTCTACAAAGTGAGTTCCAGGACAGCTGGGGCTATGGAGAGACCCTGTCTCAAAAATACAAAAACAAAAATAAAAAGAGTGTTACATAAGTGGTATAAATTAGTTAACATTATGGCATTACCATTTTAAATTTCACAAGAATCTATAAAACATTGAATGTGCCAATGTATTAGTCAGGGTTCTCTGAAGAAACAGAATCAACAGGAAAAATACATAGCTATATACAATTTATTGATTTGTTCATGTGACAGAACTCTAGGATTCCAACAACAGCTATGCCACACTGGAGAGGCTGAGAATCCAGGGAACTGCTCCGTCTGCAAGGCTGGATGTCTCAGTAGTCCCAATCTGGTGCTAAAGGCCTGATGGATTCCAGAAGATCTGCCAGTCTCAGCACACACTGGGATCCGAAGGGTTGATTACAGCAACAAGACAAACTCACCAGTGAGAGAGAGGCAAGCCACAGGAAAAAGGGGCCAGCTCCCTCTGCCATGGCCTTTTATACTGCCTGCCAGCAGAAGGTAATGCCCATATTTGGGGTGGGCCATCTGGGTTGAGGTAGTCCAATCAGAAGATCCTTTTTCTCTTACTTGTTCCTTAGTCCAGTCAAGTTGACACCCAGGATTAACCATCACAGCCAATAATCCCCTCATTCTATACCTGAGTAGCATTTCATAACATAAGTGTACCACAGTGTATTTAACTATGCTCTACTTTAAGACCAACTAGGTCATTTCTAACTATTGCCTGGTATACCCGGGAACCTGGATATATCCCTACCAGGCATGTTTAGAGATACAGTTTTCTTTTGTCCACATTAGCATTTGATATTTTTCCTGATTTATCTCATTTTCTTTTGATTTTTTTCTACATTTATGTTATGGATTTTTTCTGCATTATGTAAAACTTAATCATTTGAAAATCCCTCCCCTATGTACACCACCCCTCATAGCCTGTTCATTGGATTTCTTGCATTCTGTCATATATGTTAATGTCTATTAATTCAGGTTTGTGCCCCAAATGTCAGAAATCACATGGTCATCTCAATAGATGCAGAAAAAGGCCTTCGACAAAATCCAACATACATTCCTGTTAAAAATCCTAGAGGGGAAAAAACAAATCCTAGCGGGAATTGGATTTGAATGAACACACTTCAAAACAAATAAAGCTCAATACAATAAACACATAGCCAACATCATCCTAATTGGAGAAAAACTGGAATCATTCTCACTAATATCAGGAACCAGGCAAGGCTGTCCACTATCTCTACTTCTTTTCAATATGGTACTTGAAACTCTTGTGAGAGCAATAAGACAAGAGAAGGAAATTAAAAGAGTACTAATTAGAGAATAAGACATCAAATTATCACTATTTGCAGATGATATGATACTATATGTAAGAGATCACAAAAAAATTCCACCAAAAAATGTTAGAAATGATTAATACTTGTAAGAGACTTTCTTACCTCCCCCCATAGAATAAGGAGAAATATGATGATGATGAGGTTGTTCTCCAGCTGTAGATTGGAGCCAGCTGTTATAGAGGTATTCTCTTGTAAAATCGGTAAAACTGCCTTCTTTAATTGACTAATGGACATAGAAACTGTGAAAAGGATTATTCTCTATTCAGAACCAAATATAATGCTAAAGTCTCCTTAAGCTATGCACTTAAGCAAAATATATTAATACAGGAGCTCTGACATCAACAATGGATTATTTTACCAAGGAGATGTTGGCCAGGGGATCCAAGCCCCCACAAAAGGTAAAGGCTCCTTGCCTCCAAACTGGGATATCTGCAGGAAGAGAGGCAATAAGGCCCTGCTGCTGAAGAGCTGATATAAACATGGGAAAGATGTATGGAGACCGCACTTGCAAGTATACAGATGGTCTCTGGAATGCCAGAGAGTGTTACCAAAGGCCACTAAACCAATAAAGCAAATATACATCTCCATGAGTGAAGCAAGACTCCTCCGTCAGCACCAGCTACACCTCACCTGCCTGGAAATACTGTGCAGCAGTGGCAGCCATATGCCTGTATATCCCAAATCTAATTGTCTATTATCTCTCTCCTTGGAGGAATAACCCACGGCTGATGCCACAAGCTTACATCCTCTAATGGTTAGGAGATGTTATAAACCACAGGAAGACCCTGTCATACTTAACAGAAGAAAATGTAATTCATGGATTAACATACCATCCAAACATCTGTGTCTATACCAAAGTAACCTACCATAACAATTAGTACTGTTTAAATACCTATATATCTAATTGCGTGTACTTCATTAGTAGGATCAAAAGGATATATATTATACTGTTTAAATACCTATATATCTAATTGCGTGTGCTTCATTAGTAGGATCGAAAGGTTATGCCTGGACAAGCTGGCAGCCCATGAAAGAAAACAGCCAGAATTGACTAGAGACCAAGACAACAGCTCCAGAAAAAGTAGACTGTTTTGCTTCTCATCCACCTGTGCCCCTTTTCTAAGCCTAGGGAACAATCTGCAGAAGAGGGGGAATGGTAGAATGTGAGGGCTGCGATTGGGGTGAATGGTGAAACTACAACAATATAGACTGGTCACTCATTTGATCAACTTGATTGAACATACAAGCCCCCCCTGCTGGATGGTGGGACCCATGAGCTGTGTGGGTTTGGGCACAACTGCTTGCAAATTGGTTTTACATGAAGGATGCTTGTACTCACAAATTATCACTTATTGTTAAAAAATGAAAACAAAACAAAACAAAACAGAGAAAGATGCAGAAAAGATACGGCAGAATGCATGATCTGAAATGGGTAGGAGTGGGGTGGGGGGAAGGGAAAGGGATATATGCCTGAACTGAAAATGATGTATGAAATACACAAAGCATCAATAAAAAAAGAAATGATTAATACTTTCAGTGAAGTGGCAGGTTGCAAAATCAACTTACAAAAACCTGTAGCTTTTCTACTAACCAATAACAAGCAAACAAAAGGCATTCAAGGATACCCTTCCATTCACAATCACCTCAAAAAAAAAATTAGGGATAAACCTAACCAAAGACATTAAAGATCTCTTACAATGAAGAATTTAAGTCTTTAAAGTAAGGCATAAAAGAAGACACCAGGAGATGAAATGATGACCTACCATGTTCATGCATTCATAGAATGAATAGTGTGAAAATGGCAATCTTACCAAAAGCAATCTATATATTTAATACAATGACAACCAGTCAAAATACACAAATATTCTTCACAAAGCCTTGTGAAAAATCACTCAAACTTTCATATGGAATCAATAAATACCCTGGATATCCAAAGCAATCTTGGATTAAAAGAACAATGCTGGCAGAAATGATCATACTAGATCTCAGATTATATTAGGGAGATATGGTCATAAAAAGAGCATGATACTGGCACAAAAATAGATCCATAGATTATGGAAAGTGATAGAAGACCCAAACATAAGTATATGCAATTTCAACCATCTGATATTTGGCAAAGATGCCAAGAAAACTCAGTGAAGGTAAGACAGAATCTTCAATAAATGGTACTGGATAAATTGGATCTGCACATGGAAGAGAATAAAATTAGACCCTTATCTTTCATTCTGCACAAAATTCAACTCCAAATAAATCAAAAACTTCAATATAAAACCAGATCCCTTAAAACTGATAGAAGAAAACATATGTAGAACCCTATAAGATATAGGTTTAGGAAAGGACTTTGTAAGTCAGATATCAGTTGCTCAGGCATTAAGGTCAACAATAAACAAGTGGAACCTCATTCACCTACAAAGTTTCTGTACAGCAAAAGAAACAACCAAGGAAGTGAAGAGGTAAGACACTGAATCAAAGAAAATCTTTACCTGCAACACATCTGACAGAGGATTAATATCCAGAATATACAAGGAACTCAATAAATAAAGGGAACAGAAAATGACCCAATATAAAGATGGGCTATGGAACAGAACAGAGACTTCTCAGAGGAAGAAATAAAAATGGCTAAGAAGTGCTTTGAAAGTGCTCAACACCATTGGTTACTCTGATCTTTCTTATACTGCAAGTCTCCCTTAGGATAAGAATACTTCATTAAGACCTAGATCCCAAGGATTTCCTCTCATTGATTTTTGTAAAAGTTTATTTTACTTAAGATACAATTTGCATTTTGTAGTTTCATGGTTTAAGCTCATAATGGAGTTTGAATTAATTGTGGTATAAGACCTGATTTTATATCGAGCTTATTTTCTTTATTTTTTTGTCCATGAATATCTGACTACTCCAGGACCACTTGTTAAAGAGTAATTCCATCCTCCCCCCCACGCCCCCCAGTGACCAATGTATGACTGTCAGAAGTTATCTGGGCACATTTTCATGGCTCTATTTCTAAGTTTCCTGCTCTGTTCAATGGATTGGTGTAGTTATCTCTGGCAAATTGCCTTCATTATTATAGCTCAAGAATAAGGAATAAAGTCCAATATCAAGCAGAAAGATTTCTCACACTTCGTAATTTTTAGGATGTTTATAACTGTCCTAGGCTTCATTTCAAGAATAAATTTACCCACAGAAGGATAAAATTTGTATAAAATTGCTGTTAATTTCAAGAAAAGAGGAATATTTCCTATGTGATTATGTGAGACATTTAGTAAGATAATACCATGTTTTTCTAATTATTTAAATCTCCTTGTCATTTTGCAATTTTTAGCATGCAGTGTGTGCATTATTTTTGGTTTATATCTGATCATTTTATTTTTTTAGAGTTTTATAAATACTATGGTTTCCCACATTTGTGGATGCTAGTACCACATCTCCCAATTGAAAGAAAGCTGAGCAATGTTATTGTTATATTTTTTCTGTCTGAAGGCAACTGTGATGTTATAATGTGAACCTCTTAATGAGCCCTAGAATTAACTTACCACTTACTTTCAGACATGGCAATTACTGTATGTGGGTGGAAGGTATATATTCATATTTTAGAGTAATATAAAATTAAAAGAAAAAAATGTGAACCCCTAAACATTAAAAAATGTGACTTCTGGATGTTAAAATAGTGAAGAGTTCCATTCTATACTTGTTTTGGGATTAACCTAGAGTTTATTTTTAGAGTTTGTAGTTTGGGCATATGTATGGAATATCTATCTATCTATCTAGATAGATAGATAGATAGATAGATAGATAGATAGATAGATAGATATGTATGGATATATATTCCATACATATACCAAATACATATATATATATATATATATATATATATATAAATGCATATTTTGGAGTAATACAAAATTAAAGGGAAAAACAATGACAAAAAAGACTTGTTCAAAGAACTGACCAACACTTTAAACTTTTGAATCAAAACTGTTAAAAAAATTAAGAAAAAGATACAAGATGGGACTTAACACGTATGGCAGAATGCATGAATTCTCATGAAGGGGGGCATGGATGGGGGAACAAGTCTAAATTTGATTAAGAAATGTTGTATGAAATGTATAAAAGCTCAATTAAAATTAAAAAAAGAAAAAAGAAAACAAATTTATAAAAAAAGATTTTCTGTTCCTTGGTTATTGCTATCATATAGACATATACTGTATATATATGTATATATATATATATATATATATATATAGAGATGAGATGGAGGAGAGAGAGAAGAGAGAGAGATGTAGATAGAGGTAGAGAAAGAGGTGATCATTTATATGTGTGAATTTTTCAGTATCCTATACATGCAACCTTACTGAGTTATTTATTAATTCTATAATCTTGTAATTGTTTTGATAGGTAGTCTAATAAAACTGAAGAATAAAAATGTATTTAATACTTGAAATTAAATGTCTGTTACAAATACAAAGGAATACAGTTGTGGTATGGTGATAAAATAGATCTTACATCTCATTTGAAGATAATTATTTAAGCAATGCTAAATTTAGTGTATATAGCAAGATTTGTGACTTATAAATATAAATAAGATATTGAATAATTAGAAAATATGCATCAAAATTAATAACTTTCCAATACTGGTAAGAGTCTAGTGACTACTTAAACACAAGGTATTATCTTTTACTAATTTTACATTAATTCATTCTTTCAGTATTAATTTACAGCTAGTAAAATAACAAGTATATAATATTGACAATTCTAGATTGGCTTTGAATTTTTAATATTAGAAAGAAATGAAAATTTCACAATTGGATAGATCCATTGGAAAATCAATCTAAAATTTTATGAAGTTAAAATAGTAACATAAAGGTAACAGAAAAAATAGAAAAAAGTAGGGTTGGGTAATTGGCTTAGTAAGGTGTTTTCCATACAAGACAGAGAACCTGAGTTTGGTTCCCCAGTACCTATTTAAAAATGGGGCAGAAGGTCTGGAGAGATGGCTCAGTGGTTAAGAGTGGCTGCTCTTGCAGAGGACCCAGGTTCAATTCCAAGCACCCACATGGTGGCAAATAACTGTAACTCTAGTTCCAAGGGAATCTTCTGACCTCTGCAGGTATTGTGCAACACTCATGTGCTTACATACAAGTAGGTAATACTATACAGTCACTCACATAAAATTAAAATAATAGAATATTTTTAGATATAAAAATTAATAAACAAATAATTAAAATATAAAAAGGCAGAACAGAGGGAGATCATTCAGTTTTATTTACCAGCCACCCTACCTGTATTAATGAGCTTCAGCTTCAGTGAGGGATCCTGTCTCATAAAATAAGGTACAAAGAGATTGAGGAAGATATGATACATACATACATGCACACACACAAACACACACACACACAACACACACACACACCAGCAATTCTACCACGTACTTTCAATGTGAACATTATCCACACCCATCATGATTCTCTTAAGGATGTTGAGTATAGATCTCAGAAGAAACCAAAGGCATCCACAATAAATACTATAGGCATAATGATCAAATCCAAGGCTTTGCTTCACTTCAAAAGCAAAGGCATGACTGCAGGCCTCCCTAAAGATGCTGCTGCAAATGGGCAGGTAGCTATCATGAATGGCAAGAAAGGTTATTTTACAGTCAGAGATTAAAATAAGGGAACTCATTTTGAGTGATCATTTATTCAACAGATGCCATATACTTACTTGAAAATGTCAAAATATAGTCTAAATTAGAAAGGCAAAAATAGAACCTTCAAAAGAAACAGGGCTACAGGGAACTGGGGGATGCTGTTTGTTCTAGCAATGCTTAAAGGCAGATGCCAGTGGAGCACTGTATATTAAATCCATTGCTTCTTTTGAATTACTAAATAAGCTCCTCATTTTGTAAATGTAAATGTATACCTTAGCTATAGAAACATTATTTTGAGCACTCCAGTCAAAATATTATATGGGAACCAAAATATTTTCCATTCAGTGTTTACACATATTCAGAAAGATTGTAAGACATAAAGGTATATATCATATGAAACCTCTTCATGAGAAAAATTGAAAAGCTGGAAGAAATTACTAATTTCAGATGTAACAAATTCCCACAAATGTGCTCTATATTATTGCCTTTCCTACTAAACTAAATATTTTATCTCATATTAAGAAAACAAGTCTGAAAGCAACAGGTTGAGAAACATATTATTACAAGGATAAACTTGAATCTACTCTACCATTATGCTTTCTTCAATAAATCTCTAACAGATATTAGAATTTAAATTGTGTGTTTGTACAATGAATGGTCTATCCATGTGTAAGGCAGTGTGTTAATTCTTAAGCAGATCACAAGATTGTATTATACTATATATATATATATATATATATATAAAATAAGAATTATATATATAATTAAATTATATATATATTAGCTATTATATAATTATATATATTATCTATAATATATATATTAATTATATATATATTAATTATATATAATCTATTATTATATAATATATATGATATTATATATAATATCTATAATAATTATATATATAATATATCTATATATATATATATATATATATATAGTTTTTTTCTTTTAGAGACAGGGTCTCCCTATAGCTCCAACCATCCTGGAACTCACTCTGAAGACCAGGCTGGCCTTGAACTCACAAAGATCCGCCTGCCTCTGCATCCCAAGTGCTAGGATTAAAGGCATGAGCCAACACTCTTGGCAATAAAATATTTTTTAAAAGTGAAAAGTCAAAGGTTTGTTTGATAAACTGAAAGAGTGTTAGAGAAAGAACCACTGCTTCACACTCCTCAGCAACTTGTAGCTCAGGAGCACAAAACAAAGTTTGAGGAGGACTCAAGCCTTTTAGGAAGACTGTCTCTACATTGCTGTGATGAATAGTAAGAGTTGCCCAAGTCAGCAGCCATCACAGCAGATCTGCTGTTGCTAATGTTACCAAATCTGGATTTGTAGTTGATGAGAGCTGTTAATAAGAATAAAACATAGGTAGGTGTGGTGGTGCACACCTTTAATCCCAGCACTCAGGAGGCAAAGGCAGGCAGATCTCTGTGAGTTCAAGGCCAACAATGGTCAACAGTATAAGACAGCTGGAGTTACAGAGAGACTCTACCTCAAAAAGACCAAATACAAAAACCAGACAAACACAAAAGAAGGAGACATGCTTCTGATGGCCCATCTCACAAGTGTGAAAGGAGATAAGCCATCACACACAGGTGCACCATCTCCCAGAGAGAATGTCAATCAATCAAACAAGTCAGATTTGGCTACAAACTTCTGAGAGCATGTCATTACCCATTAAACAGATATACTCTACTGGAAAATGAGTTCTGGATAGTGTCCTTTGTTCTCATGCTTGGTCTGAACTCCTTGGGACAGTGCCTAGCATGTGGAAGGCATTCACTGATCATCTGTTGACCAAATGCACACATCTTATGTGGTGTGGCATCCCACCCACTCAGGCTGCCCACCTCCGCCCAGCTTCTATTGCATAAGCCCCAGTGGACACTCCTCCTTTGCCATCCAGCAGATTGTGCAACCTACCTGCTTTCCAGCCGTCCCTCCTCTCTGTCCAGCTTCTATTCCCTAACCTCCAGTGGAAACACTTTCAATTATTTTGCATCCCCTCGAAAGCTGTACCTTGTCCACATCTCAGAGCCCACACTCCCTCCCATTAAGCAATAGAAGTATGTCAAATTATTTAAACTGGTCTACTCCTCAGTTCCTTCAGTAGTAAAATGGTACTGATAACACCTGCTCCAAAGAGTTGTAAATACTACATGAAATAAATGAGTTGTGTACAATGGCCTCTACAACAATAGCAAAATTCTATCCCCTAATCACTATATCTAAGATAACTTAAAATAAGAGAGAACTGTCATGCCCAAAGTATATACCTACCTTTCAATTTTACTCATAATCATAACCAAATGAGTGGAATCCTATATAGACTCACTTATCAATGGTTTTACACTCCAGTAATAATGATTACTGGCCTTGAATTTCAGGTGGATTGACTGTTGACAGGTAGATATTGATGTTAAGGAATTCGAACCGACCAGTGTGTAGTCTTTCCCTCCTGAGATGACCACTGTGATGCCCATTGGTGCAACATCAGACCTGGGTCAACATCCCAAGAGACTAGAAGATACAGGTTTTTTGGGTTGTCTGCATAGGCCATCTCACATTCTGGTGTCTGACAGATCTTGACCTTTCTTCACTACATTTAGGTTTTCATCTCTCCAGATATGAACTGATAATTTAGGCAGATTTTTTTTCCTAAATGTGAGAACATTCAAAATAATCTTCTTATACAGAATGATGAGCAATTATACCTAAAGAAATATTTGAAATATCACATAATTTCTATCTACCCTCTTCCAAGGTTTTGTTTACCCACACAATAAGGTCCTCCCAGGGTAGACTCTCCTTTCTTGCAAAGCTCCATCAGTACTATCTTCTCCCTCTATCCTTGGGAGCTGGGACTGAGCTCTGAAATCACATTGCTATGTGATTTCATTGGCTTCTTTTTGTCTACTTCTTGAGGACCAGGCCATCCATTCTCAAAGTGTAGCATTGCCTAAAAGTGGACTTTTAAATTTTTCCTCTGCGAAGATGGCTTCTTTTTATATGGGATAGTTTTATCAGAAGATGAAGGAATTAAATTGTGAATACATTGTTACACGAGTTATTAAAATGATTATATAGATTAAGAGGTGAAGAGTCCAACTTATAATTATTTATGTGAATGTTTCTCTGTGTTCTATGTGTTGTTACAACTTGGTTCAAAAAACAAGATCATAAGCACACATGCACACACACACACACACACACACACACACATGCTCATTGCCTCTGCCTCTGCTCCTACTACCACTACTATCACAAATGTTGAAGTGTTATCTAATATTACTTATAATTGCCATCTTTTCTGTATTTCCTTTTAAATTTGTCACTAACAAGATAATCAGCTTCAGCAAATTATTATGAAATCAAAAGTTATATAGCACAATTTCTTAGATTTTTTTCCTTTCCCTTCAAAGTCCTTCTCCACTTTGGGGAACAGAAAAGGCATGAAGGTATGAAAAAAAATAGAGTGCAAAGTGGGTTTACCTCTTTGTGTACAGAATCATACAACAGAAATATCTCCTGGAGACAGACATCCAAGTTTGAAAATTAGCGTCACCATTTTTTAGTGAAATTTGTTGTTTAAAAGAAAAAGGACATAATAAAAATCTGAGAAAAGAAGAGGCTATGTCCTACAATGAATTAGATTCATGAACACTCAATTCCTAAAACATAAGCCATCAGCAACACATGCAGTAACTAATTTTTATTCATTCATTTACATTTATTTAGTTTTAAAAGGTAGAGTCTTGATATGTAGCCCAAGGAAGCCTTGAGTTATTCTTCTGCCTCAGCCTTGTGAGTGCTAGGGTCAAAGGCATACATAGAATATTAGATTAAGAAATTAAATCTGGGGCAGGAGAGAGAGTGATAGCTCAGCAGTTAAACTGTTCTTCCAGAGGATCCAGGCTTGGTTTGTAGCACTCATGTAGTGGCTAACAGCCATCAATAATTCCAGTTCCAGTGGATCCGGTGCCCTATTCTGCCCTCTAGGGGCATCACATGGTGCACTTAAATACATGCAGGCAAAACATTCATACAACATAAAAAGTAAATAAATGATTAAAAAAGAAGTAGAATTTATCTAGAAATAAAGCTGCTTAGATTCATCCTTGCTCGTCTAGGTGAGAAAAGCCCATTTATCTTGAAATGGCTTGATAACTTCAGACTCCATACTATACATATGCTATTTTTACTAATATTGGGACTATAAGCTGCTGTGTTTCTCCAAAGCCATTGTCCACTGCTTCCATGGGAGACTGGACCATTTCAGGGGGATGGTATGGGTTACTGCTAGGAGCTCAGCATTTGCTCTCTAAAGTCTAGTGGAAGGGGATAACTTCCCTTAATTCTTCTCAGAACACAGGAACGCCATCAACCAACAAACAAGTGAAAGAAATAAACAAGTTTTTCCACAGTCTATTTTCTAGGAGGTAAAATATGGCCACCTGGGGAATTCCTCAGAGCGAACTAAAATATTAATTTAAAGCCCAATGGGATTTAGACATAATGTGTTTTCCTGTCTACTTGCAAGCACCAATTAGGAAAGAAAAATGTGTATATGAGAAAACCATGGAAAACAACTGCTTAGAAATGAAAGGAAAGAAGACAGGTGTTGACCGATGTTCAGAAGAAACACAGGAGATCAAATTGAAGGATGGCCAAAGGATACTTAAGAATAAATTATGCTACCACTCAGACTAATGAAGTCCTCAGTGTTTTGTGTATTTGAAGTGTTAAATTTCACTGGTATATAGGAAATGTACCCGAAAAGCTGGAGAAGAAATGTGAATTATAAATAAATAACAAACAAGAGAAAGTTAACTTAAAAATCATAGAAATAGGGGCTGGAGAGATGGCTCAGCAGTTAAGAGCACCGACTGCTCTTGCAGAGGACCCGTGGCGGTGCTTGCCTTTAATCCTAGCACTTGGGAGGCAGAGATCTCTGTGAGTTCACAGCCACTGTGGTCTACAGAGTTCCAGGCCAGCTGGGGCTACAGGGAGACCCTATCTCAAAAAAAATAAATAAAAATAAAAATCATAGAAATAGACTTTTTTCTATAGAAAACCAACAATATTTATGAGGAGAAAAAAAAAACAGATCAAGTAGAAGATGGATTCATCTGAATGGCAGCCTGCTAAACATGACTGCCTGTTAATAAAGTATTTAGCCAGATGATAATACATGGACACTTTGTCCAATACGAACCATAGAATGACACCAGCACTTTTCATGCCTGCTCTTACATCTGGAAGAAACAAATATTTCCATCATTTTCAATATAGAAACATAGCCTGTTATGGATTAAAATCTGTCAGCCATGTGTCTGATTGAATAAACTAGGTTGTTCCTGGTGCCTATGGTATGAACTCAAAGCAGGACCAATTAAGCTATCCTTCTGTGTAAAAGAGGCAGAAAGCCTAGGTATCAGTCACTTGTGATGTATTTTTTCATAGCCATCTTTGCAGCTCTAGGATAGTAGATATTGGCTCTCATTCTGAGTTGTGTCATTTGTCACTATCATCAAGTGGCATACAGTAAGAACAAGTCATTTCAAGGTTCTGAACTTTCATTCTGTGTTGGAAATATTCACAGTAAAAGTCCATTCTGGAAATGGCAGAATTTTTCTCTTCCTCCTCCTTCTTCTCCTCCTCCTCCTCCTTCTTCTCCTCTGCCTCCTTTATTTTTTTATTCTTCATCGTAAGTAAAAATTAAACTGCTAAAAGTCCAGTAGTTATCTGAGCTTCATTTATGTGCTCTCTGATGAACCCTCCCACTGAACAGCTCCATGAAACTTGGCATGTGTGGGCTGCCAAGAATTCATCAAGGAAAAAATAGCCTCAGGCCTGAAATTATAATTTTATGAATACAGACTAAGAGAAGACCAGAGGTGATGCCCTGTGGTAAATGCTAGAATGTTTAGCCTTAACTTCCAGATCCATTCTGAGGTTAGGTATCTGCAAGTCCTACAACCTGGGCAATTCACAAACATTAACACACTTACCATAATAAAATAGTTACTACCACATAATATTGAATATCTTCAGTATAGTATTTTCCTCTTTATAGAATATTTCACATCATAGAAACTGAGCTGGAGATTTCTTCTCATCACATCTCTGTTCTTGACTATATACAAATTGAACTATTTTTGGAAAGAAATAAATTGAGGTTGCATATGAAAACTTAAGTTGATGAGTTTTAATAGCTACTTTGCCATGAACATTTAACTTTGTGTACTGCCAACAAGCATCACATGTTAATATGATCATTAATTTTTTGAACATAGTCTGAATTCAAGCTGTTCAATTATATGTGTGCAAAGAGAGAGAACATACTTGCACTCCTACACAGCACTTTGGAACCTACTAATTTACCAAAGGTCAGTCTGGGAAATCAACTCCCAAAGTTTAGAGATATCCTTCCAGTACTAAGCAAACCCACAACTCAGTAACAGCCCTTTTAATTCTGTTTATTATTTTAATTTCTCAAAACGTCTTGGTATATCTCTCATTCGATTGAGCCTGAGAGCACCAGAGAACTTATAATTCTTGGACCCAGGGTGTGTGCCCATTGTGAAGAGCGATGTTCTGTCCTAGCACAGCAAGTAGCATTTGGACACATTTGGAAAACAAAGACATTATGAGCCATCCATGCACTGAAGGCAACGCAGCTGCTGACAGTGGCCGGCCAGCTGCCTGAAATCAAGGCCCACAGGTCTTGCAAGTGCCTCCATATTTGAGGAAACAGAGGAGTCACCTCTAGAATTGTTGGTTGCATGCCCTCATCTTCCAAAACTTTGCTTTAAATTTTACATGAATCAAGAAGAAGAAGAAGAAGAAGAAGAAGAAGAAGAAGAAGAAGAAGAGGAGGAGGAGGAGGAGGAGGAGGAGGAGGAGGAGGAGGAGGAGGAGGAGGAGATACATTTTTAACATTTGATGGTGACTAATTCAAAGTACAATAAACAAACATTTTATCTTCCAGGAGGAGATTTTCTAGGGATGGGATTGATTACATCACATTTTCAAAAGGCTTTACCATAGCAACACAAAGAAGACATTGTCACTGGATATACTGAGCCAAAGAGAAGCCATATATTTCAACAAACCACACTGCTATCTTACTATTTCTTTATAATATTTAGCATTAACAGGCACATGTGTAATATTGATATATACAACAGCACCTTCATTAACACATGTTTATAAAATAAAGATTTATAGGCTTGGGAGAAGGCTTACATAAAAAGTACTTGATGAGTAAGCTTCATGACCTGTGGCGTGTTTGAATCCCAGGAGCCACATGCAGCCAGATGAGTTACAGGATTCTGTAATCCCAGCACTCCTGAAGTGAAATGGGAGGCAGACAATGAAGCCCTGGAAGTCTGAGGGCCAGCTAACCTTTCATAGGCAGCAGCAAGCAGCAAGAAAGACCCTGTCTCACAATAAAAGATGAGTTCAGGAAGTTGTCCTTTGACCGCCACATTGCAATGTGGCATGTGCATGCCTGACTATCACAAATGTATACATACATGTACGTAGGCAGGCCCACATATAGACATGCATTATGAACCAGATTAAAAAAATAAAATGAATTCAAAATAAATAATTTTTTATTTACTTTTCCCTTTGAATATGCAGAAGAGGATGTGGTGGTATCCTCTGTGTTTTCTCTTTCCTTTGCTTTCATTCTCCCTGTCTCAATGAGGTTACTAATTTGACTGTTAATTATTCTACACCCCATGCCCACAGTGTACCTGAGAGAGCAGTCTCAGTCACATTGGAGATTTCCATCCTTGGAACTCAGTTATTTCAATCCTGTTGACTTCTCATTAAGTTAAAACACTAGATTTAATACCCAAGTATTTGCTCTCTCTAGTTTGATAATTTGTCCATGGAAAGGCTATCATGTAATGCAGTAAGCTGAGGAATGAAATGATTCTTCTGTCTCTCAGGATAACTAATTTTGGTTGATCTAGTTAAGGTGTAAAACACGTTGTCAAGGTTAATTATAATTCATCAACTGCTCCACCACATGGCACTTGCTGATGGGGACAGATCCATGCATTTGTTTTGAGGCGTGTGAGCAATATCATGAGAAAACATTTTTAATCTTTTATCCCATGTTCATCCTAAAGAAAAATGTGATTTAAGGGAAATCATTTACCCATCCCCAAATGCATTAATGCAAAACAACTTCACTTAAAAAAATTCTTTGTAAAGAAAATCAACTCAGTCAACAGAAATCAGTTGACAAGTATAAAAGGTTTTCAGTCAGTTTAATCTCCATGAAAGGTTTATTGATGTTGTGTGAAGCCAAAACATTATTTAGATAAATGCCTTTATTTTCTATGTGGATTTTGGGGAAAAAAATAGAATCTGCTGGCTTTCTTTATGGATTCTTTCTAGGTATACTTTAAGAAAAGATTGGAAATGAGCTAGCAGCAGGGCAGGCTTGATGGTTCTTCTCAGTGGGGGCTGACAGTGATAAAAACCTTGGTGAGCTGGAATCAAAATGACAGTTCTTGTCCAAGGCCAGGGGATATTTCCCATAGCACAGTTTGAGTCAAATGACCAGCATGTGCACTATAGTCTAGAAGGGTTTGAACTGCTAATGACATCTACAGATAAATTTCCATTTAGTGTGAAATAACTATTTGTAAGACTCTTTCTACTGGGTATTGAACTAGGTTCTGTGGGATAGGAGTAAAGAATTCCCCACATGGATGACCATCTCATGAGGAAGATGCAGCCTTAAATAACTGGTTGTAATAGATTGCACTGTGCATTTTTGTAGAGGAGATATAGGGCACTGTGTGAAGATACTAAAAAATATACCTGGGGGATATGTAAGGTAACCTGGTATGGAAAAGGAAAGAAAATCCAAAAGTTGCCAAGGAAAAGAAGGAACATGGATGATCAGAGATAACTTTTACATATATGATGTATATATTTTTTTAAGAGCAGACTACTTTTATTAAATTATATGATAATACTATCCATTAGTTAGTATATTCTTTTTTTTTCCTTGAACATATTTGTTTTTTTTTATTGATGCTTTGTGTATTTCATACATCATTTTCCAATTCAGTTCAGGCATATATCCCCTTCCCTTCCCCCCACCCCACCCCTACCCATCACAGATCGTGCATTCTGCCGTAAGTTTTCTGCATCTTTCTCTGCTTTTTTGTTTTGTTTTGTTTTCATTTTTTTTAACAATAAGTGATAATTTGTGAGTACAAGCATCCTTCATGTAAAACCAATTTGCAAGCAGTTGTGCCCAAACCCACACAGCTCATGGGTCCCACCATCCAGCAGGGGGGGCTTGTAGCAATAAGTACTCTCTGTGTGGAACACAAAGCAGCACTGGATATAGTCATGTACATGAGGCCATGAATGAAGAAAGTGCACATAACAAGAACCAAGTATTCATCCCTTCCAGTCACCCAAGAATCTGTTTATTATTTCAGACAGACAGCTCTAGCCTTGGTTTTCAAACCATTTTGTTAGTCAAGCCAGCATAAAATTGCTCACTGGCTCAGCTTGTATCAATTCTGTTTCTAAGAAATAAAGTTTTGCTCTCAATGTTATGAAATGGGCCAGGGATATAAACCAGAGGAATAGACAGACAGGGAAGAAATGACATATGAATCATCAAGAAGTAGTTCTAGGTTCAAGGGAGTCTCCAAAATAACCTTTCTCCATCTAAAGCCACAGCATGCCACTCAGCGCAGCCCACTAGTAAAGCAAAAGGGAGCTCCTCATAAGTTGCTTAGGTATAAAACGGTCAGAAAAGTACTCTACACATTCTGGACATTTCCATCATGTGACTTCATAGGAGAATACTGTTAAACCAAAGCAATCAAAACTGGTAAACATTCATAAAATCCATAACTTTAATTTGCATTGGAAATGTAGATAACCTTGATATAAATCCTCATTTTAAAATAAGGCTATGTTGAGCTCAACCCCAGAAGGTCCATTTGTGTAGTCAAATAGGCTTGGCAGTATAATTTCAGTTTGAGTCCTTTGGCTTCACAAGCATGTCATGAGTTTGCTAGTTTCCCAAAGATTTAATTATTATGGCAAGAAATAAAACATTATATCATGGCAGGAAGTTTCTCATATCACTGACATCACCAAAGGCTGATGAGGATGTGCCAATCCACTTTTTTCCTACTCATTTTCCTCAAAAAGATACTCTGCCAATTTCTAGGATTCTTGTAAAGGCAAAGAACAGTTATTATTTGCTGTGGCTGGAATCCAGTTTAAGCATAAAAGCTGGAGATTGAAATGGAAAATCTTGAGACACAGTTGTGAGTTCCTCCTGCTAAATTCTTGCAATACTATTGCTGCAATATTCTGAGACTGGAGAGAAGGTGAAGGGTGCAATACATTCTGCAAGGGCTTCAGTCCAGGTCATCAAGGACAGTGAGAAAGGAACATCACACACGTAGAGCCAGAAAGAGGGGCCACCACTCTTATTCAGTCTTGAAGTTCATCCTGTTTCCTAGTGGGATGGTCATGGTTCTTACTGCATTACCCCAAAGTAGGCATTCTCAATGATCATTTGCAACTAATACTCATGCAATGGCAAAGCTTTCCTGCAGGTGAAACAGTCATGATTTATATCTCAAGTACAACAATTTCACAGATGGGAACCAACTCTGGAAGCCAGTCCCTTGAGTGGGGTGATGTTTTAGTTAGAAACACAAGTAAAAGTATTTTCTAAGCATTAGCTTTCCTGTTTAAGATGATCATTTTCCATTTATTTTATGATCCAAAAATGCATTATCTACTTAAAGATACTTTCTAGGAAAAACTTTTAAAATATCACAAAATAAATACGTTGCAATGGAAATGTCATTAATTACCCATTTGAAAGAAAACCTGAACATTCAAGAAAACTTAAATACCTGTTATGGAGCATCTGAAATTTAAATAAAATTTATCAGCTTCTAATAATTGTTAGGAGCAAAACAAATTATCAGATAACTCTAACAGTATATGAATTATCTTAGAAAACCAAGGAAAACAAAAGTTCAGCCTAATATTAAAGAAGAAATGTATTCTTATAACTAACATGCTATGAAAATTTGATAATAGCACCCAAGTGCAATATATATTATAGTTTTATTATATGTAAACATATTTTGTAGTATGTGCAAAGCATTTCAGATATAAAGTTGACCAAACCATTTTTTTCAAAGCTTTTTTTAAATTTCTGTATGTGTTTGAATGTACTGTCTACATGTAGTTTTGTGCACCGTGTCGTGCAATGCCACAGAGGTCAGAAGAGGGTCTCAGATTCCCCTGGAACTGGGATTCTCCTGGAATTGGACTTTCAGATGGTTCTCAGCTGCCATGTGGGTGCTGGGGATCGAACCCCAGTCCTCTGCAAGAGCGGTTGGTGCTCTTAACCGCTAGGCCATTTCTCAAACCACTTTTTTTCTACTTCCATGATCCATCGAATAGTAATTATCTAACTTTCCACAACATGAATTCGTTAAAATTCTAGTGAAAATGTTCTATGCAGTCAGACTAAATATATGGTAGTTACTTCTATTTACATATTATCTTTCTGAACCCTTTACAGACAAAATACTAGTCTCCATTACTTGATATAGGCATCTATCCTATTTATTTTAAAAAAAGCTATGCTTTACATATTTCTTTGGATTAGTTTAATACTTCTTGGAATAACAGGTATTTATTGGTTACAAACAATACCATATGATAACCAGTAGAAACACAAAACTCTGTTTCTCTTTTGTGTTTAGAATCATTTTCATTATGTAGATAACTGAATAATTAAATCTATTTAAAGTTAGTTTAGTTAAATTAGTTTCAAAATACTGCCTTTTTTTTTTTTTTTTAGACAAGGTCTCCCTGTAGCCCCAGCTGGGCTGGGACTCACAGAGATTCACCTGCTTCTGCCTCCTGAGTGCTGTGATTAAAGGCATGCACCACCACACCTGGCTTAAAGAGGGTTCTTAGACCCCTTGTGGGTACTGGGAATTGGACAAGGGTCCTCTGCAAGAGCAGTTGGTGCACTTAACTGCTGAGCCATCTCTCCAGCCCCCTGACATTCTTGAACAAATATTTGTTCTATATTTACTACTTAGCTAACTAATTTGAATTAGTAGATATACATTAAAATGGAGCCAATTGCCCATTTATATTGATTATGTTTAAATACTATTATTTGAATTCTGGATGAACAAACACACTTGTGATCATTAAATAAATAGTGTAGTAATAATTTTACACTATTGACATGATCTGGCCTAAAGACTCTTACCTCAGCTGGCAACCAAAAAGTTAATGTTTATAATGCTATATGTTCCTCTTGTGACAGGGCATATGACAGAAATTCCTCAGGACACAGCCTTGTCATCCACCCAGGATAGTGTATTAGTTATTATAATAAGCTTAATCTATTTAACTCTTTTACAATTTTTTAATGATGGAATGATGGTCTTTATAATCATCCTACATGGGCTGGCAAGTAAGTACACTGACCAGATCCGGCATTTCTACTTACAGGCAATTTAGTTTCCAATCACACAATTCTCTGATTCTAGAGACCATGATTGCTCCTGTCACTCTATGTTGAAAGTCACCCTAATCCAGTCCTGAGTATCTTCTGCTGGGTTTAGCCCTCAGGGACCTGGGCTTTCATTAAGAAAGAAGTTCAACTTTTCAGGTCATGTCAATCTTCAGTCTTTCTAGAAAATTCATATTTGAGCATCCCTCAAATAAAATAAAGATCATGTTATGACATTTCTTCAGCTTGCAATTTCTGCCCAGGAACAGTTATAAACTTAAAAAATAATTTCCAACCCTGCTATATCAATAGATCAGTGCAACTCTCAGACCTCATCAGACAAGTTTCTTTGTGCAGTGGAGGGTTGTTAATATAGAAACTCAGAGCTAATCAATGTACCGATGGATATCTATATTACCCTTCAACCCAAGGATCTGGGACCGTAATGAAAGAGGGTGAGGAAAGATTGGGAACCCTAAAGGTCAGGGAGGATCTGAGTGGAACAACATTTTCCTTACAGGATAGGTCAGCTTTACTCATGAATTCAGCATCTCAGTATGTTGGGAAAGGGGATCAAGAGTCTCCTCTCTTAACCGAGGAGCAAGAGACAGCGGATGGATTCTTGAAGGAGGATATGGTTTCTTTAAGTTTGTTGCCCTTGATAGGTTGACTTCTGATGGCTGATGCCACACCCATGAGCATATGGGAAGCATAAAATGGACTCAGTAGGTTTTTAAAGACCAAAGGACTCTAAGTTAGGAGAAGCTAGAGAAGGAATATAGGATGTGGGAGGAATTGGGGGAAGGATTGGACAGTGAGTATGATGAAAATCCCAAAGGATTCATGAACTATTACATTAAAAATTAAAATGAAATAATTTACTAGCTATAGTGTTGGCTCAGCATTACAGGACCTACTGCTCTGGCCCAGGACCAGGATTCTGCTCCCAGCAAACAAATAAACTGAAACCCAAATGCCTATCCTTTCAAATGCTGGGGGATCAGACACCTCTGGCCTTCAAGGACATCTGTCCTCATGCACAAAGAACCACACAGAAACTCTCTCTCTCTCTCTCTCTCTCTCTCTCTCTCTCTCTCTCTCTCTCTCATTAAAATAAGCATTTAAAATAAAAAAGAATGAATTCATTTTATTTCATCTAATACGGTAGACTCTGCATTTTTTTGTAGTAACTCTAAGCCATGTAGATAAATGAAGAAATAGAAGTTTGAGTATTCTAGGTGTCCTTGTTGTTTATTGTGGCAGGGGAGACTGAGCTGAGAGCTGTGTACATGCTAAGCAGACCCCTGGGCACGAGCATGCATTTTAAATCATAGAAATAAATTTTAATTCTGATTATCTAAATATACTTTTTTTTCCTTTCAGTGCTATAGTGGGGCATTGAAATATTCATTTTGCTTTTTGGATTGTTTAATCTCTTAGTTATAGTTGTAAGCTACACTTTATTTATATAAAATATTAAATTAAAAATGAGCCTTAAGAGTTATATTTCCATTCTAAGAACACTGAAGCTGTAAGGAACACTGGATGCTCATCCGGTCTACAGGACCTCTACCATTCTCTCAAGTGGGTTGTTATGGTAGAAAATCCCTTTAAAAATAAATTTTTAAAATCTTTGAAACATATAATTGTATGTTTGATGGGGTACAGTGAGGTTCTGAGTCTTTGTAATATAGTAGAAAAGTTGCAGTACACCGAGGTGAGCTATAAGTTGGAGATAAAGTGGTGGTAACCCAGCTGAAACATTTGGAAGATTTTAAAGATCACAGAACAATGATTTTCCAGAAACATCAGGACATAAGGTAGAATGAGGAAAAGCAGTCCACAAAGGGTGTTAGCCTGAGGCACGAACTAGTAGCTGAGAGAGAAGCAAAGGAGCCTGAACCAAGTAAACACTTCAAGGTCTGGACTGAGTATGCTTGATTTTCTAAAGAACTCTCCGCCTTTCTAGAGGCGTCTTGGACAACTGAATGCCATTCCATCATGGCAGAGTCTACATGGAAGTTTCAGCTTCAAATTGATGGAAAGATCAAATAAACTTACAAAATGCTTAGCCAACCACTGCAGTTTGAAATAAAGCCACTTAAGAGATATGTTCAAATTATAATTTTTAACATTTCTATTAATTACTATGCTAATTTAGTTTCGATTCCACAAAAGTGTTAGACTATTCAATTAGAAAAGGTTTCTAAAGAAACAATATGAATGGAACATCTTTTACATTTTAAATTGGTCTTTTTGTGAATCTGCATGTCTCCCACTCATATGCATGCCCCAATGCTCATTAATCAGGTACAAATATATCACAGCCTTTTTCATTCCACTTCATCCCTAGAGGAAGTACTTGAAAGTAAAATTTTATGATGGAAAGCTTCAATGCAGTGTAACAATGACTCTAAATCTGACAACTAATTTTTCCCTTAATATAGAGACTCAGAATTGGAAGACAATTCTGGCTTTGTTTGAGTTCACACAATCTTCTACCCATCCTTGAACTTCAGGAGAGATGCTTTCATGCTCCAGGAAGAAATTGTTTAATACCTTGCCACCATATTTTGCTATTCATACAATTTCTGCACACTCACTCACGTCAGTTTGTCAGTGTACTCAGGATGCTTGAAGGGCTGATTCACATTCCTCTGAAATATTTAGAAATTATTTTTAATTAAACTGAAATTTCTGAAAATGAACCCCTTCTCTTCTTCCATCTTATCTGAAATTACAGTTATTTCAGGAGTTGAGATGCCAGAAACTCATAAGGGAACCTGCATACTTGCAATGAAGATGCTACAATCTTACAGTTTCATTCAGAAAAATAAAGCCTTAGAATAGATTTATTTTAATTCCAACCATGATACATACTTAGAGCTGAGTGACACTGCAGGGTGGGAGAAATAATGTTTCAGAAACAACCTTGTTCATATTTATCACTAAGTTGTGTTCTTTCTGGAGATGAATATGCAAAAGGCTACTATCACTATTAATTTCAAACAACCTGTGGCATTTCATTCTGCTAGTTTTTGTGAACCCAGTTCTGTGATACAAGTACCTATTTAATTTATTTTCCTATCACAGTTATTCTTTCAAGGCTCACTCAATGGATCTACACAAAAAATAGTGTTCTGTAAGAAAAAGAAACACAAATTATGAACACATTAAGAAAATGTTGAAGACAGAATTAATATATACTTTAAGTGTGTTGTAATTTTCAAAATTAATTTCAAATATTGTTTGATGCATTCTCTTCTCTTGAGTGCAATTTCAAAAGGCCCATTAAAGAGCTGTGGCTTATAATTAATGAAATTGAATCACATCCATTTTAAATTTAAAATACATGTTTTAAAAACCTTGAGGCATATAAAAATAATGCAGCTATTTAAGAAAAATTAAAAATAAATTAGCAAGTTTTTTTTGTGAAGCAAAGGAGAAAGTATGAATAAAACATTCTTGTGCTTTTCTGGCAGCAAATATCCAGAATTGGCAGTGTTATCTGCTCACAGAGAGTCTTCAGAGATTGAGGTAAATGTGCTGGAAATAAGACTAAGTTGAGACTTAAAGCAATAAAGCACCAGGGTAGGTACCATGAGGTCAGGATAAAATAATACTGATTTGGAAAAGCAAAGAGTAATGTGTAACTGCAAAAAAATCACAGGCACAGCAAAGGCAGCGAGAGGCAAAAACTGGAATAAGAATTGGGATCAATTACTTAAAATGAAAAGGAATAGCAACACCTATGCGAAAAATTAGAAGATAAGCTCAACTTAAAACATTTCGGAGCAAAGAGGCAAACAAGCAATTAGGAAGTGGTTAGAATATTCAACAAGATGATAAATGTGGGGGAGATTGTGTAGCCCTCCCTAGCTACTTGAACTAATTTGTAACCTTAAGCTGGCAAGGAGGTTTAGGGTTATAGGGAATCTTAGAAAGGAAGACCAAGACAATCCAAAGATAGCTGAGATCACTTATCAAGTACTCCATGTATTAAATATCTTCTCTAGTTCATGAATGAAATCTAAAGAGAATGTAGAGAACTTTGGAGAACAGCAAAAATGAAAGGAAGGAGATGATCAAGGCACTGGGTAAGTATTCTCTGGAAATAAGATGAGCAAAATGTGTTATGGCATATATTAAAGCCATTGCAAAGCTTCAAATCTGAGCAACAAAACATACAAATAAGTTAATTCTGTGTTTGTTTATCAATGGGATGATATGAGGCTGGAAGCAGATCACATGTGATTATCAACATAAAAGTATATCAAGTAGAGTTTCCTTGTATGATTAGATCTCAGCATTAAATTATCAAATACAGTTGTGAGGTGAAATTGATTTTACTATTTTACTTATAACCATACATGTAATGTTCCAATGACATTCAATTATGCCCATTAAAATCTTCTTGATGGGCCTCTGGCACCACTATGATGGACTCCCTGACACTAATTTTTTCAGTTGTTGTTATTGTTGGTCCTTCCTTTATGCCCATGAAAATCTTGTTCTTCTCTCTGAAATTTCATCTTTGAGCCGAATTCATTACGTATCATTACACACAGATCAATTCGATATAGCCAAAGTTTGCCCCCACTATCCAATAAAAATCAGTCTTGATAACTTCTAATCAGGCATCTTATTTTTTTCATAGGAAATGTCATTATCTAAAATTCCAGCATGCATTCTGCTGGTTTGCATGCTGTCAACATTCATCTTCTGAAAATAATCTTCACAAGTCTACTGGGATTTTCTCTTTTGTACACCATTGTGTGTCTAGCTCCCCAAAAAGATTTTAATCCCAGGAAGTACCCCTGAACATTTGTGGAATAAAATGATATTTAATGATATTGTTGTAGAAGGAATAGCATAACCCAAACTATGTAAATATGTAAGAGAATAAATTTCCATAAAATATATTATGCATTTTTACCGCATTATGTGGTAAACCATGAACTTCTGGTATTTGATATAATATGATAAGAGCTCCATGGCTTCATCTGCATAGCAAACTTCCTCTGCTTGATGAAGACAACAAATAAAATTTCAGCATTCCTTATATGGATCAAACTATTAAAGTTAATTAATTACTAACCATGATGGTAGATATGTCTTAGCCACAGTCACATTTCAACAAATCATATCTTTTTAACTAGCATGGGGTGAGTGTGGCAGTAAATCATAGAAGACACAGAGGAATTTTAATGTCTTAAAAGGATGTTCTTGATTGCTACACCATCCAATGTTGATAAGAACAACTACCACTTATCAAGTCAAATATTATAGAAAGACATGTATGGAAATACACTCCAAGTTATAAGGCTTGCTTTGGAGGGCCTCTCAATAAACGCACCATAAATTGAAACTGCCATACATCAAAAATACATTTAATATATCTAGTTTCCCAAGCTTCATAGCAACACAGTCACGTAGGAAATTGCCTCTTTACATTCATGGTCCTATGTCTGACTTGGAGCTGCGGCTCACTGCTGATGCCGAGCATCATGAGAATCTTGCCATAGCACTAGTCTGAGAAAGGATTCAAATTCAGAAATCAAAATAGCCTTTTTATAGAATGTGAATCAATTTTACACCATGGCAAAGTGAAGTCAGAGCTTTTCATTTTATGCAATAATTATAAAACTTATGTTAGTGATTTCTGCTTTCAAATTAAATATTGACCCTCAAAGAAGTCAATAAGCTATTCCAAATGACATTAGTCATTGGTGATGGAGAAGGAATTTTTGCACATATTCAATTTGGTTTTCTCCACATTGAAATTCCTGAAGAAATAGCTGTCCTCAAGTCCCTCAAGCTTTTCCTGATTCTCATGAGAAGAATTTCTTCAGACCAAGTGCCTCAGATCTATGCTCAAAGAGAAGGCCAAGAGAACAAATCTGTCTCCATTCTTCAATACAGACATTGCTTTCTCAGACAAGGAAGAAGAGGTTACTTTGATTATTTATCCCAAAGTTTATACTGAGCAAGGTCAACATGTGAATTAAAGCATGGCCCAATTTATGGAATGAAGGAGGAAAAATTCCTCTTAGAATGAAACTAAGGCCAAATTGATAATGCAGGATATGACAATTACTTATGAATTTACCAATGTTTTTGAGACAAAATTTATGCAAATGCTTTCCTCCTTTACCCTGAAAACCAGAGTTCATTGCCCTTGACATTGCTGACTATGGTTAAAGTTGGCCAGATAATATTTGTAATATCTCCATTCAACTACCATTAATCAGTTGGCATTGGCACAAGAAATGAAACTGATTTGCTATGCCTGTGGAGGTATGAAGGAAAGTTGACCAGGGTTGAGGCCCAGTGACTTAGACTAAACTCTGCTATATGGTAATGGGAAGACATGCAGATCATAAAATGAGAGAAGAAAGCTCAGGATCAGGAAATCAAGGAGGCATCTTTATAAAAGCATACTTCATATAGCAAATGTGCTTGAAGAAGTATGACGAAGTATGACACACCCAGGACCCTAGACTAAAGAAAGTTCTCCATCCCCATCCATATATTAAAATGTCATTTTTTTAACAAGCAAAGGTGTTGTTCATACTGGTTACATTACAAAGATTAAGCCAAACATGACAGCATGCTAAGGTCCAGGGAGGTCCGGATGGGGAAACACTGCAGTAATCCAAGTCAGGTGAATCACAGTCAATCATATACTTCATCTCATCCAGGGCAAGGAAGAGAGATAGACCGCACATTACAAATCCAGAGTGTAAGGACCTGGATGTTGATAAATTATTGCAAGTGTAGAAGAGGAAAAAAAGAATAAAACTGTTTCATGTATGTCTAGAAATTGTTGAGGGCTTTCATCACCCCCCCCCACAAAAGAAAAAAAAAAACAAAAAACGGTTGAATACACTATACTTCCATTAATTCGCTTAGTATTCATGAATCCAGGCTGATGTGGAAACGTGATTATCTACGTTGTAAAGAACAGGGATCTGAGACATGAAGAAATCAGTAAGATGTTTCAAGATTCATACATTCACTATGTGGTTGTTAGGATTTGTCCCCACTTTAATCTGAGTATAAATTCAAGGGGGAAACATGTATCTTTTATAATGTGGCACAAGGAACAATCCCTGGAACCTTGAGTCTGGGTACCAAAGAGTGTCTTATAGCAGATCACCATGAACTACTGCATGAAAGTCTGGAATTGACAGAACAAGTACCTACGGATAAAGATACTCTGCCTCCATGGGCTGAAGTAACAGAAGAGAGGAAGAGGGTACCCCGGACCCCCAGAGACTTTCCAGGAGACAGGTGCAATGGCAAAAAACATTAGGTCATTTTCACTTAGGAGAATGGAGCCTAAGGCAAGGGCAAAACTGGGAAGATGCAGCTTTTACTTAGAAATAGCTGCCACCATGCAGCCCGTCATTGTTCTCAGCCCCCCCCCTTTTTTTTTAAGTGAATTACTTTATTTTCTTTTTTTTTTTTAAATTAGTTTTTATTGATGCTTTGTGCATTTCATACATTTTTCCAATTCAGTTCAGGCTTATTTCCCTTTCCCTCCCCCCCCCCCCCACCCCATCCCAGATCATGCATTCTGCCATAACTGTCCTGCATCTTTCTCTCAGTTTTTTTTTTTTTTCATTTTTAGCTATAAGTGATAATCCATGAGTACAAGCATCCTTCATGCAAAACCTATCTGCAGGCTGTTGTGCCCAAACACCTACAGCCCCACCATCCAGTGGGGGGTGACAGGTTGTTTGTTCAATCAAGTTGATCAAATGAGTGTCCAGACTACATTGCTGTAGTTTCACCATTCACCCCAATCGCAGCCCTTACATTCTACCACGCCCCCTCTTCCACAGGTTGTTCCCTAGGCTTAGAAAAGGGGCACAGGTGGATGAGAGGTAAAACAGTCCACTCTCTCTGGAGCTGTTGACTTGGACTCTGGTCAATTCTGGCTGTTTCCTTTCATGGGCTGACAGTATACCACACATGCAAGTGTACAGATGGCCTCTGGAATGCCAGAGAGTGTTACCAAAGGCCACTAAACCAATAAAGCAAATATGGGTCTCCCTGAGTCAAGCAAGACTCCACCCTCAGCCCCCCCTTTTAAATGCTCCTTGTTAGAGGCTAAAGTGAAGGTGAGTAATTAAGGGAGAAAAGAATCTCTAGAAAAATTGGATCAAAGAGTTTCTAGCCCTGGGGGAAAATGAAGAAAGGATTACTGAGCTTGTAAATTTATTCATTGAGTTTCTGAGAGAAAATAGTATCTGAAAAATGTGGGAGCGAGAATTTTTTTTTTTAAGGATTGCAAGGAATGAGTAGCAGCATGTGCACGCAGCTTTCTGAGAAGTTTACCAGTGATGATAAAGAACTGAGAGGGTGAGGGCGATGCAGGTAAAAGAGGATCAATCTGAAACGGGGGTTCCATTGCTGCAGCCTTGGGGAGTCTACTTACAAGACTGGAATACGGACTCACTCCTAGAATGGCATCAGTCCTCTCCTTACAGTGTGGAGTACAGGATTTAAATTTGTATCTGCTCCCTTACTTTCCACAATAAATAATACTGAAATCAGTCCCCAGATCTACCTTCCCAAAGTGCCCTAAGCAGGGCTGAAAGAAAACACAGCAAGCCGTCAGATTTCCACAGCAACTGATTGAGAGTAAAGGAGTCTTGTGTAGAGGGAAATTAATAAAACTGACTCAGGGCAACATGTGCCTAGGGAAGCAAGAAGTGATGCAGCCCGCACCTAGAAAAGCAGGATGGATGAAATGATGGAGAGGGAAGGTGGGTTCTGAAAGGATATATACTGTGGTCCCGGAAAGATGGCTAAGTGAGGAAAGGGTCACTCCACCCTGACGTCAGGAGTCCAGTCCTAGAAAAGCACGTACTAGCGAAACCTGAAACCCAAAAGTTACTGTTTACAACATCAGTTCACGGAGCGTGGTGATTTTCTTGTGGCCTTGGCATAGGACCTGGATCCCTCAGGACCTCTGCTCTTCTCCACCCGAGATTGTGAATGAATGTGGGCTTTATGGTCTAAGCACTGGAAGCACATGGTTTTCTCAGTGAGAGCAGAGCAATTAAGTGTGGGATAGTCTAGGCGTGATCAAAGCACAGAATTCTCTGAGAAGGTTGAGTCCTGACTTCTTTCAAATTTCATGCAAGATAGATTCCTTTAGAAAATAATGAGCAAAGCCCTGTGAGAAGGCATAGTTCTAAGAGACATGTTAGGCAATGAGTACTTAGCAGATTGGTCTGCGCTTGGCCTTAAGAATGCTACAAGTCAGGTAATCTGTAATTTGGCTTAAAAGCATCACAATCTTCACACATGTACATATACATATGTAAATGCATTCACACATATACATACATACACATATACATATACATACTTGTACACAAACACACTCATACACATACATATGTACACACATGGTAAGGTCCATGGAGAAGAACTGGCTATCATACTGTATGTTTTCTAGAAATTTTTATTTTATAAGTAGAACAGTTTCACTATTTTTTTTCACTCTTTTCTCAAAGCAGATGGCCAATTTACTATTTAATTTTCAAAAGAATTCTCAAGAGAGGAGCCCTTCCATTACTGTTATCTCAGAAGGCCTCCTCTGAAGGAGAGCATACTGTCCATCATAGCTGTGGTGAGAGAATTCACCTGCTGTCCAGGGCAAGCACCTATCAGTCACACAATCCCCTGCTGGGCAGATCTAAATAATAGGTTAGCATTAGGACAGACATTCAATGACCACATCCAATGAAATCGAGCTTGCATATCACTGGTTGAGTTTGGAATACTAAGAAAATCTTGGTTTGTTTCTGAGTTGACAAGCACCAGTAATAGTCTCTCCGTCCATGGGTTTCTTTTTTCAGTTTTGAAAAAATGTATCTTTAAAAAAAAAAAGAAAAAGAAAAATGTGTCTTTAGATGCTCTGAACAGAGAAACATCCAAAAAAGGAGAGTAGCCTGAGTCAATGTCATTGTCACCTGAAAGAGGAGCTTGTCCACATAGACTTCAAATGTCTGCTTCAATGTCCCCCCTTTTTGGGTCTCACCAAGGCATGCACCCTGTACAAATTGGGATAGATTATGTGTCTCAATGTGTTGGTCAGTAAACATTATATTTTCTTGAAAAATCTCCTGCAAAAAAAATCATAGAAATTAGTTCATAAAGACCTGTCACAAAACCAAACCTGTTTGTCAAGCCATAGAACGTACTAAGTATATGAACCCTAAAACAGAGTGATCTTACTCTGGGATTTTCATAAGAATAACCTAAGGAACTTGAAAAGAAAAACCAAAGAAACATTGTCACCTTTGTCTCAAGGATTCTGGTCTTATCATCTAGGATGGATTTTATTTTTAACATTCCACACATTTCTGTTCTGGAATCATTGCTTGCACACTAGATTGGGGATGCCCTTCATGCCAAATTGAAAAGAGCAAATCAGGATCCTGTGCTTAAGGGGAAACACAGAGATTTGGGTCCGTAACTGCCAGGGCTTGCTGAGCACACCTTCCTCTTGATGTCTGGGGAACGAGACAGCTCCCCTGCCCCATGGCTGCCTTCTCTCACCCCCTGAGCTTAGTCTCAGCATACTGACTGACTGCAGAGCCAAGGATTTGGGGATACAAGCCTCTTGATCAACCCCCACGTCAGCATGAGCATAAAGAATTCAGGCTCTTACCACAGGTAGAGAAAATAGCATCATACTTCAGATATCCTTTCTGCTTTGAGCCAGGTATTCTTATGAAAGAAGGCACTTCTAATTATTACAGGAGAGCAAGAGCTTTCAGCTTCTTGTCTTTCAGAATCTCAGCACTGGCTTGGATAACCTGCATTAGCTAGTCCCTCAACACTGCTAATGCAAGAGAGGGTCAAATTTAATCACACTGAACACAATAGGCTATGGCTCCACATAACCCACAGAGCTATCCAGGTGCAGCTATGCCTGGGAAGGTGGTAAGGACCCACTCTCATTGCCTAGCACACTGCTTCATCTACCAGAACCTACGGACAGGGTTACTGTGGTATGGTTGTAGTTAGAATATATCAGAACGGCTTACTTTCCCTAGTAGGCTTATCCTACTCCCCTAAATCCTCTTTTATGGATTAAAGCAATCCTGGCAGGGATCCTACATATCCCAGGGTGTACACACACACACACACACACACACACACACACACACACACACACACACACAAATCCACTGTTTTTTATAACAACCTCTAATGGTCTTCATGCTCAAATGTTTTCTAGATTCCCAGGGAATGTCTCAGCAAAATCTCTTCTTGGAATATGCCCTTTCATTCTTGGAGCAGAAAATCAATTGGTCTGTGCGTACTTTTCTATAAACCCTGCCAACGATAGATTTTCTTGTCTATTCCACTGATATGGCATATCCCACCTGACTTGGAGTGCAGTTAAGGATGCTTCTTGATTCTTATTGCCACATTTGAACCATCTTCTCCATGTTCTGCACCTAAAGTCTTCACATCAGTAAACACTTGTTGCTCCTCTCATTCACATCCTTCCAAGAGCCTTCCCCCACACTTCATTGATGGTGTCACAAACCTTTGGTGGTGTTCTAAGGAATGCAGGTGTCATTGTTGCTAGTGATATCACCCAAATGTTTCTTCAGTTTGTTAATCATCCCTCTTCATTTGACCGTGTCTACAAGTTATCTTAGTTAGATCTCAGAACTCATCACCATCAATGATTTCACCATCTCCCAAATCATCATTTTGGGCATTACAATTTAATTACTGTCTTAAGACTTAGCCTCTTAGTCACTGGACCTCTTGGAACAGCTAATACCCCCTTTGTTTCCCTAGCTTCTAAAGTTGATGTGCTACAAAACCCATTCCCTGTTCATTTCCTCTTTCTACATTTACATATACTATCTGAGTGAACTAATCTAGTCTCTGGCTTAAAATAGCCTGTACTAGGGTGTTCAATATTTGTATTTCCTTACCTATACATTGCCCGTGAACTCAAGCCTTCCTGACCCAGTGCTGAGACCCAGTGGAATCTCACTTTTGTTGTACAATCAATGTCCCAAACCTACACATTTGGAAGGAAGATTCATCCAGATGCTAAAGGCAGGGGGATCCTAAATCAATTTTGACTTTTTTATTCTCATTATATGTGAATCATCAAAAATTCTGTCTTGTATATTAGGAGATGTTATAAACCACACGATGACCCTGTCATACTTAACAGAAGAAAATGTAATTCATAGATTAACATACCATCCAAACATCTGTGTCTATACCAATGTAACCTACTATAACAACTAGTAATGTTTAAATACCTATATATCCAATTGCGAGTGCTTCATTAGTAGGACCGAAAGGCTATATATCAAATCGCATTTTAAATGCATTCACCTTTTTTTAAACAAATCTCTATTTCTTTTTTAAATTATTTTTATTTATTATTTTATGTGTATGAGTGTACTGTCTGCATGTAAGTAGGTGCACCCGTGTCATGCAATGCTCTGGAGGTCAGAAGAGTGTGAAGGATTCTCCTGGAACTGGAATTAAAGACAGTTCTTAGCTGCCATGTGGGTGCTGGGAATCAAACTCACAATACCTATTACAGATAACTATTTCTTCAAGGGAATGTTTGAAATGTGTGGATTTCATTTGTGGCTTATGCATTTTATTTTTATTTTTTTATTTTATTTTATTTTATTTTTGTCTTTTTGAGACAGGGTCTCCCTGTAGCCCCAGCTGTCCTGGAACTCACTCTGTAGACCAGGCTGGCCTTGAACTCACAAAGATCCGCCTGCCTCTGCCTCCCAAGTGCTAGGATTAAAGGCGTGCGCCACCACGCCCGGCGGCTTATGCATTTTAAATTCCTTCTTGGTATAGGTGGGGTGTGTGATTTCTCTTGGGGAAGGGGGATTAAATTACATGCCTTGGTTAGTTAGGAAAGAAATGTCTACAATTTTAAGTAAAGTGGCAAACTCTAGAAAACTAGGCTATGGGGGTCTGTGTGTGCATAACTCTGTGTGTGTGTGTGTGTGTGTGTGTGTGTGTGTGTGTGTGTTACAAGAAGAAAAGATTACAGGTTATACCTGAGTAGTCAGACTAAATTGCTCTGCCACGTGATGTTTTGAACATTTTTACTATCAGTACAGCAAAATTAATGCTTATAAATGCTGGGAACATGACTGAGAGAGAAAGCCATTAGCTAAAGGCTATAATCTTAGCACATTGAAAGAGAACGATTGGAAGGATAAAAATGTTCAACATGGAACTTGAAATAAAAGGTTTTAAAATGCCCCAAATCTCATTCACAATGTGGACTCTATAGACTCAAAGGCAACATTCCTGCGTCATGAGCCCATCTTCCTCACCTCCCTGGTGAACAATGCCTGTACCTCCCCAGGCAGCCATCCTGCCCTGTCTTGTACCAAAATCTCCCTCCAATTTTTGTTTGTTCAGCTGTAACCTTCTTTGATTTTCTGGTATTGTACACTGACTTACATTCGCTTCTGTAACTGTTAGTGCAAACACTTCTTAGATTCTTTGGTGAGTTGTAGTTTGCTTTTTAATAGATCCAATTATCAGCTCTCTATAGTTCTGGCCTGTCGGCTTACCTACTTCTCAGAGCCCCATCAACACATGAAGAGTATTCAGCCTCACACAGCTGCTAATATAACCTCTACTTCAGAAGTCATGGCTTCCTGGGCCCCTAACTTGACTGAGGCTATTTCCTTTCCAAATACGATCTTCCTAATTTCACCTTGAAACAGGTAAGTGTAAATCAGGTGAGAGCCACAGATCACTGCTTCTCTAGCCACAGAACTCTGCTTCAGTGCTTCACAAGAAGAACTAGCCTCTTGACATCCTTCTCATGCCAAGGTCCTGGCTCACAAGGTAAATGTGAGAACTCTTGGCTGCCCTTTTTTTTTTTTAATGGTCTTCACTCAATCATTCTTTGCTCTGATTATTTTTCCCCAACATCTAATTTAAGATATAATATCATTGTCTGCTTGAGACTTCTGAAAAGTTAAAAAAATTTGAAGTCTCAGGACATAAGTCAACACAAAGCACATGACACTTCTTTTTTTTTTTTTTTTTTTTCTGAGATGAGACCTGAGGTTCGCCAGTTCTTTTATTTTTTTTAATTTAATTTTTATTGATGGTTTGTGCATTTCGTACATCATTTCCAATTAAGATCAGGCATATTTCCCTTTCCCTTCCCCCCCACCCCCACCCCATCCAATCATATATTCTGCCATAACTGTCCTGCATCTTTCAGGGTTTTTTTTTTTTTTTTCATTTTTTAGCTATAAGTATAATCCATGAGTATAAAGCATCCTTCTGCAAAACCATTCAAGACTGTTGTGCCCAAACCCCCCAGTCCCACCATTCAGTGGGGGGTGACAGGTTGTTTGTTCAATCAAGTTGATAAATAAAGTGTCCAGACTACATCGCTTGTAGTTTCTATTCACCCCAACACAGCCTTTCATTCTACCAACGCCCCTTTCGCAGATTGTTCCCTAGCCTTAAAAAGGGCACAGGTGGATGAGAAGTAAAACTCCTCTCTCTTGGAGCTGTTGACATTGGATTCTGTTCAATTCTGGCTGTTGTTTCCTTTCATGGGACAGTTGTTCAGGAGTAACCTTCGATCCTACTAATGAAGCACAAGCAATTAATATATAGGTATTAAGCAGCACTAATAGTTATGGTAGGTTACTTTGCATAGAAACATATGTTTGGATGATATGTTAATACCATGAATTAATTTTTACCCCCTGATAAATATGACAGGGTCTTACGTGGCTTAAACATCTCCTAACCTGTAGAGATGTAGGCCTTGGGCATCAGCCATGGGTTATTCCGCCAAGGAGAGAGCCAAATTGGCACATGATACTTCTAAGAAACACCTTGACCCTGCAATAAAACCTTGACTCCACATCATTTTCATTTCCATCTGACTCAGCTTAAATGTCTGTCTACTCTTGGCCTGACAGATATTTTCTCTGTCTTATCCATTTCATCACTAAATATTTCAGCAAAACCAGAGCACGGGTGTAAATTGTAAACTCAATGATTATACCAAATTCTTTAGGAAGCATACAAACATACCAAAGTAGTAAGTAGTGAATCACTAAACCCTGACTCTGGGTGAGACTATGATGCTGGATTATATATTATATATAATATATAAATATAGATATATATATATATATATATATATATATATATATATATTTCTTTTGTACTTAATATTAATAATCCAATTTTTGTGGGGAGGTATATGTGCGTATATGTTCATATGTGTGTTTGTGCGTGTGTGCATGTGGGGTACACATGTGCAGAGAGGCCAGAGGACGATGTTCGGTTTTTCCTCGTTTCCTTTTCCACCTTTACTTTTCAAACAGGGTCTTTCATTGTGCCTGAAGCTCATCAATTTAGCCTGATCAGCCAGCCAGCAAGTCCCAGTAGCCTTTCTGTCTCCGCATCCTCAGTTATGGGATTGGAAGCACATACAGCTGTGTGCAGCTTTTATGTAGTTGCTGGCTTCTGAACTCAAGGCCAGAGGCTTGGGGAGCAAGTATTTTACTAGGTGAGCCAACTGCCCAGTCCCAAAATGGAGGCAAAATAAATTTGTACACTGGCAAGGTTTACAATAATGGCTATTTTATAATTAATGAAAGGGAATACATGTGTTTAATTTCTTATGAAGAATCCAGCATTTAAAGTTATTCTGTACAAACTGGGCAGCAGGGCCTTCTGGGTTTTTGGAAGTTGGGTAACCTGGGAATCCTTATATTAATGTGGCTGCTCCATACACTACCAACTTATTCTAACATTTGAGAATTACTGGGGGAGAACATGCTAGCTTGTGTCATCAGGAGCCCACAAAGACATTGAAATGAATGGATTTTTCATTTTTAATGGAAAGGAAAATGAATTAAGAAAAGAACAATTTTCTCTATAAATTGAAGATTTAGATTTTCATTCAATAGCAGATGATTCTGCTGTCTGATATAGACTTACAATGAAGGCCCTTTCACCTGGAGTTGCTTTAATTCCATGAGACCAAAGGACAGGTCTGAGTTTAAGAATGACTACTGAGAGCTGGTTTAGACACAGCACCCATTTTTTATCCTCCACAGGACAATTAGTGTCCTGAGGCACCATGTTCAGGCACGATATTCACATTCTTGTCTTTCAATCCACAGTGGCTTTTGTTTCTTATTTCCCAAGCTTCTAACAAAATTAAGCAAATGCCCTTCTCAATGGCTGTGGCCATTGGTATAAAATACACTAGGAATATATCTACAATGGACATCACGATATAGACATTTGGACTTGAAAATTACATTTAACAACCAAGGTTCATCATGTAAAATCTGAGGGACAAGCTACTATTTTCATAAATACTCCAATTGTTAAATGACACAAACATCCATAAGGCTAGACACAATGCCCATCCGAATGGAGGCATCCAATGAATCCTTTTCTACAAATGTAATACTAGAAAATTTTCATATCCCTTAATTAATATCATACATGTAACTTCACAATTTGCCCTACAGCCCTGGGCCCTTTCTGAAAATGATTTTTATTTAGTCAGTGTAATAAAAGCCCATATGATAGTTGTAACAAGGATGTCTACTTAATTTGTGACTCATATTTCTGATAACTCCAATACATACTTAGCATATCACACTCACAAATTCAATTTCAATGTCATATCTCTCTGCAGCTTTCAGGGTAGAATAATGGGCTATAATAGGAAAAATAAAATTATCATTATAGAAATGTTGATCCCAATTATGTGTCACATGGAAAACAGAGGACACATTAAAAGATAAGGAACTAATTGAGGCCACCTATTATCAACATCTACTCCCAAAGAATATTCCATTTCCCACCAATGACTAACATAATTGAAATTGTAAATAAACTAAGATGAAATCATTTTGAACTGCTTCCTTTTATTCTGACTTGTCATGCCAAGTCTCCAGACAGATGAAATAATGAAGTGGCCACAGGGAGAGATGGTTACTAAAACCTGCAGCATATTTAAGAACTATGTGGGGCTGGAGAGATAGCCTAGCGGTTAAGAGCACCTACTGCTCTTGCAGAGGACCCAGGTTCGATCCCCAGCACCCACATGGTGGCTAAGAACCATCTGTAACTCCAATTCCAGGAGAACTCTAGTTCCAGGGGAATCTGAGACCCTCTTCTGACCTCCACGGCAGTACACAATACGGATGCACAAACCTACATGCAGACAGTACATTCATACACATACAAAAATAAAATAAAAATTAAAAAAAAGAACTATGAGTTGGACATTGCAGGGAGGGGGGGTTAAGGAAAAGTATAAGAACTAAGGGTCAGGTTCTAGTCTTATACATACACAAGATAAAGGGATAGACGAAGAGAGCTTACTGCTCATGTAAATTCACTGATTCAGCAAGTAATAGGATGGAATTTTGTTTTTTTTAATATAAAATTTTATTTAATTTATTTTTTTTATTTTTAAGGGATTCTACAATATAATGACACAGTTGTTTGCAGATAACATTGATGTTACTCAGTATGTCATACAATTAGGTAATTGGTGCATTTTGCAAGTATATATGTCCAAATTTTGAACAACCCAAGGTTCCCATAATCCAGTTGGAGAAGCTTGTATGCACAGGCATGTTGATCAGTTAGGAGTCCAGACTATGTTCCTGTAGTCGCATGATTCACCCCTATCTCTCTGCAGCCCTTACAATCTACCATGCCTCCTCTTCTGCAGTTTGTTCCCTGGGCTTTGGGAAAGGGGCACAAGTGGGTGAGAAGAAAACAGTCTAAATTCTTTGGAGTTGTCATTTTGGACTTTAGTCTGTTCAGGTTGTTTCCCTTCATGGGTTGACAGCTTATCCAGTGAATACCCTTTTCAGTTCTACTAACGAAGCACAAGCATTGGATGTAAGGCATTTAAGCAGTACTAAATTTATGTCAGCTAAGCTGTGAGCATAGACACAAGATGCTTGGATGGTATGCTAATCTGCAAACTGTGGTTTTCTCCTATAAAGGGTGACAAGTTTTCTATTGTGGCTTAAACATCTCCTAACCACTAGAGACATAAGCTTGTGGCATCACTGTGAGTTATCCTCCAAGGAGAGAGAATAATAAGCCAATTAGATTGGGATATAATAGACATTGGGCTGCCACTTTTGCACAGTAATCTCCAGGCTGTTGAGGTGTAGCTGATATTGACGGAGGAGTCTTGCTTGTCTCAGGGGAGACCAATTTTGCTGTATTGCTTTTGGCCTTTGGTAAGCTTTCTGGCATTTCAGAGGCCAGTTGTACGCAGCAAGTGACGTCTCAATAACATTTTTCATGCTCACAACCGGTCTCTTCGACACAGGGACTTACTGCCTTTCTCCTGCATATATCCCACTTATAGGCAAAAGGCCTTTATAATTTGGGGGGGGGCGGGTTTTGAATCCCCTAGCCAACATCATCTAGGCAGAATAATTCATTGCTGATGTCAGAGCTTTCCTGTACAATAGATTTTGCTTAATACACAACTTATAAACACTTTACTATTGAATTGGCTCTAAATAGAGAATACCTTTCACAGTTCCTATGCTACAGTCAATTAAAAAGGTAATTATGCCTGTTTTTATAGGAAATTACGACTGTAACACATTGGCTCTAATTTACAGTTAGGGAGTGGTTTTCATTACCATCATGTTTTTCTTTTCCTATAAAGGGGAGAGGTAGGAAGTTTTCTCAGTATCTGGAAGGTAAACTTCATTAGGCCCATTATAAACACTTAACCCCAATATTAATTCAGGAGATGCTAGTGTCTGTACTGAGACAGTCTGCGGTTCCTTCGTTTTAATTTCAGAGGGGTCAACCTCTCTGCTGGCATTTCCCAGTCCCATCCTGCACAGCCATAAGTTGTATGTTTTCAGGCATTTAGATTGGTGATTTTACCTGTGGGACAATAAAATCTCCTCCCATTGTTATTTTAAAGATCAGAAAAAGAAAATTTATCAATTAGGATTGGAACAAGAGTTTTCCATTTGTATCCCAAAAGGATAGTACCCCACCTCCCACTTCCCCTTTTTTTTTTTTTTTAGGTTTTTATGTTTTTTGACTGAAGATTGCCTAAGTTTGGATTACACTATCCATAAACAGGAGCCAAGAATAAGCTTCATTAAATTTACCCAAACTATTTCTCATTGACTGTATGCTACTTATTTGGGAAGGAATTTAAGCTTAGTTCCTTACAATTGTCCTACAGAAAAGAAAGTGTTATAAATGTGATGTTGTATCAATTCAGAAAAATATAGAGGCCATTGTGGACCTTAACCCAATACAAATTATAAATAAAACAATTAACATTTTATATTCCCAATTAGTTCAATTGTATTACCATTTCCACCAAAACCTACACCTAAATTTAACTAATCTAAACAATTCACTAAGCCTTAAAATATCCTATACTTTGTGGATAAAGCTTGGGATAAAACTTTGCGGCTTTTGTTTACATAACTTCAAAATATTCACCATACATTGGAGCTGAATAGATGTCTGCTCTTATAAAAGACCTGGGATCAGATCCCAGCAGCCATGTGGCAGTAACACCTATCTAGAACTCCATTTCCTGAGAATCTGATGCTCTATTTTGGCCTCTGCAAGTAGTGTACACATAGGGTGTTCCTACCTATATGTATGCAAAGACACTAAGACACATGAAATAAACAAATTCATTCATTCATTAAAGACATCTATTGCCTGGTTCCACTTTGTACTTCATGATGCCTGCAGAGAATTCTCATATAGTAGGGGACTTCAGTACATCACTGAGCCCTTTGGACAGGTCAACCAGACAAAGAATAAACAGAGACTCATCTGAATTGAACAATACAATACATCAAATGGACCTCATAGACATCTACCAAATATGCCACCTAAATACCAGACAATACACTTTCTACTCAGCACCCCATAGAACATTCTCCAAAATAGACCACATACTGGGATACAGAAAAAAACTCAACAAATACAAAAAGATTGAAATAATTTCACACATCCTATCAGACCACAGTGCAATGAAGCCCAATATCAATACCAGGCTAAGCCTTATTATCTACTAGAGTACATGGAAACTAAAGAACACTACTGAATAATGATTGGCTCAAGGAAGAAATAAAAAGAAATAAAAGCATTCCTAGAACTAAACAAAAATGACAATACAACACAGAAAAACCTATGGATACTTTAAAAGCAGTCCTAAGAGGGAAATTTATAGCCCTGGGTGCCTACATTAAAGAAAAAAACAACCAGAAAGAGCACAAACAATCTAACAGTGCATTTAAAAACACTTAAAAGAGAACAGCAATTGAACCCTAAACCCAACAGACAGGAAGAAATAAAAATCAGAGCAGAAACCAATGCAATAGAAACAAACAAAAAATACAAAGAATCAATGAATCCAAAAGTTGGTTCCTTGAAAGGATAAACAAGTTAGAGAGACCTCTAGCCCAGTTAACCAAAAGAAAGAAAGAGCAACTACAAATCAATAGTATTCATGATGAAAAGGGAAACATAAAACAGACAACAAAAGATGCAGACAATCATATGGGAATACTTCAAAAACCTATACTGTACTAAATTTGAAAAACCTAAGAGAAATGGATGAATATCTGAAAACCTGGGAATCCACCACAGCTTAACCAAGAAGAGACTGACAGCTTAAACAGACCTGTAATATGTGGGAAAAAATGAAAATGTAATAAGAAACCTCAAAAAAAAAAAGAAAAAAAACCCAAGCCCAGATGGCTTCAAGGCAGAATTCCATAGAACATTTAAAGAAGACTTAACAACCATTATTACTCAAACTGTTCGGAAGGATAAAGCAGAGGGAAATCTCCTATTATGAAGCCAGGATCACTCTAATATCAAAACAGGCAAAGATACAACCAAAACAGAAGACTATAGACCCATCTCATTAATGAACATAGATGCAAAAGTTCTCAACAAAATACTCCCAACCTGCATACATACCCACATCAAAAAGATCATCCATCACGACCAAGTTGGATTCATACCAGAGATGCAGGGATAGTTCAACATACATAAATCAGTAAATATCATAAAACACAAAAGTGGACTGAAAGATAAAGCCACACAATCATCTCAACTGATCAGAAAAAACCTGGGACAAAATCCAGCATCCCTTCATCCTTAAAGTCCTAGAGGGAATTGGACTGGAGGGAACATTACTCAACATAGTCAAATCCATATACAAGACACCCACAGCCAACATCATCCTAAATGGAGAAAAGTTAGACTCATTCCCCTTAAAGACAGGAACATGGCAAGTCTGCCCACTATCACCACTCCTCTTCAATATAGTGCTTGAAATGTTTGCTAGGGCAATAAGGCAAGAAAGGGAAATTTAAGGAGTACTAATTGGAAAAGAGAAAGTCAAACTATCTCTTTTTGCATACAATATGATAGTTTACCTAAGGGATGATAAAAACTCCACCAGAAACCTCCTAGAAATGATTAAGAGTTTCAGTAAAGTGGTGGGATACAAAATTAACCTAGAAAAATCAGTAGCCTTTTCCTTACACCACAAGCAACAAAAGAAGGAATATAAGGAGAACTTCACACTCACAATAGCCTCAAAAACAATAAAATACCTAGGCACAAACCTAATCAAAGACACCAAAGATCTCTACAACCAAAATTTTAAACCCCTGAAAAAGGAGATTGAAGAAGATGGAAAGACCTCCCATGCTCATGGATTGGAAAAATCAATATAGTAAAAATGTCCATTCTACCCAAATTAATATACACATTCGATGCAATCCCAATTAAAATCCCCATGCGTTTCTTCACAGGTTTGGAAAAAAATTCCTTAAATTCATATAAAAAATAAAAGACCCTGAATAGCCAAATCAACCCTGAGTGAAAAGAACAATATAGGGTGGATCACTATACCAGACTTCAAACTATGTTACAGGGCTATAGTCATAAAAATAGACTAGTACTGGCACAAAACAGACCTGTAGACAAATTGAACAAAACTGAAGATCTAATCTTGAGCACGTACAATTTCAGTCACCTCATATTTGACAAAGGGGCCAAGACAACTCAATGGTGGAAAGACAGCATCTTCAGCAAATAGTGTTGGCAAAACTGGATCACAAATTGTAGAATAATGAAATTTAACCCCTATCTCTTGCCCTGTATAAAAATTAACTCAGATGGATCAAAGACCTCAACGTGAAACCCAAAACTCTGAAGGTAATAGAAGAAAAATTTGACAGCAACCTACAAGGCATAGGCTATGAAAAATTATATATATAAGATATATATATATAGAGATATATTTGTTTATAGTTCATTTTTTCTATTTTTCGAGACAGGGTCTCCGTTTAGTCCCAGCTGGCCTGGAGCTCTCTCTGTAGACCAGGCTGGTCTTGAACTCACAAAGATCCACCTGCCTCTGCCTCCCAAGTGCTAGGATCAAAGGTGTGTGCCACCACGCCCAGCTCATTTTTATAGTTTTGTTAATTACTCCTAAAACAGACAGTAACATGTTTAAATTTTACTTGTTTATTTATTCTCTTAACTAACCTGAATTGAAAGCTATTTGCACAGGTCATGACAGCCCACCAAAAAGAGAATGCTGCCTGGATAAGAAAGAAACACCATATTTTTTTCTATCTGTTTTCTCCCCAATTCCTTTTCATTTTCTTCTCCTTAGATCTTCCAGAAAGGCAGGTGACAGCATTTAGAGTGGATAATTTCTCATTCTCCTGTGTTTTGGCATTCAGAGTGCTTTTGTTTGTTTGTTTAAATCCTCATGCAATCCAGAGCTCAAGCTCCTTTTGAGAATTTAACATTGTCTTGAAAATGGGAGCTGCATCCAATGTTATGGAACAAAGGATGGAGGCATGAAAATTGGCCCCAGCTATAAACATTGTTGTCCACACTCTGCCAACTCAGAGAAACAGTACTTTCATGGTCCACACCTCTGATTCATCTGGCTACCATTTTCAGGATGTTTTTTCCTGGAAAGTAGACTACGGGGCCTCTTGTTGGAGACAGACACACAATGTTCCCAGGCTTATCTCAGTAAGGATTCACCATTTGATTATGCTGCTGTTTCTAGCCCTTCTTTCATCCCTGAAGAGGTCTCAAGAGCAGATCCATATAAAATTTTATACTTCATTGAAATACAGAGTTTCTATTTTGTAAAGTTAAACAACAAAAAATACAGAAAGTTCATTTCCCCAGTTCTCAAACCAACAATCTAAAAAGAAACATTGGTCCAAGAACTCAAAAACATATTCTCATAGTAATTCCATGAAAACAAAAAGAGGGAGGTATACAGAGAAAGAAAGACCAAAAGTGTGAGAAAAGACAGACATGGGGAAAGGGCAGATGTAGGAAAATGGGGCAGAAAATGAGCTAGATAGACTGACACCTGAAAACTGGGCAAGTCACACACAGAGCCCAGCCCTGTGTGTGCAACATTCTGCAGTATGTAAAATATTCAATTGTATACTCTAATAATACTTTTTCACATTGTAGAATGGTGGGAGGGTCACAAGAGAAATCTGCAGTACTCAGCACAGGCTGAGAAGCCACCTCAGTTCAACAGCCCTCTCCTGCACAAGACAGTGGATAAGGTCGAAGAATTTTCAGAAGCCTTGATAATATATTAAAATAACATTGATAGTCGAGCTTGGTGGCACACACCTTTAATCCTAGCACTCAGGAGGCAGAGGCAGGCAGATCTCTGTGTGTTCAAGGCCAGCCTGGTCTACATAATGATCTCCAGGCTAGCTGGGACTAAAGGGAGACCCTGTATCAAAAAGACCCCCCTCAAATAACATTGATTTGTCAGAAAAAATAAAACAACTTGATAATAATAATCATGACCACTGTAATAATGATAATTAATAGCAATGATCTATAAACAGAATGTTTTTTAAAAGACTATTTTCAGCATCTAGGGGATAGCTCATAGGTAAGTGCTTGCTGTTCACAACATAAGTAGCTGGGTTTGCCCCCCCAGAATCACATAATTAGATAGATGATTGATAGATGATAGATACATAGATAGATAGATGATTAATATAAAATAGATGGTTGATATGTGATTAATGAGAATGTGTGTGTGAGAGAGAGATAGAGAGAGAGAAAGAGAGAGAGAGAGAAAGAGAGAGAGAGAGAGAGAGAGAGAGAGAGAGAAATGATGGTCCTTGTGGCAGGTGACTGTAATCCCAGTGTTGGGAAGGTACAGGCACACTTGGTAAGTCTCAGACTAGTGAGAGACTATGTCTCAGTTTTTTCCCAGTGGAAGGCACGTGAGGAATGACAATGTCCTAGTCTACTTTCAATTACTGTGGCAAAAAAGAAAATCTCTGAGGAAAGGGTTTGTTTGCCTCGAATCTCCTGGGTCACAGTTCATCACTGAGGGAGCCCAAAGTAGGAAGTCAGGGCAGGAACCTGGAGGTAGGAGCTGAAGCACGGGTCACGGAGGAATGCTGCTTACTGGCTTCTTCCCAGGCCCATGCTCAGCCTGCTTTCTTATACAATATGCACAAACCTGCCCAGGGAGGGCACCACCCACATGGGGCTGGACCTTCCCATATCACTCAATTAAGGAACACCCCACAGACTTGGTGACAGGACAGTCCAATGGAGGAAATTCCACAACTGAGGATCCCTTAACCCTGGTGTGTCAAGCTGATGCTAAAGCTATCCAGCACAGAAGCCCAGCACAGAGATTATTTTTTCATCTCTGCTTTCACGCATGCACTTACACACACACACATACACACACACACACTTCTAGAAAAAATTAAGTAAAATATTGAGCAAACAGGGTTTCCTCACACAGTATACTCAAGTTCTCTTTTATTTCTTCCTCCACAATGCAAGAAATTGCATGACACCCTCCATTAATATGGTCCATTTTCCACAATTAATAAATCAATGTTGGTGAGTTATTATAAACATAGGCTGATAGTTTTTTTGGAATTCCTCTGCTTTTGCTACGCCATTTGTTTTCCTTCCAGGATCCATTGAAGTTTCATGCTCCTCAGGACTGTGGAAAGTTCTCAGATTCACCCTGTCCTAAGTGATCTTGACTACTTTAAGACATATAAGAATGTTATTTTGTGGGATATCCTATTGTTAGAATTTATCATGACCATGTTAAGCAAAATCAGCCAGAAAGAGCATTATGGCATGTGTAGCCTCATATGTAGAATCTAGATTCACAACAAGAAAATGTGAAACTGGATGATGTGGGAAATGAAAGGGACTGAAGGGGACATAACAGTGTGAACATGATCAAAATCCTTCATATGCATGTATGAGAATGTCACAATGAAACCCATTATCTTGCACAATGCACTATCAAAAAGGCAAACAATTCAAATGGAGTTAATAACAGTTCATTTCACGCCTACTCCTTGTGGAGATTTTATAAAGATTAACTCAGCGAATATAGGCAAGTTTCTAGCATAGCATTAAATAAACACATAATATTTTATTACTAAAGAATGCACCAGTTTTAAAAAAAAAAAAGGTACTGTTACCCATTACTCACTGAGCAGTGTTTGTGTTGGCATTTGCCATCACCTGTCAATTTAAATACATTTTTGTCAAGATGTCAGTGATCTTCATCAAGGTAATTTATTATATAATGGGAAATTTTGGCTTGAGTTTCTGTGTGTGGCCCCTTGGTGGGGGAGGGGGTGTCACAGCACCATGCAGGGTTGACCCCTGAGTGGAACAAGCTGCAACCAAGAAAGAGAAAATGTGAAACAGAAAGGCTTTCCACTCACGGTCACACACAGGTCATGTTTGGTGGCCATCTCATAGCCTTTGTCAGGAAATGCCAGGTTGGGGCACTATGCATAGAGAGGCTGCATTACCAGAAGCCACCCAGGGCCTCAGTGACCACAATAAATTGGCCTTTATTTAGTGTCTGGGCTGCCTTGCTGTGCCTTGTTAACCCTGATGACCACATGGTGTTATTTTAAATGAAGCTTCCCGACCTGGACCTCTTCTTGATTTAAACAAAGTCACCTTTGAAAATCTCTAAATCCCACACTGATCAATTTCCATTTAGGAAACAGTCAAAAATCTCCTCTGTCATGTGGTCGTCAGGAACAGTGCCTGGATCTGCTATCTTCATCCATTTCAGGCCATAGCAGGTGGCCAGATGGAAGTAATCAAGCAGAGAGCCAGCCCAGGTTTCAGGCTGGAGAAGTGTAGCTGTAGCCCAGCAAGTCTGTGAAGATACCCTCACCCTTCTCATTCTTGGGTGGAGTAGACTCTTGTGTGGAAAGCTTCCTGATGCTGGCAGAGCCAATGAGGAGGGTAGTCTGGCCAGAAAGGTGAGCAGGAACTCGCAGCAGAATGTTCATGGAACAATGCTGCTTGTTGTCTCAATCACTGGTTTATGCTCAGTATGCTTTCTTATACAACCCAGGACCACCTGCGTATGGATGGTTTCACCCACAGTGGACTGAGCTACATCAATTAGCAATCAAGACAATGTCCCACATACTTGCTTATAGGCCAGTCTGACCAAGGTGATTATTTAACTGAGATTCTTTCTTTCCACTTGACTCAGGGGAGTTGTATTCAGATCTTCTATTATGTAATGAGAAACCAGAAATCTGAATAACTGATGAACCTGTGCAAAAATCTCAGTTGGTAAATATTAATGACAAACTCACTTTCTGTTACTATGAAAAATTTGTGCCCTAGGATGTTGTCAGTCAAATATATATGGTATTGAGATGCATGCAGCCTACTGGAGACCTCTGACCAAAAATAAATACAGGCAAAAAAAAAAATCAAAATGAACACTGACCCCAAATTACTATGACATATTTGATTACCTGTATTCTACTAATATTTTAACTCATAAATTTTTATTCCTAGAAATATCTTTAAAAGTTATTATAGGGTCAAAAGTCACAGAATGTTTTTACCCCACTGGCATGGCTTTTTCTTCCCACACTGTGTGCTTCAGGGGTACTCAGGGGACTACCAGGATCTCTACAGAAGTCCTACTGTGACAAGTCACCCACCAGAGTTCTCTGTACTTCTGCTTCAAAGGAATCTCTATTCTTACTGGGAGGGTAGTACTTCATTTACTCACAGTATTCTTACTCTATGGCAGCTGCACTGCTCATAAGATGAGACACTGACAAAAATGACTAAAATGAAGGGTAACTTGGTGTACATCTTGATTTAACCCAAATGTAATACAGAAACAAAGATGTGTTTTAAAAGATCAAAGAATGCATTGAAAAATATATTACATTTGTGTAGTATGTGTTTGTGTGTGTGTGTGTGTGTGTGTGTGTGTGTATCTATCTGTCCTCTATTGATATGACACTGTCTGTGACTATACTTTTCATTTGGGCATGTGCACATGTACATGGAGGAGTGTGTGTCTGTATGTGTGTGTGTGTGTGTGCGTGTGTGTGTGTGCCAGATGTTAACATCAAGTGTTTTTTTGTGTTCTCCTTTATATTTTGAGACAGTCTCTTGATCAACGTGGAATTCTCCTAGGTTGATGATCAATGAGTGTCAGGAATCCAACACTCTGCAGGTCCAGTGCTAGGGTTATAGGCACATGCCGGCAAGCCTGATGTTTATGTGAGTGCTGGAAATAAAGATTTAGATCCTCATAATTGCCTGGCAAGCAATTTACCAAATAGGCCACCTCTCCAACTCCCAGGTCAGGAATTTTTATAATGTTGTCCAGTGAGCATAGTAGACATAAGCATACTTCTCAATTTGAGATAATCTCTATTTTGCACAATACTCAGAAAAGAGTGTGGGCTGTATGTTGTTCCTCCAGAAATTTTCTATTTACAGTGTTTTTCCACATCTAGCAGACAAGTGAGATGGGGTATAATAATTATTTATCTTTTCTTTCTCATTCAGCAAAGTTTAGTATTTATTTTCTTCTAATTAAGCAATATTCAGCATGTATTTATTACTATGGGCCATACACTGCATCTGTCTACTTATTAACAACCTTTAAAGCACAAAGATTTTGGAGAACATAGGATCTCTGTAAAGACTCTTCATTCCTTGGAGCCTACGGAGGTGGTTGGGACTGTGCAGCAAGCACAGCAAGAAAGCAGGTGAACATGGGCTTTATTCTGACATCGAAATCAACAAGAATTCAATAGCCCTTCATTGAACATCTGCCTGCTGCATATAATATCCTGTGCAAGAGCTTGAAAGCTATACAAAGGCAAATGCTCTTCCCCAAGGTTCTGATAATCTAGGAGGAAAGATAACAACATGTACATAAATAGCTCCAATGGCAGACAGACAGATACAGGACCAAAAAAGCCTAAAAGTAAAGACCTTTACTTAATGGCTTCAGAGAGAATAGACTTGTGCTCGATCACAAAGGATTACAAATGGCATCAAGGGGCTGGTAGCCTTTGTTCTGTGTCTTGTCAATGGCAGGTAGGATTTTAATGGAGGTAGGAGAAAAGCATGAATCTGGAAAACAGGGAGTGCACAGTAGGGGAGGGGAATACCACGAGTGCATGTAACAGAGAGAGAGAGAAGCTAAGTCTGATGAAACACACCAAGACCACCTAGGGGCTTGACAGCTGTGCTGAGACAGTGTAAAAGTACTGGACTGTTACATACAAATTTGTCCCGGAAGCATGGACTCTCACAACAAGGAAATCACTTAAATTATGATAATAACTGCTAATATTTTTAATAGAATTTATTCTTACCATTATGTAGCACCTAACAGATGCCAGAGATTGTGCAACAGCCAGTCAGTTTGGAAGGAAAGCAATATGCTTGGGGCCAGGAAAGCAGGTTGATGATCCCTTGACCTCTGCACAGTCTTTCACAGAGCACCTAGCTGAACACCTCGGTCAGAAATGATGAGAAGATGAAACTGGATCACTACAGCAGGTGTGAAGGAGGGAAAGAAGGACGAGGAGGAGGAGGGGGAGGAGGAGGAGGAGGAGGAGGAGGAGGAGGAGTGGGAGAAGGAGAGGGAGGAGGGGGAGGAGAAGGAGGGGGAGAAGGAGGGAAAGAAGGAGGAGGAGGAGAGGAGGGGGAGGAGGAGGTGGGAGGAGGAGGAGGGGGAGGGGGGAGAGGAGGAGGAGACAGGAAACCAAGATAAGCTCTCAGTAGGGTAGGAGTGATGTTACCTCCTCTATGTGGAGGTGAAGATTTCACAAAAAAAGGAGCTGTTCCAGGCGCCAAAATGGTACTGAGACCTTAGAACAGAATGCCATTCTGAAATACTGGTTATTCTGGTTTCAAGGAGGTCACCGATGCTCTATTGGGTTAAAAAAAGTTTTAGAGCAGGGCTAAAAGAATAGATTGCACGGGTTAAAGAGGGGATGCATAAGCAAAAAATAAAGAAAAGTCTTTTCTTATTAGGGAGACCCTCCTAAGATTTCTATAGTAAATGAAATCATAAAATCAGAAAGAGTGTGTGGAAAGCAGATGGGGCTAAGTAAAAGACAACATTGACATTATCCATGTAAGGATTATTGACACTATTATTATTACTATTGTTATTGTGTTTTTTTCAAAGTGAAGTATTTTTGCAGAGCAATAGAAGGAAAAATGTAGTTCACCTACTTGAATAAATACCTGGATCTCCCTGAATGGATTCTGACTAGTCTGAGTTTCCTGAGACTTCTCTGCAAGGTTGATCTACTTATAAAATATTAGCTTTGGGAAGTGTGACAGATTCAAGGATCCTGATACTTTTATGCATAAAGTCAAGTATTGGGTTTTGGAAACTTGGAGCTCATGCTACCTCAAGGCCCTGTCAATAGCACGAATATTGAGGGCCATTTAGCTAATATATTGAAATCCTGCATTCCTATTGGATGAAGTAAGGAGGGGAGTCCTTTGTTCAATGATTATTTCTCATAAGTAGAGTCTTAAAAAGGCATTCATTGCGCTTGATCACACTGATCGACCAAGTGAGGACTCAGGGAAAGATGCCGTCTGCAATCTTACAGAGGTTTTTGCTAGAGCCCAAGTCTGTTGCTACAATAAGCTTGGATGTCCTCGCTTCTAGAACTATGAGAAGACAATTCTTTCATGGTTAACCCAGATAGGCTAACATAGACCATAAAGAATAGGGACAAATTCCACTGGGTTCAGTGTACATGGCCTGGTAGTTCACGCCTTTAATCCCAGCACTCAGGAGGCAGAGGCAGGCAGATTTCTGTGAGTTCAAGGCTAGCCTGGTCTATATAGCAAGTTCCAGGCCAGCTGGGGCTACAGAAAGACTCTCTCTAAGAAAGACAAAAACAAAGATATTTAGTAAATCCAGTAGATTTGGGAGACCAGATTTTTCTGAAGAAAGCAAGATTGTCAGCTGTCTCTGTCCTCCAGTTCAAAGCATACCATCAAATATTCAGCTTCCTTTTATTTAATCTTGGTAGCTGGAAATAAAATTTTGATAGTTTTGGTCATTACTAATTCTTTTTACCTTAATACAGACTTTTCTGCAGGCTGAAGAGATGGCTCAATGGTTAAGAACATGTACTGCATTGTAGAGGACCAGAAAGAATTTGGTTCTCAGAACCCATATCAGGCACCTTATAACTGCTGTTAATCAAGCTCTTGAACTTCATAGGCACATGCAGTGCCTTGCACATACCCCTCACCACACATAAACACATAATTAAAAATTTTGAAATCTATTTTTAAAAGCTATTCCTAGAAAAAACAAATTATTGGTCCTCTGAGTTAGTAAAGGCAGTATGAGTCTGCATTAAACATAAAAAGTAACTGTAAGGGAATAGTCTCCCAAGTCAAGGGTTTAGTAGGTATAACTAGCATTTATACCTAAACCTTCTGAGTTTATATCTCTTCCTAATCTTAAAAATCTTTCAGAATGGGGCCAGAGAAATGGCTCAGCCTTGACTGCTCTTGCAGAGGACCCAGGTTCAGTTCCCAGCACCCATATAGTGGCTAACAACTGTCTATAACTCTAGTTCCAGGGAATCTGACACCTTCTTCTGACCTCCACAGATACTGAACGATATGGATGCACTTACACACATGCAGGCAATACACTTATACACATAAAACATAAAATAGATAAAATATTTTTAAATCCTTCAAAATATCAATCTCCTTTGTTTTCAGGGAAAGTAAAACTCTATTGCATGATTACAAATAAAATGCCCTCTACCTATTCTCATATAAATATATTTGACGTCCTGAAATTATTTAAGCCTCTTTTAGGCACATATCAATTACTGAACTATATTCACTTGCCAAAGCATGAGCCTATCCCAGTTTCATGAGGAACCAGCAAAGTAATAACTGCCTTGGTTGACAAAAGACTAGATTCTCTTGTTATTTATCAGGATGAAGCTACCCTTGACTTTATAAATCCCTTCTGTTTTATTTTGTAAATATTTATCAAGCTAAATAATTCATCACAGAGTCCTTCCTGGAGGAGATAAATGCAAAAGCATCCCCAGGGCGTGCATGTCAAAATCAGAGTGATTACTAGATCACAAACCCAGGATATGGTGGGAATTTTGCAGCATGTGAGAACCAAGTGGGTTAGTATGGGAATAGTGTAATGTACAACCTTCAAAGAATGAAAGATGACCACAGACATAAGTATTTTCCTTTCCAAAACAACCAATTAGCACAAGAGTTTCTTCAAATTACAGCTGCACTAGAGAGATAGTTCCATGTGAAAATTGCAGGGACTTCAGGCCTGCAGCCCCTCATATCCCCATCATACGTTCCATCTTATAGCTCTCATCCCTATACTATGCTTTCCCTAGGAACACACACCTGAGTGCCTCACAAAGTATTTTGAGCTGTAAAGAATTCAGGAGACTGGGGAGGTAGGAAATTAGGGTAACTATGATCACTGGATTTGTAAATGTTCTTCAAAATGTGAATGGCCATGTACTCAAGAATATATGGGAAGCACAAATTGCACTCAGTGGATTATTTAAAAAAAAAGGAAACTAAGAAAAGAGACCAAGAAATCACAAAGCTTGCAGGGAGTGAGGAGATAGGGTTAGAGCCAGGTGAATTAGAGGAAGTAGTGTGTATGACAAAAATAAATTGTATGAAAAAATTTTCAAGAATTAGTAAAAACGGATATGGAAATGTGAATCAGAATTGATAAACACCTTATAATTTAGCATGAAAACCAGGTAACTCAGGAAATCTGGAGAGATACGGAACTGTTCAAAGCGAGTTGTATTAATGACTTTCAATATTGATCAGATTTTCCTCATTCTCTATTTTCATATTTCGAATCACCTTGTGGTTCAATTCATGTTCTTATTCCTATGTTCCAAAGTGCCACATACATTAATAAAATAATAATTTTATTAGTGACTTTTTATTATTATGACAGATATTTAACATATGTCAACAGTAATTAAAAATAATATTGAGCCAGATTCCATGGCCCAGACCTGTAACTATAGCACTTGGGAGACTGATACCTGGGAGCATTATAAATTCTCAGTCTGAGTTAGATGACAAGGGCAATGTTATCCTGCAAAGTTAAGTATCATAGTTAGTACCTATTTCACAGTTATAGAGATTGAACCTCAGAAAGAGACAATGATTCAGCTCAGATCTTATAGCTCTTTAGAATCAGATCCAAAATTGCAAATTTGAAGCCCATGGGAGTGGGTTCTTGCTTGCCTCTGCTCTTTCAACTTCTCTTTATGAGTCATTATACATATTACTTTATCCCATCAAATCAAAAGGCAGAGCACTCAAAGTATAGAGACAAATAGAATCAAAGAAATTTTGATTGAGCATGCATATGAATGACCACCTATTCCATGATCTTTTGTTGTTCCCTCCTAGGCATCAGAATTCCAAAGAAATGAACTTAATTGAATTGCCCAAAGCTGGTACTAGAATGTGGCTTTCCAAATGTTTAATAAAGTGCTTATTTTACTCACTTCCCCCAATCTTCCCCACAGTCTCCAGCATTGATGCTATGTCTCACATATGAGCACTGAAGAATTTAACAGGTAGATTAAGGTAATAATCTTCTTTAGTAGCTTTGAGATGATGTGAGGTTGAGATAAAAATCCATAGTTAGTTTCCCCACCAGTTTAATAGCATGGATGTCAGTGTCCATGCTTAAGCCTAGAGAAAGAATTATAGAACAAAAGAAAAAAATCACAATGGGGAAGTTGGGTCCGAAAATTGCACAGAAAAACTCTCAAGCCCAGGATTCAGTCTTTGTTTTTTTATGTCCTTTTTTTAATTGACATTTTGTATATTTCATACATCATTTTTCAGTCCAATTTGGATACGTTCCCCCTCTCCTTACCTCTCACCCACCCCAGTTCATCCATTCTGCCATAGATGTCTTGCATCATTCTCTCAGTCTTTCCATACATGTCTTGCATCATTCTCTCAGTCTTTCCAAGGTTTTTTTCTGCAGAGGCTTGTTGTTTGGGCAAAATTTAACTGTATCAGTCAGTTCTTTGACCCAGTCCTTAGGTTGTTATTGTTCCCTCCCCTTTGTATTACTCCAAATTATGCCTATATAAACAAGACATATGTATCAAAATTATGACCCCCAGGAGTATACTGTATGTTAATTACAAAATATGTTTTGGGGTTCACATTTTTCCCTTTAATTTTATATTACTCTAAAATATGAATACATATGCTCCACCCATATACGTTAATTACAATGCCTAAATATATGTGGTAGGTCAATTCTAGAGTCTGTTAAAAGAGTCACATTATAAATGCAGTTGCTTTCAGATACAAAGAAATATAATAATACAGTTGCTCAGCTTACCTGCCAACTGGGGATTTGGTGTTAGCATCCACAAATGAGGGAAACCATTCGCTTTTTTTTTTTTTTTTTCTGGTACTGTGTTACTTCATTAAACTTTAAAACCCTGAAGAAGGAGATTGAAGATGACATCGAAAGATGGAAAGACCTCCTGTGCTGGATGGCTTTGATGTTAACTTGACACACCTGGGTTGAGGGAGCCTCAGCAGGGGAATTGGCTCCATTAGAGTGGCCTGTGGAGTATTGTCTTGATTGTTGAACAATGTGGGAGGGCCCAGCCCACTATGGGGGGTGCCATCCCTGGGAAGGTTGTTGTGTACAGTATAAGAAAGCAGGCTGGACATGAGCCAGGGGAGCAAGCCAGTAATCAGCATTTCTCCATGGTCTGTGCTTCAGCTCCTACCTCCAGGTTCCTGCCCTGAGTTCCTATGGTGGGCTCCCTCAGTGATGGACTGTGTGTGTCCCAGGAGATGTGAGCTGAATAAACCCTTTCTTCCCCAGGTTGGTGTTGGTCAGTATGTTTTGTCACAGCAATTGAAGACAAACTAGAACAGAGATTGGTACAAGAGAGTGGGTGATTGCTGTGACAGACCTGACCTTGGTGTTCTGGGGGAAGATTGTGGAAGTGTTTGGAACTTTGGGCTGGAGGAGCCATTGAATGTTTGGAGTTTGTTGCTGTGAAACTTGGAGCAGTTATGCTCAGAGAGCTGTAGATGATGGAGGCCAGGCTTGGGAAGCTTCAAGGGGAAGCAGAGACCATCAGGGCTGTTTGCAAGATATTTTCTTAATTAAGAATCTGTGGGTTCTAGTCCCCTGGGGCTGAAGAATCAGCATAAGTAATAAGAGACCAGAGCCTGAAGTGAAAGCTTTGTTGTACTGGGATAATTGACTCTGGTTAGCTGGGGCTGAAAAGTCAGCTGTAAGAGACTAGCATCACTGTGGTGAAATCATCTGGGAGGAATTTCCTCAGGATCAGCACACAGAAGCTGTGGTTCAGAGGGAGACCTGACCCTCCACTTCAAGCCGGAAGCAGAACTTGGTAATGTGTAAGAGTCTCATATGATTCCGTTGTTGAAATGTGAAGGGGTCACAGAGAGCAGCCGAGGATTGGCACTGTGAGAGGATAGGAAAGACCATTGGTAAAAGTTCACCCTCAGTTGCAGTGAAGACCCCAGGATTGCAGGGGTCATGAAGAGAAGCTGAGGCTTTGCACCAGGAGAGGTCAGAAGAGACTATTGGTGAAGGTGCTGCCTCAGTTTCAGTGGAGGCCCCAGCTTTTTGGAGATGCCTGGACCATGGGATGACCACCAAGAGCAGCAGCAGGTGTGGAATGGAGGTGGCCTGGATGTGTGAGATGAACTGTGTGTGCTGTGAATGGGAGAGTCAGGAAATGGAGCTATTGAAACCCTTTGAATCCCAGATGTCCAGCTTTGAATTACTTTGCTGGACTTGGGTTTTGCTTAGGTGTACCCAATTATTCCCTTTGAAATAAGACAGTACTTCACTAACTGTGAACTTTTAAGTGCTTGGATGTTTTAAGGACTGTGGAGCTTTTAAGGTTGTACTGTTTTATGTTGTGATTAATGTTAACATCACACCTTGGGGACAAGTACTGGAAAGGTGGTGGTTTAGTACTGATGTGGATTGTGTGTCAGGTTGACAAGGGGTCATTTGTGCTGGATGGCTTTGACACATTTGGGTTGAGGGGGCCTCAGTTGGGGAATTTGGCCACAGACCAAATTCCCCGTCTGTGGAGTACTGTCTTGATTGTTGAGCAATGTGGGAGTGCCCAGGCCACTATGGGTGGTGCTACCCCTGGGCAGGTTGTTGTGTATGGTATAAAAAAGCAGGCTGCTCATGGGCCAGGGGAGCAAGCCAATAAGCAGCATTCTTCCATGGCCTGTACTTCAGCTCCTGCCTCCAGGTTCCTGCCCTGAGTTCCTATGGTGGGCTCCCTCAGTGATGAACTGTGACTCAGGAGATGTAAGCCAAATAAACTCTTTCCTCCCCAAGTTGGAAATGGTGAGAGTGCTTTGTCACAGCAATTGAAAGGAAACTAGAACACCTCCCCAGCTCATAGATTGGAAAATTAATACAGTAAAAATGTCCATTCTGCCCAAATTAATATACAGATTCAACACAATCCCAATGAAAATCCCATGATTATCCAGGAGTGGTATGGCTAGGTCAGGTGGCAGGCTCATTTTGAGTCTTTTAAGGGTACTCCACACTGGTTTCCATAGTGGTTGTATGAGTTTACATTCCTACCAGCAGTGGATGATTGTTCCCCTTTCCCCACAAACTCTCCAGCATTTGGTGTCTTTTTTTTTCTTGATCTTGGCCAGTCTTACTGGAGTGAGATGATACCTTAGACTGGTCTCAATTTTCATTTCCTTAATTATTAACGATGTTGAACACTTTTTAAGAAGTTTCTCTGCCATCTTTACTGCAAAGATACATGCAGAGCTATGTTTATTGCAGCTCTCTTCAGAATAGTGAAGAGCTGGAACCAACCCAAATGCCCAACTGATGACTAGATAACAAATATATGGTACATCTACACAATGGAACTCTATTCAGCGGTAAAGAAAGATGACATCATGAACTTTGCAGGTAAATAGATTCAGTCTTTGAAACAAAATTTATTTAATTTGCTGGTGCACCAGAACCCAATTGAAAAAACTGATGCCTGGGGCAGGGGGAGCAATTGTTGATGAATCAGGGATGCAACCCACTCCATGCAAGGCTGAGTGGGACCCTGACTGTTTGCTACAGAGATCTTTTAAGGACAAAAACTGCAAAAACCACAAACCAGGGGAAGCATTGGCGATTGTTAGCGAAATACAATTGCTAGGCTATAGAAACAATGCAGGCAGTAGTGACCTTTAAGCTGATTGGTTGTGTTTAGCAGCAGAGTGAATCCCCTTGGAGAAGAATGGACTCCTTAGGGGGGTGGGTAGCACTCCTTCAACACTGGGAAAGTTCATCCTGACCTCAGGTAGCTGAGGTAACTAGAAATCAGGGCTGTACTGTATTATTGCAGTTAAGCTAGTCATGGGAACCAGTCTTGCTTTAGCTAACTCAATTTTACAGTTAACTCCTTCCTTCTAATTAACTGTTTCTAAAGTGGTCATTAGACAGTCGTTCTGCACTTTTAGGTAAGAAGCCCATGGTTCATAAAAAAGACCATGAAATTATAAATTTGTTTCATCTGTTCTTGTTAGTCAACCTGTCATGGAACACCATCTTTGTTATCTATTAGTTAATTTCAACCCATTGAGAAAAATATAGCATGATAATTAACTTTTTTTTTTTTTTTGGTCTTTTTTAGTCAGGGTCTCCCTATAGCCCCAGCAGTCCTGGAACTCACTCTGTAGACCAGGCTGGCCTTGAACTCACAAAGATCCACCTGCCCCTGCCTCCCAAGTGCTAGGATTAAAGACGTATGCCACCATGCCCAGCTGATAATTAACATTTTAAGAGATCACTAGCCTACTATAGGTTTCTAAGCAGACCTTGATTTGAAATAGAAATTTCTCCTATCAAATGATGTCCTTGAAAATATTACTCCACCACCAGTGGGCATATCTTTTCTATTACACGCAAAAGAAAAGGCATAAAGTAAATTCTCTTACAATTACTAGTAAATTAACAGCTTCCTCAAAATTAAAATCATAGTACAGAAGCCTGAAGCTGGAATATAAATTTTCTTTAAATTACCTATGGGAAAACTTGGGTTACTCCTCTTTTCCATACGAGTAATACTTTGTACTAAGATAGTTATTTCTCCTTCAGAATTTGAATATAGTGTTGCAATTACTTCCCATTCCCAGGTCATTTGTTGAAGTTTAAGTCATTTTAAATGCTGACTGTTAAGACCATATGTTAATTATCTTTAAAGAAGATTCTATTTTTTTTTTCATTTAGCACTAGTATTATGAATTTTGAAAGTAATATGATTTAGGTACTTTTTAAATTCTGGAAAAGCTCTTAGGTAATAAAATTTAAAGTAACTTTCTTTTATTATTTATTATGTTTTTCTCCCTTTCCTGTTTCTCTGTTTACTGCTATTTTTAGACATATTTCTGTGCTTAAGTAATGAACACAAGTGTTATTGCATTTGTTTTTATTGGAAGACTAATTTTCTTTGTTTATCATAGTTTGGCCATTGATTTGATTTTGTGTTTCTCTTATTAGCCACTTTGATTTGGGAGAATGTCTCTCCAAAGTTGTAATAATATCTTTTTTTTTAATTTTTAAAAATTTTTATTTATTTATTCTTTTTCTTCATTTTTAACAATAATTAATAATTTATGAGTACAAACATCCTTGATGTAAAACCAATTTTCAAGCAGTTGTGCCCAAACCCACACAGCCCATCCAGCTGGGGGGGAGGGGGCTTGTATGTACAATCAAGTTGATCAAATAAGCCTCCAGTCTACATTGCTGTAGTTTCACCATTCACCCCAATCGCAACCTTTACATTATACCACACCACCTCTTCCACAGATTGTTCCCTAGGCTTAGAAAAGGGGCACAGGTGGAAGAGAGGCAAAACAGTCTACTTTCTCTGGAGCTGTCATTTTGGACTCTGGTCAATTCTGGCTGTTTCCTTTCATGGGCTGCTGCCATGTGGGTGCTGGGAATCAAACCTGGGTCCTCTGCAAGAGCAGTCAGTACTCTTAACCTCTGAGCCTTCTCTCCAGCCCAACAATATCTAAACAAAGGAAATACAAGGGCTTGACAAAGTCCCTGTTTCTAAGGATAAAGAAATCTTGTGGCAGCAAGAGAGGGAGTGCTGCCCCCATTTGAAAGTTCTCTTTGAGGATCAAGCAGATTCAGCCTGAGGTTTAAACATACATAGTGAATAGAATCATTACCAGTTCTTGCTCATAAAGGCCAAATAACAAGTGGATGCTCAGTTAAGGGAGCAATAAGGAAAAGGCTGTGGATTTCCTGAAGATTCCCTTCCAAGGCAATCAAACTGCACCAAAAAGTGAGTCTGGCCAGACTAGTGGCATGTATGACGCTAGGCAAAACAGGGAAATCTCAACAAGTGGAGCACATCTCAGTTTCTCCCATTCATTCACTCTTAGTCTCAGATTTCACATTCTTTTTCCACCAAAGCTTCTTCACAGAAGCACCAAACTATCTTTTACACAAACAACCAGCTCCTTTCCAAACCCAGAATGCTCCAACCTGTCCAGATTCTCAGGAGAATTCAGTCTCCATTCCCTAGATAGCAGTTTTACATTTAAGTGGCATTTTTCTCATTATCTTATTGTATAAACAAATTGCTTTAAATTTCCTGTGTTGCATTAGCACTTACCAGTTGTCTGAGGAAAACTCAGTCTCAATGAAGGGGCACACATTCCTCTTTGTTTATGAAACTATTATTAGCACCTAATAACTGTCCATGGTAGGTAGTCAAAAATATACATCTGAAGTCTCAGTTTTCTAATTTTACTAGAGAAAGAACTTGGCAGCGTTCTTTTTTTTTTAATCTTTTTTTAAATTTTTTATTTATTTCTGTATGTGTATGAATGTACTGTCTGCATGCAAGTCTGTGCACCCGTGTTGTGCAATGCCGCGGAGGTCAGAAGAGGGTATCGGACTCCCCTGGCAGCGTTCTTATAAAATGCATTGAGTAATTGAATATCTTGTATCAAGAAAACTCTAGAGGTAGAAAAGAGAAAATAAAAGTGTTAGTGGTTGATGTTGGATTACCTTTTCCTTTGTCTTCCTAAATTATCACCTAAATTGCTTGATTCTAATATTTTATATCCCACTGCTAAAAGAAGATTGCAGTCATTGGTTCAAAGCCATATCATTCTGTAATACTGAGTGTGAGGCACAGAGGAATGTCCTTTAGTTATAGTTGAATTAAGAGTCCTTTAATAGCCAGTGGTTGAGGGGGATAATGCATCAAAACCTCTCAGCCCAGATGAGAAGCAGAAACCACAATTACATCATAGCAGGGGCAAAGAAAATAACCATAGTTATAGGAGACCATGGCAGGCCAGTTAACAAAGAAGTTCTCAGTTAACAAAATGTTTTGGTTAGAAAAACAAGTTTCTTGGGTCTGGAGAGATGGCCTAGCGGTTAAGAGTGCCAACTGTTCTTGCAGAGGTTCGATCCCCAGCACCCACATGGTGGCTGAGAACCGTCTTTAACTCCAGTTCCTGCGGAATCTGACACCCTTTTCTGACCTCCGTGGCATTGCACAACATGGGTGCAGGGTGCACAAACCTAGATGCAGACAGTACAGTCATACACATATAAAATTAATAAAATTAAAAAAAATATTAAAAATAAATATTAAGAAAACAGAAAACAAAACCAAGTTTCTCATAATTGCAGCAACAATGGGCTCCGTTCTGTGTAGCTGGGAGAGGATGCACTTCCGGGCTAGTTGTAAGTTTGCTAGTATTAAAGAACCAATGTCCCCCCTGAAATTCAGGCGCAGCCTTCATGGCCATTCAACATGGCTGACTGCAGTTAGAGCAGGGAGCAGAAATACGGGGTGAGTGAACGTTAGCTATAATGTAATGGAGACAGTTTTGCCATTTCAATTCCTAGTATAAATGTTGATCCATTTTTCCACATTAAAATTTTTCCTATTTGGACAGAACTGCTTAACTGCTGATGTTTCTTTGATGAACATACTGCTATATCAACCTTATACGTTATATAATATGTACCTTTCCGATATCTTTCTCTGACTGTAAGTACCATATGGAAAAAGATCCCTCCATTATGCCCAGGCAATGCAAAGAAGGGGCTGGTTTCTGTTTATCGATACTGCAATTTGCAACTGTGTATTGTGGAGGCTCTATGACACATTCCCAAAAGAACAACCTTCTTACAAATGATCCTTTCTTCAAATATCACTGGGGAAATTCAGCTTTCATTACTTAACACAGCGATTCAGTTTCTCTTCAATTGCTGTGACAAATCATTCTGACCAATAACAACTTGGGGAAGAAAGGGCTTATTCATCTTACATCTCCCAAGTCACAGTTCATCATTCAGGGAGCCCATGGTATGAGAAATCAGGGCAGGAATCTAGAGGCAGTAGCAGAAGCACACACCACAGAGAAATTCATCTTACTACCTTGCTCCCCTGGCCCATGCTCAGCCTGTTTTCTTATACAATATACAACAACCTGCCCAGGGGTGGCACCACCCACAATGGGCTCCCACATCACTCAACAATTAAGACAATGCTCCCACATCACTCAACAGTTAAGACAATGCTCCACACATGTGGCCACAGGTCAGTTGAATGGAGGAAATTCCCCAAATGAGGCTCTCTTAATCCAGGTGTGTCAAGTTGACACTAAAGCTATCCAACATACACCATTAGTTTGATAGTGACATCATTTGAAACTACCACAATAGAACAAAAATTACAAGGTCAATTTAAATAAGGGGAAATTGTTTTTAAAATGAAATCCAGACCTTCTCTTCCATAGTTATAGACAGATAATTAAAAATATGTGAAATGCTGAAGAAGCTATTACAAACAATATATCTTCCCTTTGGTTAAATTCAGTTAATTCAGTTTAGTTGCTCCCAATATAAGAATCTAGGAACAAGGTGAGGAGAGGAAAGAAGAGGAAAGCAAGGTCTCTCTTGGCTAAGGTAGGAAAGAAAAAAGCTAAAAGACATGGACTTCACTAGAAAGTGACAAGAAATAGGAAATAGCAGAGCTGAGGTTTTATCTTTACAGGAGTCCAGCTCCTGTAAGTGGAGGTCTATGGCAATAGCTCTGGCTCTGGTATCTTGAGCGGGCTGGGCTGGGACAGGTGACCCAATAAGTCAGTTAAATGGATGAGTGATGAAAAACAAAAAAAAAGGCAAGGAGATTTAATTAAAGGGTTGGAATGAGGAACAAACAAAATTTCCAGAGACTGAAGTTAAACTTCAAGGTAATGATGCAGATTTTAGTTTCAAATAGAGAACAAATTGGATCATGGGGGCTCTATGAATAACTAAACAATACTTGTTAACATGTTGTCAACTACCACTCTCTCAGAATGTGTTCTACATGGTGCACTTAATAATTGTTCATGTTTTGATCATTACCTTGTAGAATACTTTCTTATTTGGTAAGGAGGGAGGAGAGGCTTTGCTGCTCCTGAAATTCAAGTTCACCTGACAGTTAGACAAGGACATATTCAGTGACTATCAAACCTGTACAGTGACAGGTAGGAATGACTTCAAACATGAGATGGACAAAATGAAGACAGTCAAACTTACTTCTTGCTTTTAACTACTATATGAGACCAAGTGAAGAGTCAAAACTTTTTTATCTAAAGCGTTTCCCAAGTGACTGCTAGAATCCCACCTCTTCTCCATTACGATAAAGAAATTGTCTTTTAAGGGTTGCTTTAAAACACATTCCTAACTTATCTTTAATTCAGAGGCAATGCTGTCTATTCACAAGTTCTTGTCTCAGTACTTTCAGACCATTACGATATCATAAATTATATGAATTATTCTGACTTGGAGGACCCAGAGACCTCTCATTTTCTATTAAGTGATGAAGACTGCCATCTCCAGAGTATGGACACCCCTGAGAACAGCCTGCCTCTCACACTTTCCCTCTGTACCACCTAAAGCATTTACGGGCAACTACTCCAGGCTTATTAAAAAGACCTTCATTGTCATGTAGGATAGATGTATCTGCCCATACAATATTGCTGTTGTAAGAATCAAATGATTACGAAAGTGGGGCATCAAGCAAGCAAGGAAACTGATAAGAATATCATCAGCAATGACTGTTAGAAGGCTTCCCTAAACACACTTGTATCAGCATTTAAAAAGGCAGATCCGATGTTGTTCCCCTTGACTGAAATTCAAGTCTACTGAACTTCCCAATAAATAGGCTATTTATTCTGGAATGAACTACACAATCAGGTAAATATTCCTCCATGTATTCATCTTTCTTCAATAGATGATTGTCTGAACTGGTGTCAGAAACCTGTACTGATGATGAAGGAACTGGTGGAAAGTCATTCTCCTTTAATGCAACCAGGAATATATTTCTGGGGTTGTATCATTATCAGTTCACACTTCAAATTTTCAACTTATGTAGTTATAAACTATTTCGATAATATTTCACATGTGTACAGTCACCTATGTATTTGGACAAGAAGTGAAGACTTCTGCAGGATCACTTTTGTTTAGCATTCTTGTTATTTGGCCAAATAAATTAGTACTAATCAATGAACATTTCTTCTTTAGTCCCCCCTTTAAAATGACATAATCAGTTAAAATTAACAGTGGAATATTAATTGCAGAAAGCAAATATATATTTATTTTTCATTAAATACTTCCCATGTCAGTTTTACTAACTCTAGGCTAAAGCAGAATTAATGAAAGAAACTTGCCTTTAAAGATCCCTCCCCATTGAAAAGGCATTTGGGGGGTTTGCTTATGTCTGTGCACATGTGTGTGGAAACTGGAGGAAAATCTCAGGTCTTATTCCTTCATGATGACCATATTTTTCTATTCTGTTGTTTGTTGGTTTGTTGTTTGGTAGGTTTTATTTATTTGAGACAGGATCTCTCATTGGCTTGGAACTTCCTAGGCAGCCTAGGGTATCAAGAGCTAAGGATATGTCTGTGCCATCAAACAAGCCCAGAGATTACAAGTGCTTGAACTCAGGTCCTTGTGCATACAATGCAAACACTATACAGACTGAGTTCAGAACAGACACAAAATATGATTCCTTAAATAAGTGTTAGCTGAGGGGCTGGAGAGATAGCAGTTAAGAGCGCCGACTGCTCTTGCAGAGGACCCCAGTTCGATCCCCAGTACCCACATGGCGGCTGAGAACCATCTGTAACTCCAATTCCAGGAGAACTCCAGTTCCAGGGGAATCCAAGACCCTCTTCTGACCTCCGAGGCATTGCATGACACAGGTGCACAAACTTGCTTGCAGATAATACATTCATACACATAGAAAATAAATAAAAATTTAAAAAAAGTATTAGCTGAATCTCTGCTGTGAGACAGGCATCATGCTCTTAAAGTCATTTTTATTTTTCTTACAGAAACAAAAACAATAAGTTCCTATGAATTAATTTGAAAGTGTGTTTGATCTCTTATTTGTTAATAGATGATAGAAATATTGGCTTGGTCCATGTTAAAATAAGACTAGAACTCAGCTAAAAGCAGACAGAATGGTAGATTAAATATTTTTAAAATAATTTGGAAAATTATAATCAAGAAAAACTATAGAAAAATATGTTTATGATTTGGAAGAAGCAACATATATATTTATTTATATTCTTTTTTAATAAAAATTTATTGTTTTGTGATTTTCATACATCATTTCTCGGTCCAATTTAGATGCATTCCCTTTCCCATGTCCCCCCACCAGTTCACGCATTCTGCCATCCATGTCTTGCATCTTTTTCTCTGTCTTTTTAAAGTTTTTCTCTACAGAGCTTTATTGTTTGGGCAGAAGTTAACAGTTTTAGTCAGTTCATTGACCCAGTCCTTTTTGTTCCCTTCCATTTGTATTGCTCCAAAATTTGCCAATATATACGTCATATAAATGCCAAAATTATGACCTCTGAAAATAAACTGTATGTTAATTCCAAAATATGTTTAGGGGTTCACATTTTTCCCTTTAATTTTATATTACTCTAAAATATGAACACATTCTTTCTGCCCATATACCACAATTACAAAGTCTGAAAATAAGTGATAAATTAATTCTAGAGCCCATTAAGGGTTTCACATTATAACAACACAGTTGCTTTCAGATAAAAGAAATATAACATTAACATTGCTCAGCTTGCCTTTCAACTAGGGATTTGGTGCTAGCATCCACAAATGAGAGACCCCATTTATCTTTTGTTTTTCTGGGACTGTTACTTCACGTAGCATAATGGCTTTGAGTTCCATCCATTTACCTCCAAACTTCATGATGTCATCTTTCTTTTTTTTTATTTTTTTTTATTTTTTTATTTTTTTATTTTTATTTATTTTTTTATTAATTTTATTTATTTCTGTATGTGTATGAATGTACTGTCTGCATGCAAGTCTGTGCACCTGTGTCGTGCAATGCCGCGGAGGTCAGAAGACGGTCTCGGATTCCCCTGGAACTGGAGTTCTCCTGGAATTGGAGTTTCAGACGATTCTCGGCCGCCATGTGGGCGCTGGGGATCGAACCCGGGTCCTCTGCAAGAGCGGTCAGCGCTCCCAACCGCCAGGCCATCTCTCCAGCCCGATGTCATCTTTCTTTACCACTGCATAGAACTCCATTGTGCAAATATACCACATTTGATCTATCCATACCTTGGTTGAGGTACACTTCGGTTGCTTCCAGCTCTGAGCTATTGTGAAGAGAGCTACAATAAACATAGATGTGCATGTATCTCTGCAATAGAATAATTCACATAGGTATATACCCAGGAGTGGTCTGACTGGGTCAGGTGGTAGGTTCATTTTCAGTTTCTTTAAAGTTCACACTGCTTTCCATAGGGCTTGCATGCGTTTGCATTCCCAACAACAGTGGATGAGTGTTCCCCTTTCCCCACAACCTCTCCAGCATTTGATATCCTTTGTTTTCTGGATCATAGGTAGTCTTACTGCAGTAAGATGAAATCTTAGGGTGGTTTTAATTTCCATTTATTTAATTATTAGCAATGTTGAACACTTTTTAAGATGTTTCTCACCTATCTTTACTTCTTCATTTGTGAAGTTTCCGTTTAGCTCCTTATTCCATCTTTTGAGTGGGTCATTTGTTTTCTTCCTCCTTTGTTTTGGGAGTAGTTTATACACTTTGGATGTTAATGCTCTATCAGATGTATCACTGTTGAAAGTTTCCTCCCCCTCTGTGGGTTTTCTCTTCACTTCTTTGAATGATTCTTTCACTGTACAGAAGCTCTTGAGTTTGATGAGGTCCCACTTGTCAGCTGTTGACCTTATTGCCTGCACAGCTGCTGTTTGATTTAGAAAGTCTTTTTGTATGCCTATGTCTTGTAGGTTGCTACCAACATTTCTTCTATCACCTTCAGATTTTCAGGTTTCACTTTGAGGTCTTTGATCCACTTGGAATTGATTTTTGCACAGGGTGAGAGGTAGGGGTTTAATTTTGTTCTTCTACAAATGGTGATCCAGTTTTGCCAGCACCATTTGCTGAAGATGCTATCTGTCCTCCAATGACTTTTTTTGGCCACTTTGTGGAATATGAGGTGGCTGAAATTAAATGTGTTCAGGTTTGGATCTTCCAGTTTTGTTCCATTGATCTATGGGTCTGTTTTTGTACCAATACCAAGCTGTTTTTATGACTATAGCCCTGTAGTATAGTTTGAAGTCTGGTATGGTAATCCCACCCGTATTGCATTTTCTAGTGTCTTCCTCAATGTCCTTCTTGAGGGATTTAAATTTTTCTTTGTAGAGATTTTTAGTGGGTTTTGTCAGGTTTGTTCCTAGATAATTTATTTTTTGGAGGCTATTGTGAGTGAGAAAGTCTCCTTGTATTCCTTCTCCAATTGCTTGTTATTGGCATAAAGAAAGACTACAGAATTTTCCAAGTTAATTTTGTACCCCAGCACTTTGCTGAACCTGATTATGGTTTCTAGGAGTTTTCTGGTGGAGTTTTTGGCATCCCTTAGGTAAACCATCATCATGTCTTCTGCAAAAAGGGATAGTTTGACTTCCTCTTTTCCAATTAGGAAAATTTCCTCTAATTTCCTCTTGTCTTATTGCTCTTGTTAGCATTTCAAGCATTATATTGAAAAGGAGTGGGGATGGGGGGGCAGCCTTGCTGGGTTCCTGACTTTAAGGGGAATGCTTCTAGTTTTTCCCTATTTAGGATAATGCTGGCTGTGGGTTTGTTGTATATGGCTTTAATTGTGTTGAGAAATGTTCCCTCCAGTCCAATTCCCTCCAGGACTTTAAAAATGATCAAAAAAAAAAAAAAGCCGGACGCCTTTAATCCTAGCACTTGGGAGGCAGAGGCAGGTGGATCTTTGTG
>VZQC01009989.1:837947-858365 GCA_009823505.1 Rhizomys pruinosus
TCTCTCTCTCTCTCTCTCTCTCTCTCTCTCTCTCTCTCTCTCTCTCTCTCCTCTCTCTCCCTCTCCTCCCCCCCCCTTGGGAATAGCTGTTTCTTCCCTCTGTCCTCTGAATTGCTTCGAGTATTTTCTGGAGGGTTAGTTTTCTACACATGTATTCTTCCATCTTATTCATATCTTAGAATATTTTTCTTTCTCCTTCAATTATAACTGACATTTTTGCTGGGTACAGTAACCTGGGTTGGCATCTGTAGTCATTTAGCATTGGAAGTACTTTAGTCCAAGATTTTCTGGTTTTCATCCTTTGCATTGAAAAGTCAGTTGTAATTCTGATGGGGTTTCCTTTATATGTAACTTGATGTTTTTTTCTTGTGGCTTTGTGGCTTTCATTACTCTGTCTTTGTTTTGAGCATCTAACATTTTGACTATGCAACAGATATTTAAAACAAAATGCAAGCAAAAACGATTAAAGTAAAGAATTCATTTGCCCAAATATAAATGGATATATTTTGAGAAGAGTCTAATGCATTGAATTGTAGTGAAAATACAAAAGGAAGTATCTTAGATCATTGGGAAGTAGTGAGATGTTCACATTAACCACACAGTAGGTTCTGAAATATAGAGTGCTTAGTCATTGGGGCAGGAATGAGTGTCACAGGTGATCCTTTAAGATGGGAAATTTGCATGAAACCCCAGCCAGGGTTCTGCTAATGTATTCTTTATATTTTAAAAATATCTTATTTATTTTTATTTTATATGTATGACTGTATTTCCTGCATGTATGCAAGTACACCAGTTTCACACAATGTGTGGAGATGTCAGAAGAAGGCATCAGATCCTCTGAAACTGGAGTTAAGGACAGTTGTTACCTGCCATGTGGATGCTGGGAATCAATCTGTGTCTTCTGCAAGAACAACCAGTGCTCTTAACCAGTGAGCCATCTCTCCACCCCCATATTCTTTGTTATTTCTTCATCCAAAATTCTTACAGGCAATCATATCATGTTGGGATCAGAAAGAACTACCCTCACCTCCACCCATTCAGTGAACCTTCTCAAGCTAGGATGCTAGTCACTTACTGCTCTATCAATTCCATTCTAGCTGAATTGGCATGTGTTATTTCTTGGCTTTTTCCCTATAAGAAATGATACCTCTTTCATCTATTCAGAAACTTTCTTCTCTTATTCAACTTGTTGGTAGGTGCCAAAATCCAATTGCTTGGGAAACCTAGAATTTAGACTTTGTCTTGGGCTCCACAACCCTAGCATTGTCATCAAAATCACATACATAAACAATATATGGAGGGGTATAGATGGGGGAAGGGGGTCTCAATTTGATTAAGATGTATTGTATGATAGGCATGAAAACTCAATGAGAAATAGACATTAAAATGCAATATATATTCTCTCTTAGAAGATATGCATTTCAATGTTCCCTCAAAGTGGCAGGGAAAAGGAAATTGAGAGGAAAGAAACAGGACCTGAGAGAATGGATAGAAATGAACTTTGGAGAATCAATTAGCAGTCAGGGGCAGGAATAACTGCAGTGTCAGTATTTTAAGGCACTTGGACTCCAATTCCAAGCTGAGTGTGACTCTGAGGGTAATTTCCAGTGAAAGTCTTGCTTCTCATGTGGACTCAGGATACATATCACTTCACAGTGATAATTCAGGTGTAAATGTTTGATATGCTGCATACTAAATGAAGGGATTTTTTAAAAGCTTTTTAAAGGCATCTACATATTCCTATTTTATAATGGTCTTATTAACCTTAGAGATATTTAAATAAAATCTGAATTAATTCTTTTTGGCTCAGTTCTTGGTGTGTGTGTGTGTGTGTGTGTGTGTGTGCATGTGTATGTGTGTGTATGAATTTTTATACGCATATATATGGTAAATGTGTACACTTTTGAATATGCGTGCAGTTACACATGCACATGTGTGCACATGTGTGTGGCACAAGGTGACAACCTCAGGTGGTATTTCTATGGAGCCATTCATTTTGTTTTTTGAAACAGGGTCTCTCCTTTATCAGTAGCTGGCAAAGTGGGCTTCATTAGCTGGCCATCAAGCCTCAGGGATCCTCCTGTCCCCGCGAGGGAAGACAAGCATGCACTACCACATCAGACTTGCTTTACATGAATACTGGGATTGACTTCAGGTCATGGTGGAGTATGTGCAGCAGGCACTTGACAGATTGAGCTCTCTTTGGCTCAATTCTAAAATGAGAAAATCACACTACAAAAGTATTATGAGCTCTGGAAAAATACACCCTTTATGAAAGCATTTCTTAATTTCAATTAAAATCCAAACCCAATTTTTATATATTTCCAACATGCAGCTAAAGTTGAATATAAACTATAAGTTTACTACCAATATTTTAAAATAAGTATCTTTATATTTATGACTTCAAAGAACATATTGTGAAATTGCTAAAACATTTCTTCAATTGTTTCTTAGAAGTTGCAACATGTAACCAGCACTATTTTTATTATTATATTTTGCTGTACACTAAGCTTGAAAAAGAATTCTGTAAGCACTTTGAAAATTAAAATGTGAGGCATGCAACAACTAGATCCATTTTTCCTTATTAAAATTTGATAAAAGCAACATTATGGAAGGGAGTTTTCTTCTAGAATAAAAGTTACATGAAGACTTCTACTCATTTTTCAAATCACTGTTAAATTTCAATTCATGGGTCTGGATATCAGGTGGCCATTTAGAGCTGGGCAGAGATGAAATTGCCTGAATTTGTTATACATTAATTCATTCAAGAATAATTTATTAAGCACTACTATGTAGTTAAAAATGTACTGGGCTTAAACATATGTCTTTGGACAATCAGACTGTGATGGTTAATCCTGGGTGTCAACTTGACTGGACTAAGGAATAAATAAGAGAAAAAGGATCTTCGGATTGGACTACCTCAACCCGGATGGCCTACCCCAAATGTGGGCATTACCTTCTGCTGGCAGGCAGTATTAAAGGCCATGCCAGAAGGATCTGGTCCCTTTTATTCCTGCAGCTTGCCTCTCTCTCACTGGTGAGTTTGTCTTGCTGCTGTGATCAACCCTACGGATCCCAGCGTGTACTGAGACCGGCAGATCTCCTGGAATCCATCGGACCTTCAGCACCAGATTAGGACTACTGAGACATCCAGCCTTGGGGACTGAGCAGTTCCCTGGATTCTCAGCCTCTCCAGTGCAGCACGGCTACTGTTGTACTCCTTGAACTTTGTCACGTGAGCAAATCAATAAATTGTATATAGCTATATATTCATCCTGTTGCTTCTGTTTCTTTAGAGAACCCTAACTAATACACAGACCTACTTCAGACTTCATAGAATATCTAAGTAGAAGTGTCAAACTAGCAAATAAAATTGCAGTACTAACCTGTACCAACTCATAAGGTTTCATTCAGCAAGGAACCACATGTACACTGATACATAACATATAGCTAAGTGGTAAACCAATCCAACTAGGTGTGTGTCTGTGTGTGTGTGTGTATGTGTGTGTGTGTAGGATATTCTGTGATATTTTCACATTTTCCACATCTCCTAAGAAGGCATTTCTTTTTCAAATTTTTTTTATTAATTTTATTTATTTATGTATGTGTATGAATGTACTGTCTGCATGCAAGTTTGTGCACCTGTGTCGTGCAATGCCGCAGAGGTCAGAAGAGGGTTCCCCTGGAACTGGAGTTCTCCTGGAATTGGAGTTACAGATGGTTCTCAGCCGCCATGTGAGTGCTGGGGATCGCACCCGGGTCCTCTGTAAGAGTGATTGGCGCTCTTAACCGCTAGGCCATCTCTCCAGCCCCAGAAGGCATTTCTAAGAGTTATGCTACCATTAAAGGAAAGAAGCCTAAGATAGACACACACACGCACACACGCGCGCGCACACACACACACACACACACACACACACACACTCACACAGGTTATTATAGTAATAATGAGGGGAATAAAAACTAAGAAAAAAGAATAGAAGGAAAACAGAGCTCTAAGAAAAAATCTAGACAGAACAAGATGCTCAGACATCTAACAGTTGGGTTTTAATTGACATGTGTTAGACATAAAGAGGACATTAACAATGATTAGAAGAGTTTATAGGCAGAGTAATGGAATGAGCAAAGGTGCTGATGCAGAAAAACATTTGGTCTTCAAGCCACTGAATTCAGTGCAGGGACCCTTGAACCTGACACACCGAAGAATCTCCAGGACATGAGAATTATCGGAGGCAGCATGATCTGCCAGTTTAATAGTGTAGAGATCATACCAAGAAAGTACCAGGTGTTTTTGAGAGGAGGTTGTCTGTTTTCATACAAACTGGGAGAAGAAGTTTGTCGATCAGTTCAAGAAGAAGGAAAGAGTAGAAGCCTGGGTTACAGACATGGCTAAAACTACAATAAGAAATGATCTGATTACAGATTTATTTCAAAGTGCTTGTGAATGGAGATGAAGGAAACAAGAATAAAGACTCAGGCTTATGGCTGTTGAAAGTTGGCAGATGCTAGGGCAATGCAGCATGAGGGCACTGAAGGAGGATCAGGAACCACAAGAAGCACTGACCAGCCTTCACTTTCATAATCTAGTTGGTAGAGGCACAGGTCAGGAGACCCATGGCTTCAAATGGAGGTTTGGTGTGAAACCACATCTGTCTTCTACTGGCCACTTATATTGAGTAAGGGTCTGTGTGGACTCTATCCAGAGGAGTGGACTCTGTGTTTCCTACTGCATGATTGAGAGGTTGCTGTTATAGCATGTACTTAAGAAATGACAAAGTGCAAGGTTGCATGATGTATCCTGTGTACTTACTTGGTAAATGGCTGAGCTGGCATTCAAACCTTGACCACAAAAATGCATTCCCCAAATCTTCAAATTCTTGATTAGAAACAGCAGCACTAGAGAATGTAAGCTTGTGGCATCAGCCATGGGCTATTCCTCCAAGGAGAGAGCTAATAGCCAATTAGATTTGGGATATACAGACATATGGCTACCACTGCTGCACAGTATTTCCAGGCAAGTGAGGTGTAGCTGGTGCTGACGGAGGAGTCTTGTTTGACTCAAGGAGACCTATATTTGCTTTATTGGTTTAGTGACCTTTGGTAACACTCTCTGGTATTCCAGAGAACAACTGTACACTTGCAAGTGCGGTCTCAATAAGAACTTGTCATATTTTACAGAAAAAACATAATTCATGGATTAACATACCATCCAAACATCTGTGTCTATACCAAAGTAACCTACTATAACAATTAGTACTGTTTAAATATCTATATATCTAATTGCTTGTACTTCATTAGTAGAAGTTAAAGGTTATTCCTGAACAAACTGTCAGCCCATGAAAGAAAACAGCCAGAATTGACCAGAGTCCAAAATGACAGCTCCAGAGAAAGTAGACTGTTTTGCCTCTCATCCACCTGTGCCCATTTTCTAAGCCTAGGGAACAATCTGCGGAAGAGAGGGCATGCTAGAATGTAAGGGCTGCGATTGGGGTGAATGGTGAAACTACAGCAATATAGACTGGACACTTATTTGATCAACTTGATTGTACATACAAGCCGCCCCCCCCCCAGCTGGATGGTGGGACCTTTGGGCTGTGTGGGTTTGGGCACAACTGCTTGCAAATTGGTTTTACGTGAAGAATGCTTGTACTCATAAATTATTACTTGTTGTTAAAAAATGAAAAAAAGAAGAAAAAAAGAAACAGCAGCAATATGGAGCAAGTAAAAACTAGACGTGTGTATGTATGTGTGTCTGGGGCAGATCGTGTAGACTGGTAGTTATTTTGATGAGGATTTACTGTCATCTTTACAGAAGTGGTGATTCCTTATTAATATGGAAACACAATCCAGACTTGTTTGGACATTACAGACTGGCTTTCCATGTGGCATGTAAGAGCAAGCTCCTGGGTCAGCAAAAGAGGCTGCGTTGGTATTATTATGAAGCTGAGACTCTAGCTAGCTATCAAACTTAAAATACAATTTTCTTTACACAAAACCACACTGGAGGACCAGACTCATCATTCACACACACAGGATTCACATACAAGGTCAAAATGCCTAGTTCTGTTTGAGGTAAACACCAGGCAAGAGACTGCACCAGGGATGAGTGGGGCAGGAGGTGAGACGCCAGGGTCTCAAGAGCAGCTGTTGATTACTTGCAAAGAAAGGTCACAGAAAGCTGTATTTATCAACTAAGTAAATATTTGCCAGATAATAGGACCTCAACTAGGGGATAGTAGAATGTATAAACAAAAACTGAGTCTCATTAATTAATTATTAATATATAATTTGAGGCATTAATAAAGGGAATTATATCCTTGTCTAAAGGTTAGCAAATGTTTCTTGTAAAGTGGCAGATGGTAAATATTTTCAGCTTTGTGTATCACAGGATCTCAGTACCATACCCTGGGTATCATTATTATGCAAGAGAGCAGACATAGGCAATCTGAAATGAATTGGTACTGCTGTGTTACAGAAACATCTCTAGAGGTAAGTGATAGCTAGATTTGGCCCACAGTTGGCAATTTGCCAAAACATGCCCTCGAAGCATTATAGTTCCCAAATTTCTGTCCCTCCCATTCCTGCGAAAGTAAGGGAGAGCTTGGCTTAATTAGGATATATCAGGGGAAACAAACACTGAGTGCTCAGAAAGACTGGGGTAAGATGGGGCTGAAGCAAAGCCCTTTCTCTCTCCCCAGAAGCAGAGATATAAGCATGCTTGCTAATTGCAGAGAAGCTTAGTAACTAACATCCAAGGAAAGAATTGTAGAGAAAAGCATGGCATGCTGCAACCACAAACACAGGGTAGCAAGGAAGCATGCATATTCTCTCCTGATCTCTCCCATCCTCTCTCACTCTTACTCTCTGTCATAGAGGCTCAAGTCTCATTGGCTTTCATGTCTTTCTCCATTCTACAGTTTAGGTATATCTTTCTATCTCTTTCTTGTTCTGTTAATCAAAGCTTTTTTATATTTTTATTGAATTTTGTGTGTTTCCATACATAGCATCTCAGTCGCTCTTAATCACCCCTACACCCCCTTCTCCATGGGTACCCTCCCACAGCCTCTCCCCTCTGAACTTTATATATTCTATCATTTGTGTTGGTGCCCACTTTGTCAAATTAATCTCTCAGCCATTCCTCAGTGAGAGTTCATCTGCTGAGCTCCACTCAGCCTATTTGGAATCCATCTACTTAGAAAAGACCAGTTCTTCCTCACTCAATAGCAAATAGTTGCCAATATTTCTTCAGCTAAGATTGGGTTCTGGTTCCCATTTCTGCAGTTCCGTACTGGGTTTTTGTCCGGTTGAGCACACATGGGTCTTGTGTATGCTGACACCAATGTTGTAGTTTCATATGAGCAGGGTCTCAGGAGCTTGTAGAATTCTATTTCCATTTGGCCTAGCACCACTTTCGTGGCATTTGCAATTCTTCTGCACCCTCTTTTGCAGTGTACCCTGAGCCCTGGGCAAGTGAAGCTGAATATAGGCCACATGTCCATGGACCCACACTTTATAGACTCCTAATCTCCATGGTTTGGCCATTCATGACCCTTTGAGTTTCTGGCCCCCTGTTGCATGATGGAGCTTCCTTAATGAGGCTTAAGAGGTTAGTTTGTGTCCCTGCTGGCCCCTTTTTCTATGTTGCATGAAACTTAGGTGCAGAGGTTGCATTTTAGACATGTCACTTAGGCTTGGGAAATTCACAGACAATGTCTGTGTGTGTGTGTGTGTGTGTGTGTGTGTTTGTGTGTGTGTGTGTGTGTGTGTGTGTGTGTGTGTGTGTCCAGTTGTGGGACTCTGTAATATTCTTCATCTGGTGAAAAAGAAGCTTCTTTATTGAGTACTGTCTGGGATGTTTGTCTGTAAATATAAGGATACTTATTTTGCAGTTAGTGAAAGGTTACCATAGCCTAGGGATATGACAACCTTGGGAATTTCTCCAAAATCTGTGCTGTCTCCAGCCCTGTGTATCTGGCTATGTTTACAGTACCACACATGCCATATTGAACTTAAATCATCCACTTATTAATTAGACCTTGGGTACTTATTATAGGTCTACATGAGTGCTTAAGACATTTTTAGGCTGAGGAAGAGTTACACATTTATAATGAGACAGTCAGTCACAATATTTTCATGTTCCTGGTCTTCAAAGTTTACATGAAGAGTGTTGTGGTTTGAAAATGAAATGTCTCTCCTAGCCTCATATATTTCAATACTTTGTTCCCAGGTGCTGAAGCTGATTGAGAAGCCTGGTGAACCTTTAAGCAGCAGAGCCTTCCCAGAGGAAGTCAGTCACTGTGGATCACCTTGAGATTTTTGTATCCTGGCCTGATTTCCTGTTTGCGTTCTGTTTCTTTGAGTGTAGATTCAATGTGGCCAGCCAGTATCCTGCCTCTGCCGCTATGTCTTCCCTGCTGTGGGAAAGTATGAAACTGTCAACTAATCAGAGGTCAAACCAGAGATAGTAACACTTTTTAACTCAGGTTGATTTTTTTTTTCTAAGTCTTTTGTCACAAAAAAATGACAGGAAACTAAAACAGATATAAAGTAAATTCACCCCGTAGTCATCATTGCAGCCTGAGACTGGTCACTGTGAAGGAAATTAAGAAGCTGCTGCAATGGAGAATGTCAAGAAGAGGGATTAGTTTAGACATAGCTTCTGTGAATGGGGATCTTTATGTAACTAAAATATATTTTAACTTAAGTCCATTCATTTAAATCAAGAAACATTTTTAGAGAATATGCTCGTGCTGATTTTTTTTTGTTCATTTCATACAATACATCTTAATCAGATTAGACCCCCTCCCCTGGCTGCACCACTGTGTAGGCAGGCCCCCTCCAGATAGATGAGGTTCGCTCTGATTTTAAAATATTATTTCTTTACAAAACTGTATTGCCAAGCTTCAAAAATCATGTAAGATTTGCCACTCACAGATGCTGTAATGTGAGTTTTCCATTTACTCCCTTTCCAAATTCTCCAACGTATAAAGGTTTTCAATGCAATCATGTTATTATTTAAAAGAAAGCAATGGTATTAAAATTTTTTAAATTGAAAAGAAATTCAAGTCACATTTTACTAGAACTGGGACAAAATGGCGAAAGGCCAGTTTGCGTAAGCATCTGGACCTTGGGAAGGTTAGTGTTTTCTCACTGGAAAGCATGTGACAATGGTTTTGATCTGAGAATGATGTGATTTGTTTAGCACACTAATTTAGTTTTTCTAGAAGAAGAAGCCATTTGTGCTGAGAGTTAGGTGTGTGACTGGGGAGTACTCCCATGCATGAGAGGTATTATAGCAAAACATGGGTAACATGGCAGTCTCTCGACACTGGAGACAGAGAGGTACTGCAGAATTTGAGGTTTATATTGGGAAAACAAACAGCTTTTGTGGATGGGTTGAAAGGCTTTAGATACAGGTAAAGAGGGATTGGTAGGGGCAGGGGACAGAAGACAAAAGGAAGAATCAAAGGAGCCACAGGACCTCTGATTAGATGACAGTTTCATTGATCTTGAAATGAAAGAATCAGGGAGTCGTAAGAATGGGGAGGATAGGTGTTGTGCAGGTGGCCGGCTGGCGGCCCACCTCGGCAGGAGCCATCCAATGCTAGTTCCTCCAATAGAGAGGAACTGCTTGTGTGGATAGACGGTCAGCCAGCTGAGCACACTATCCCAACCACCCAGGTGGGCCAGGTGGGGACTGGTGCACAGGCCAAAGGATTCAACCCCACCCCCCACCACCCCCAAAAGCATAACAGAATAAATAAATACCTAGACCAAGAATGCAAACAAAAAATAAGTTGAAAGGAAACAACACACATCTCTCAGTAATAAACTTAAATATTAATGGTCCAAACTCCCCAATCGAAAGACATAGACTGGGAGAGTGGATTAGGAAACAGAATCCATCTATATGCTGCCTCCAAGAAATCCATCTCACCCTCAAGGACAGACAGCACCTTAGAGTGAAAGGATGGAAAAAAATATTCCAAGCAAATGGTACCAAAAAGCAAGCAGGAGTGGCTATTCTAATATCAGACAAAATAGACCTCAGAGTAAAATTAATCAGAAAAGACAAAGAGGGCCATTATATCCTTATCAATGGAACAATTAACCAAGAAGATCTCACAATCTTAAATATTTATGCACCAAACTCTGGTGCACCAAACTTTATAAACACAATCCTTCAAGACCTTAAGACACAGATTAATCCCAGTACGCTAATAGTGGGGGACTTCAATACCCCACTGAGCCACCTGGATAGGTCAACTGGACAAAAAATAAACAGAGAGACATCAGAACTGAACAACACAATACACCAAATGGACCTCACAGATATCTACAGAATATTCCATCCAAACACCAGAGAATATACTTTCTACTCAGCACCCCATGGAACATTCTCCAAAATTGACCACATACTGGGACACAAAAGAAACCTCAACAAATACAAAAGGATTGAAATTATTCCATGCATTCTATCAGACCACAGTGCAATAAAGCTCAATATTAACACCAGGGTAAGCCCTACTAACTATAAGAACACATGGAGACTAAACAACACAATACTGAACAATGAGTGGGTCAGAGAAGAAATAAAAAATGAAAAGCATTCCTGGAACTAAATGAAAATGACAACACAACACAACCTGTGGGATATATTAAAGTCAGTCCTAAGAGGGAAATTTATAGCCCTAAGTGCCCACATTAAAAAAACAGAAAGAGAACAAGTAAATGATCTAACACTGCAGCTAAAAACACTTGAAAGACAACAACAAATGAATCCTAAACCCAACAGACAGGAAGAAATAACAAAAATCAGAGCATATATCAATGAAATAGAAACAAAGAAAACAATACAAAAAAAAAACAATGAATTCAAAAGCTGATTCTTTGAAAAGATAAACAAAATAGACCTCTAGCCCAGTGAACCAAAAGAAAGAGCAACTCCAAATCAATAGCATTTGCAATGAAAGGGGAAACATCATACACGTAAAGAAAAGATCCAGACAATCATACGAGAATACTTCAAAAACCTATATACTCTACTAAATTTGAAAACCTAAGAGAAATGGATGAATATCTGAAATTCTGGGATTCTCCAAAGCTTAACCAAGAAGAGATTAACAGCTTAAACAGACCCACAACACTTGAGGAAATTGAAGATGTAATAAAAAGCCTCCCAACTAAAAAAATCCCAGGCCCAGGTGGCTTCACAGCAGAATTATATAAAACATTTAAAGAGGTCTTACAACCATTACTACTCAAACTTTTCAGAAGGATACAGACATAAGGAAATATCCCAAATTCCTTCTATGAAGCCAGCATTACCCTAATACCAAAACCAGGCAAAGACACAAAGAAGAAAGAAAACTGTAGACCCATATCATTGATGAACACAGATGCAAAAATTCTCAACAAAATACATGCAAATCGCATACATACCCACATCAAAAGGATCATCCATCATGACCAGATTGGATTCATACCAGAGATGCAAGGATGGTTCAACATATGTAAATCAATAAATATCATAAAACACATAAATGGACTTAAAGACAAAAACCACACAATCATTTCAATTGATGCAGAAAAAGCTTTTGACAAAATCCAGCATCCCTTCGTGCTTAAAGTCTTAGAGGGAATTGGACAGGAGGGATCATTCCTCAATGTAATCAAAGCCATATACAAGAAACCCACAGCCAACATCATCCTAAATGGAGAAAAGTTGGAAGCATTCCCCTTAAAGTCAGGAACATGACAAGGCTGTCCACCATTGCCACTCCTCTTCAATATAGTGCTTGAAATGCTCACTAGGGAAATAAGGCAAGAAAGCAAAATTAAAGGAGTACTAATTGGAAAATAGGAAGTAAAACTATCCCTTTTTGCAGATGATATGGTAGTTTACCTAAGGGATGCTAAAAACTCCACCAGAAAACTCTTAGAAACAAAAGCTTCAGTAAAGTGGTGGGGTACAAAATAAACCTAGAAAAATCATTAGCCTTCCTTTACACCAACAATAAGCAACTGGAGAAGGAATATAAGGAGACTTTCCCAATCATAATAGTTTCAAAAAAAAAAAATACCTAGGAATAAACCTAACCAAAGACACCAAAGACCTCCACAACAAAAATTTTAAAACCCTGAAGAAGGAGATTGAAAATGACATCAAAACATGGAAAGACCTCCCATGCTCATGGATTGGAAAAATTAATATAGTAATACAGTAAAAATGTCCATTCTACCCAAATTAATATATAGAGTCAATGGAATTCCAATCAAAATCCCCATGAGCTTTTTCACAGACTTAGAAAAAAAATCCTCAAATTCATATGGAAAAACAAAAGACCTGGAATAGCTAAAGCAACTCTGAGTGAAAAGTGCAATACTGGGGGGATTACATTACCAGATGTCAAGCTATATTACAGGGCTATAGTCATAAAGACAGCCTGGTACTGGCAAAACAAAACAAAACCCAAAAAACAGAACCATTGACCAATGGAACAAAATTGAAAATCCAAACTTGAGCTCATATAACTTCAGGCACCTCATATTTGACAAAGGGGCCAAAAAAGCTCAACGGAGGAAAGATAGCATCTTCAGCAAATGGTGTTGGCAAAACTGGATCACCATGTGTAGAAGAACAAAATTAAATCCCTACCTCTCACCCTGTACAAAAATTAACTCCAAGTGGATCAAAGATCTCAATGTGAACCCTGAAACCATAAAGGTGATAAAAGAAAAAGTTGGCAACAACCTACAGACATAGGTGTAGGAGGAGACTTTCTAAACCAGACAAGGGAAGTAAGGTCAACAGTTGACAAGTGGGACCTCATAAAACTCAAAAGCTTCTGTACAGTGAAAGAAACAAGGAGGTGAAGAGAAAACCCACAGAGTGGGAAGAAATCTTTGCCAGTGACACATCTTACAGAACATTAATGTCAAGAATATATAAACTACTCAAAACACAAAGAAGACAAACGACCTACTCAAAAGATGGAGTAAAGAGCTGAACAGAGTCTTCACCAGTGAGGAATTAAAGATGGCTGAGTAACATCTTAAATAGTGTTCATCATCATTAATAATTAAGGAAATGCAAATTAAAACCACTCTCAGATTTCATCTCACTCCAGTGAGGCTAGCTAAGATTAAGAAAACAAAAGACAACAGATGCTGGAAGGGTTGTGGGGAAAGGGGAACACTCATCCACTGATGGTGGGAATGTAAACTTGTACAACCACTATGGAAAGCAGTGTGGAGAACCCTTAAAAGACTCAGAATGAGCTTACCACCTGACCCAGTCATACCTCCTGTGTATGTACCCCAAAGCCTCATCCTACCACAAAGATACATGCACATCTATGTTTATTGCAGCTCTTTTCACAATAGCGAAGAGCTGGAACCAACCCATATGCCCTTCAACAGATGAGTGGATGACAAAATGTGGTACATCTACACAATGGAGTACTATTCAACAGTAAGGAAGGATGGCATTATGAACTTTACAGGTAAATGGATGGAGCTTGAAGTCATTATGCTGAGTGAGGTGACACAGTCCCAGAAAGACAGAGAATGGTTTCCCTCATTTGTGGATGCTAACACCACATCCCCCAGATGAAAGGCAAGCTGAATGACAATATGGTTATATTTTTGGTTTATCTGTAAGCAACTATGTTGTCATAATGTGAATCCCTCAATGGGCTCTAGAATCCACCCACCAATTATTTTCAGACTCTGTATTTACTGTATATGGGTGGAGAGTATGTATTCATATTTTAGAATAACATGAAATTAAGGAGGAAAATGTGAATTCCTAAGCATAAGAAAAAGACCGAGAGAAGGATGCAGGACAGTTATGATACAGTACATAATCTGGGATGGTTTGGGGTATGGTGGGGGAAAGGGATAGGGGAATATGCCTGAACAGAAATGAAAAATGATGTATGAAATCCATAAAACATCAATAAAAATCCCAATAACCATCACTAAAAAAAATGGAGAGGATAACTAAGAGCTGACTTGTTCAGTCTGAAATTTCATATAGTAGAGGCACTGGGGCAGGTGCACATGAAAACCTGAATCTCAGGAGTAATTAGCCACTGAAAAGAATGGCATCTTAGGAAGTGTGGGAGAAAGAAGTCTCAGAATCAGTTTATTCTGTTAATATTGCATTGGGTTTTCTACAAATGATGACACCATTTGACATTTTAGAAAGTAATTCTAGTTAGAGAGAAACTGTCCCCTCCAGTGACCAGTCAGTTCCTCGAAGAACTAAGGAGCCACCCTGGGGATTACCGTTGAGTTACAAACTAAGGAATCAAGAGCCTGATTGCTGTAGATTTCGCACACACCCAGGGAGATGGTACTCCTTCACCTTCAACATCCCTGCACCAAGTACTAGTCAGTACATAAGGGTCACAGCTAAGCTATTCAAACTAGCCAGTTCTACAGCATTCATTCTACCTATACTGCCTTTCCTCAAGAAACTGCAATGTAGGCCATGGTCTACAATTACCCTGTGCCTCTGTCTTTTGCTTCCTGACCTGCATGACAGCCTTCCCACATGGCCCTATGTGATAGTATATACCTCCCTTCTTTAAGAATGAGACAAATATACTTAGTTCTCCTAAGCCTGCAATATGTATGTTTTCTCATAGGCCCTTAGGATAGATCTTGAAAAGATTACAAAATAACTCTTCTAAGAAATCACAATGTTTAGGAAGGAACTAAATTCTGAATTAGTAACTAGAGAACAGGTTAGAAATCTGAGGCAAGTGAGAAAAGACAGCAAAGTGAGTTCTGGAGTGTGAGCAGGTGCTACTGTTATGCTATAAAATAAATATATCTGTGATCATGAATGAGTTAAATTGTCAAGGTCAGAAACTCTGGGGATGAATAAGAAAAGGGCTTGCACCCAGACGTGAGATAGGCAAGCTGATCAGGTAGAAGCAGTGCAGGACTCTGGGAGACTGGATTTGACTGGTTCTCTCCCCACCCCCACCCCTGCCCCAGAACATAGAAAATTTTTCACATACTATTGTGCCTAATGGTTCTAATGCAACAGAGAAAATTTTAAGAACAGCTTCTAAGAAAGCCCCCACTTTTCTAAATCTCTGCTCTCAAATATTTCTAATGGAGTGGGTGCTCTAAACTAATATATGGCCAGCATATATGCCTTGAATTACTTGCTAAGAATCATGGATGCTCTATACAGGAGAGTGAGGCTGATTAATATATGTTTATAATCCTTTCTGCCTTGGACTGTAGGCAGTAGGGGTTTGGGTTTCCTTTCCTACCCTGATCCTGCTGGCTATAGCAGGGAGGGGGACTGGGATACCTGCAGCATTCTCTGCTTAGGGCTTGAAGGGAGTGGATGCTTTAACACGAACCTAATAAATATTCATAAAACCTTTAAAATCTACAATGGAAAAACTTACTAAGCTGCTCCACACATTCAGGCAACTCATTAATCTTTGTAGTGTTTTCTTTCTTAGCTTTGCTAAGTAAACTTTTAGTCAAAATTTCCGTGCCTCTTGATGGGATCCATTCCCACAAGAAGGCTAGAGTCAAGAGATCCCAGAAATATTAGTTAGAATCATCATCTTTGTTATAAGCTCAAGCAAAAAAATAGGATGCCACAAAGGAGACATTGCAGGATTTTGTCATGTTTCATCCAAAGATCACAGACGCCAGTCATTATTTGTCCTTGGTTTATGTTAATTGAGCCATCCAATCCATTTTGAAAAAGGTTAGATTCTTGCACCTTTGAGACTTGGTGTTCATTTTTGAAAGATCCTTTGGGCTGTGGAACAAAGTCTCCCACCCAATATATTCTGGGACTTATTTTAGGTATGTGTTATCTAAGGAACTTCTGCTTCTAATTCTGCACCCAAGTGGCAAGCATCACACTGATCTGTTTTAACTTACACCACAGTAAAAGATTATTTCTGAGTATGAATTATAAGGCATAACTATTGAAAGTACCTTGCTAAAGGTATTCGTAAAAATTTTCTTCTTTCAGAAACCATCAATTCAATTAAAGAGGAATTTTTTTCATCAAAAATTGTGGGAATTTATGAAGTAATATCTTGTTTTTGTCTTTTTGAAACAGGGTCTCCCTAGTTGGCCTGGAACTCACTCTGTAAACCAGGATAGCCTTGAACTCACAGAGATTTGCCTGCCTCTGCCTCTCCAGTGCTGAGATTAAAGGTGTGCACCACCACTCCCAGTGGCCCAATATCCTTATTGGACACAATTTTTCTGCATGGGTCTTCTATAGGCTGGCTAATTTTTATTAGTAGTTTGCCTTCACTGAATTAAGTTTCTTGCAGGCGATGCTAAATTTATTTTTATGTCTTGAAATTTCTGTAGATTTATTATTAAATGTGAGGTTATTTCATTTGGTATATATTAATTCCTTAATTTTTCTTCTGTAAATAACTAACCTAATCATTAAAATGTTGTGCAGAGTTCCTAGCCATATGGTAGATTTTTTTCAAAATTATTTGTGTCAGATTTATATAGTCTATGACTTTACCACTGTACCTAATCTGTTTGTGTCTAGTCTTAGTTAAACCTTACTTATTATAGTGTAAAATATTTATTATAAGATTATAAAAAAATATGTGTGGAACTGGAATGATGGCTCAGCATTTAAGAGCACTGGTTACTCTTCCAGATTAACTGGGTTGGAGTCTGAGAATCCAAATGGCAGTTAACAACTATCTGTAGCTCCAGTTCCATGGGAAGTCTGATGCCCTGCACAACACAGGTGCACTAACATACATGCAGGTGATACACTCAAAATATTAAATATATATATATATATATCTATCTATATATATATGTATGTGTGTTTGTCTGTGTGGGTATCTGTAGAGTCCAGAAAAGGCCATCAAATCGCTGGGAGCTTGAAATACAGGCAGTTATAAACCATCAGATGTGCAGGTGCTCAGACCTGAACTCAAGTCCTCTGGAAGAACAGTAATTGCTCTTGATTACTGGGCCATCCCCGTAGCCATGTTTTCCACTTTACATTTCATTGCATGTGTTTACTGACCTTCGTGTGACTACAATGTAAACATTTATACTCTGTCTTCCCAATTCTTTGACTTGACTCATTATGCAATCTTGCTTGTTGACACTACTTCCTCAATTCTAATATGCTCCTTATGAATATTTATAGATGTGTTATTTGAGAACTCACTCTACAGGGACACACTATTTGTCCTCAGCTATACAAAATGAGGAACTCCATGTGCTTACCATAAGGCTCACCCTTTCTTCTATCTTCTGCCCCAAAACTGTATCCAATAATGACACTTCATAGCATTTTATCTACTGTGTATCCGAAATTAAGTATTTTTTTTCTTATAACAACAGATGACCATCTTTAAAGTTCACCACAACCCTTTCAGATATGGTTGCTCTATGCCTTTTTGTTGTTGCTGATGTCAGGATTTTTTTGGGGGGGGACTAGATTTCAAAGATATTTAAGCTATAACACATCTGTCAGTTGACCTATTTTAGATAGCAAATGAAAGAACATAGGGATCTGAGAAACTGAAGGAGATCTCTGCTTTTCCAATGAAGGATGCTGGTCAGGATTCTGAGACTCTAAGAGTCACTTATTTTTTAGGCTGACCAGGACACATGACCTTCCTGCCCAGCCTTCCCAGTGGTGAGAATGCAAATTCAAGACACCCAGCCTCAAGTCACCTATCATTAGAAGTTAATTTCCTTTCATACTTCTCAACGAAACCATTGGTACTTCTGAAGTTAGTCCAATTATGAGACAAATGAAAATAATTTTCATCAATGTTTTTAGACTATTGGATTTCAAATAACAGATTCAAGTTTAAAAACATAAAAATATCTCTGAAAAATTTCCTATATTTCTCCTTCTCACACACACTTAGGTTTTTTAATTATTTTCAGTTTATTCATAACAAGCATGTGTTATTCTTTTCAACTGTTTTGTTTGGGGGGACTTTCATACATGAAAACTATATTTACATCCCTCCTACCCTGCCTTTTTCCCCCTCAGCCCCCCCCTATTTAAACCTCAATCCCCCTCAGCATTGTGACTTCTTCTTTGTTTAGTGTATTATTTGTTGAATTTATACATATATATATATATATATATATATATATATATATATGTTACTATGTTACTATGTCCAAGAAGTGGTGCTTCTGTGTACATGTGTTTATTCCAAGAACCCTTCTCCCTGAGGACCAGCTCTCAGAGTATGGGAGATGCTGTGCAAGCTGTGAAAGAAGAAAACTCATGGTCTTCTCTAAATCTAAAGCCACAAAAATGATTGGTTCAACAAAGTATATCTGTTGGTACAATAGTAACATTTTTATCTAGGAGTAGCCAACAATCGCTTAATTGGAATCATGACTTGCTCAATGGGAAAGAATCCATGGCTGGTACTGTAAACACAGCCAAATAGCTATGGCTAGCAAGGACATGCACCCTAGAGGATCACCTGCTACTGACACTTCCTAAATGTAATGTCATTACATCACAAATATTTGTCATTATATTCACAGGTAAATGTTGCTCTTACCACTAATCAAGAAAACTTCTTTTAGCAACAGATGGAGAGTATTACAAAGATCTTCAATTGATCAAAATGCAAATAAGCGTGCATGGGGTGCCAAATCACAGCTTTGAAGTCTATTATGCAATCAATACACCTAAAGCTTAGGAAACATCTTGGAAGAATAAGGCTCCAAGATTGTAAGAGCCAGAGGACCAGAATACATCCTGCTAGGTAATACACTCTAGACATGACAGAGAAGTTGCATCCATGACATCCCAACAATATGGTCCCCAAAACAAAACCCACATCATGACAACATCAAGTGACATGCCAATGTGAATTGAGAATTTTATAAGGTCTCACCTTTCGATGAAGTTCTATAGGCAATCAGTGTTGATTTAGGGAAGGAGAATCAGTTTTATTTAAGAACAAATTCTAGGATGGGTTATCCAAGCTCATCCTACTTATTATGTAGAGTTTATTATTATTATTATTATAATGATTATCTTATCATTTTCTTACTTTATTTCTGACTTTCTGGTCTTCCAAATTAAAAATAAAAACAACACGTGGTGGCACATGCATTTAATCCTAGCACTTGGGAGGCAGAGGCAGGCGGATCTTTGTGAGTTCAAGGCCAGCCTGGTCTACAGAGTGAGTTCCAGGACCGCTGGGACTACAGAGAGACCCTGTCTCGAAAAGACCAAAAAAAATAAAAATAAAAATAAAAATAAAATAAAAACAACAACAAACACAGACACTAGTTACACAAACAAATTTATTTCTTATAATAGAACTGTGTTAGCTTCTTTATTTTACCTTTTCTTGTGTAAATTTCCCTTCCAATCTTGTTCTCCTGTGTAATTTTTGTAGTTTATGTGATAGTGTTAATTGTCAACTGGAAAGACTCTAGAATCACCTAGGAATTGGACCTCTGGGCATCCCTCTGAGGGATTGTTTTGATGTTGTTATTCAACGTGGGAAAATCTGGCTGTCTTAACTGTAAGATGACTTCCTGGTCAGAGCATTCTGAAACGGCGATGGTTACTCTCTCTCTTCCTTTCCATTGTGAATGCTTCATCCTGCCCAGTTGACTCAGCTGCCATGATGGAGTGCACCTGTGACTTGAGATCCAGAATAAATCCTCTGCCCCTTAAATTGCTTTTGTCAGAGTATTTGATCACTACAACAGAAAAGTAGTTCATCCAAATAAGTACTGAGAAGTGGAGGCACTTTTCTGTTTAACCCTGACCTTATGTTTCTTAGGCATTTGGAACTGTCTTATGGGAAAACTATGGATGATTTTTTTTTTAATTCTGTGATCTCAAAGCCCTTGACTGCTGTAACCAGAGCTTAACCAGTCATTCTGGTGGGAACATGGAATACAATAATGCTGAGATAACTGAGAGAATAGCGTCCATGCTCATGAGATTTCAGAAGTGAAAAAGATTTTTAGCAGGAATTGGGGTAAAGTGATTGATGATATATTTTGGTTAAGCATCTGGTTTCATTCTACTCATGTTTGGATTAGCTAAACGAAGCTAAATTTAAAGATAGTGGACTAATTTGTAGGGCAGAGCAAAAGTGTGTGCAGAAGCTTAATGTTTCTTTTTATTAATTTTCATTTTTTATTGATGCTTTGTGTATTTCATACATCATTTTCCAATTCAGTTCAGGCATATATCCCTTTCCCTTCTCCCCACCCACCCCAGCCCATCCTAGATCATGCATTCTACTATAACTTTCCTGCATCTCTCTCTGGTTTTTTTTTTTTTCATTTTTTTTAACAATTAGTGATAATTTATGAGTACAAGCATCCTTCATGTAAAACCAATTTGCAAGCAGTTGTGCCCAAACCCATACAGCTCAT
>VZQC01009989.1:860374-873284 GCA_009823505.1 Rhizomys pruinosus
AAAAAAAAAATAGTTGTTACTAGTAGGATCCAGAGAGGGGCCTGATGTCTGCAGCAATCTGAGGCTTTTCTTCCCTTCAATGCCCAGAGGAGTCAATCCTTCTGCTGGCACTTTCTGGTACATCCTACTCACTGCAAAGCTGTTTCTTTCTCAGCCATTAAGTTGGTGACATTCTGGCCCGTTGGAACATACAGATCCCTCCCCGTAGCTAGTTCCAAGATTTGAATTGCAAGGTTTATTGACAAAAAGTTTTCACATCTATCTGTATTCCCCTTTTTTATTTTAGGTTTTTGTTTTTTGACCCTTGAATCTCAAAAAAGCAGCCGTATTACACATACCTATAGGGTGGAATCAAGGCACAGATTTCATCAAACTCACCCATGCTGTTTTGGGTGACTGCACATGACCATCTTGGGAAGCAAACCCAGCTTCTAAGTTAAATCATCCTACAGGTGAAAGAGATTGCTACAAGGTGATACCGTACAACAGCAGAATTATAGAGAACATTTGTATGTGCCAATCCCAAAGTTACTGTTATACAGACTTTAATTAAAACAAATGTGGACAACAGCAATTTATATCTCCAATTAACTCAGATACATTACCGTTTTTATCAGAGCCTTTAAACCAATGTTGTTTAATATACACATATTTACTTTTACTATGTCCCAAAACACCATGTAACCTGTAGACAGAGTCTGGGCAAAACTGGATACTTGTTGAACTCACGTCAATTAAATATGCATTAATCAAATATACACCTGTGTCCCTCTCCCGCCCCACCCACCCTTCCCAAGTCACCATTTCAGTCAGTTTTTTGATGCGATTCTTCTGTTGTTGTTCTTTTAATATGCATCCCTCTCCACAAGAAATATTTATAACTGGGTTATTTGTACTAGCATCCACATATGATGAGATACCATTTGTCTTTTGTTTTTCTGGGACTGTGTTACTTCACTTAACATGATGTCTTCTAGCTCCATCCATTTACCTGCAAAATTCATGATGTTGTCTTTCTTTACCGGAAGCTTAATGTTTCTGACAAGTAGAGTGTGGACAACAAAGCAGCTGTAATTGTTAAAGAGACTAGTGCCATTATAGAGGAACCAGGAGCTGGGCTCTATAAAACTGGGAAACATGCCTTGAGGATAGGATTCCACCCATCAAAGGCTCCAATTTTAAAGATGCAATTTTATGTGAGAGAATAAATTCTTGGGCTGGGCCTGATGACACATGCTTAACTGAGAATGTTGCTGAGGGGATTTCCCATTCTCCAAAGCAGCTGTGATAGGGAAATATTTCAACAGGACTACCATACAGAATCTTCTGGAACTGCGGTCCAGGGGGACAGGGTTCATTAATTCTCCCATCAGAATTTGACAGAATCATTCACATGGTACTGGCGTTGGATGCATAACAGATGGAAGTCTTAGTGGTGTCATAGGTTCTTGTTCCATGGTTTCAGGGAGCAGATGAGGCTAGGCAATGTTTGGCTGGATTGATTCCCTGCAAGGAGGTTTGAGAGGTCATGGTATGAAGTTCTCAGGATAAATCCTAGGTTACAGTGGAGACCCAAGGATTTTTGAAGTGCCAAGGGCATCTGCCAAGGAGAGTGCAGGTACAGAGTTGACCAATGCCAAGGAGAGTGCAGGTACAGAGTTGACCAATGCCAAGGAGAGTGCAGGCACAGAGTTGAGTATGCCCATGAGAGAGGCTTTGCATGCTGTGGGGGACAGAGCTGAGGAGAAGGGCTACCCAAATTCTTTGCAGTGCACCAAATTTTATGATGAACTCCAGATACTGGATGCAGATCTGAGGATTTGGTCTTTTTACAGGTGGCTGTTGGTCTTGCTCTGCTCTGATCTTTCTTTGTTATGTCCTGTTGCTTCCCACTTAGTATAAGAGTGTTTGCTTTGTGTCTTTATAGCTGGAGGAAGTCAATTCTTTTTTATTTTATAGGTTCCCACAGTTGGAGATGCTGCTATTTTTTAGAGTGGGCATAAAGGCTATGGGGACTTTTGATGGTAGATTGAATACAATAAACATTATGAAGAGGGACAAGGGATGGAAAATTATGTATTGAATATGATGTAAAAGAGATGAAATTGCGATTGAGAAATGATGTATGACTTATGGAAAAAGTTTAATAACAATAAAAAGTGACAAAAAAGAGTTACAAAGATGAATAAGATGTAGTCGTTGCTCACAATGAGGTTTAAAATTATAGAGAAAATGGGACAAAATACAAATGACTGCATTGAAAAATGGAAATAACTATTCTTGGTATTAAAAAGAAGGATAAGTAAAAAAAAAAGATGTGAAACTGAAAAATGGGTAGAGTTGTTGTTATAAGTAATATGAACTTGACAGAATCTATAATCAACTCTGGGCATGCCTGATTGGGGTTGTCTTGCTAGGGATGATTAATCTGGGAAGACTCTTCTTAAATGTGGGTAGCACTGTCCCTGAGCAGTGCATTATGAACTACATGAATAGGAAAAGGTGAACCGAGCCCCCTCATGTATTCATTGTTCCCTGCCCTTAAGTTCCCGGCACCTGATGGACTGTAACCTTGAATGATAAAACAGAATAAATCTTTCTCCCTTAATTTGTTCTTTTCGGAGTATTTTTACCACAGCAACAGAAAAGTATCCATGAGGGTTTGTATTCATCATTCTATTAGCTTCAACACATTTCCATGCTATATTCAACATCCCTTTCTACTATTTTCTTTGTTTCTTCAGGTGTCAGTAGTGTTGCTATGCATTTTCCCCAGATATGTATTGCCTGATAATGTTTGAAACATGACTTAAAAGAAGTAAGGGTTACATAATGGGACAGTAGATTAATTTAGTTCGCAGAATTTTCCTGGTGAATGTTTTTATTTGCTTCCTCTTCCTTTTTATTCCATGTCTCTATTTACTGTGTAGTCATCCTTTTATTCAAAGTAAGTTATACTAGATTAGCTGGAGGTGATTTCTCTTTGGATAGGGAAACATTTGGGATATATGTGATGAGAAGACAAAAGAAGCTGTCCTTATTTGACTTCCTTATACATTAATGGTAGATTCTGTTTCATTTAGGTTGTACTTCTCCTCAGCCTAAGGTAGCCAGAGACTCAGAATGACTCTCAAAGAGACCTCTCTTCTAGCCAGTCTTCTATCTGATGCTGTCCTCTGAAGGAATAGATTCATTGTCTCCAGGAATCTTCTCCTCCCAGAAGCTCAACAGAGTTCTAAGGCCCCCTGTGCTCCTTTCACATGACAAAAAGTACATTCTTCCAAATAAGAAATCCTTTGCTCTAAATGGCAAACCCTCTATTTTGGGAAATATACACATTAGGATCAGGAGCCCTTCCTCATTTATTTAGTTGAGAGTTACTTTTTTATTTCAAATGAATTCATTTCCTTTTGTTTACATTTAGCCATTTTTCAGTTGGAGAAGAGGATATGCCATCTTTACTTAATCATCTGAAACCCCAAATCTTTGACATTTCAAAATATCTAGCATCCAAAAAATTACTTTCATTCAAACTACATAAAATAGCAAACAATTTCATGATTAATAATTATCCAAAATAAGAAAAAAAGATGAAAATAAAATACAGGAAAATTGTGTGACTTCTCCACAGCCACAGAGCAGATCAACATGATATTTGAATAAAATATTTTTCAAAAATTCTCTTCTACATTAACCTGGTTTCCTTTCATAACATGGCCATTCTATCTAGCCATTGTTTTCCTCCAGGAACACAATGCTAGGCAGGAGGTTGCATATTATATAATGATGATTTAATCTGTGCCTCACATTTACAAAATGTTCTATTTTGCACTTGAGTTCATCTACAACTCACAAAATTAAACTCACACAAATATGTATTTTTGTACATATAATGTCTCACAGTCACTCACATATTTTATATTGTATTTTCTCAACACTTAGAGTTTTGAAATTACTTTCGAAATAAATTCATTCATAAGTTGGCAGTGCCCCAGATTCACTTAGAATTCTGTGCTGCCCCAGTTTGTCCCAGTGAAAGAGAACAGTGGAAAAATGGAACCTATGTGTGGTGATACACCCTTGTAATTAAAATACTTAAGAGGTCAAAGCAGGATGTTAGGGTGATAAAACCAGCCTGGGCTACACAGCATGTTCAAGATCTATGTATCTTCTATATACAAGCATTTTCCAGAGACTTTTAAACCACCAAGGGCCTATCTCTAGCTATTCTTTTAGGCAGAGAATATCTAGCTTAAAGCATACAATGATGAGTGTGACTCTGGAGCTGCCAGACTTATGGTTAATTTATCTAAGCAGCAAAGTCCTTGAACCAAAAAGAAAAGGTAAAGATCAACAATAAGATTAAGGCTCGGAGTAAGAACTAATGAAACAAAGAGGGGAAATCATTCCACAAAGACAAGTTGATTCAAAGAAGGACACATATAAGGCTCAGATGTGTATTTGGAAGAACATTTCCTACAAGGTCATCTGCCAACACTATGTTCTTTATATTCAAGGAGAGTATTTTTAAGAATCGCACTTCAGCATCCTCTTTCATTATAGAAATCATTGCCAGAGTCTGTCAACCACATTTCTTGAGTGCCTCTAATCAAGGCAATGAAAAAAAGCAGTATTCAGATGAAAACATTAGTGTACTGTCCCAAAGGCAATTTCATATATCTTTCTTTTTGTAATAGGAAATTACATATAATGTAAGAGAATAATTAAGATGAGAAAGGAAAGTCCTTTAAGGTTTTCCCCTAATCGAACCTAGCATACAAGCATTCCTCAAATACCTTGTAAGAATTTCAACCACCTCTCAATTCACTGTCATTTTCCACTATCTCTTGGAGTTGATTTCAAGGATTTGTTGGCAAAAATAAGTGTAACATTAATTTCTATATTACAATAGGCACAGAATGACCAGGAAACTGGGAAAATAAATTGAGCCGTTGGTGAGCCTATCTTAAACCAAAACCAGCAAAGGAAATAAGGAATGTTCAAAACAAGGAGTAAGTAATAAATTTCAAGTCAATTATTCATGGCCCAGTTGGTAGAAACTGGCAAGATAAAAGAGCAGTGTTAATGGATGTAGAGTTGAAGCTCCTACCAAGCGATGTGACAACTCAAAGAGTAGAATTTATTTGGAGGCTCACAGAATGATGTAGTTTGAATGTGTGATGCTGGAGACAGCTGACAAAGAAGACAGATTGGAAAAAGTCTATCATTTTCACAACTGACTCCCAGTAAGTCCACAAGAAAGCATTATGTTATGGTGCCCAGGTACCAAATAACACACATGCTTACCCTTGAGAGGTTCGACTTCACAGTTGTGACATCAAGTTTCTGGGAACTGTGTTTCTAAGTTTTCCAATTAATATTAGTCATTTAGTTAACAAGTCCTGAGTCTTTATTTCTTGTTGCCTTTGCATTGGAAAGGGAGACTAAGGATCTAATAAGTGGAGATTTAAATCTAGACCAGTGAGTCATTAGGAAAACAATGTGAGGATTTTAGTATACTTCAGTTAGTTATTTCTAAATCAAAATAGAATGTCAGTTACTTCATAAAATGATGAGCATTACATAAAACGAATTAAAAATAAGAAGCACAGACAGTCTCTGAAGAGTGTTAAGACAGAGTTAATATTTCCTATCAATTGCCTGCCAATAAATATTCTTCCATCAGTTCTAAGTCATAGCACTACTACCATTTCCATGACAAAAACGAAGACTGGGATGCATAGATGGTGAGAATCTTGCCAAGGTTCACAGAGCTTTTCACAATGGAAATATTCAAAACCATGTCCACCACAACCCTCACCACAACAGTGTAAGTTTTCTGTTATTGTTTTTAACTGGTTCCTCAAAGGCTCATGTGTTGAAGGTTTGAGTCCCAATGCAGCCATGTTCAGAGATGGGGCTTCAGGGACATCATTGCACCATGAGGGTCCTGATTTCATTATTGGATTAATCCATTGATGGATTCATAGCAATTCATTAACGGAAAGTAGCATAAACTTTCAGAGGTGGTGCCTTGCTGGAGGAACTGTGTATCTGGGAGTATGCCCAAGAAATGTCTATCATATCCTCTCCATGCTTCTCTTTCCTTCCCATGCTCACTCTCTCTGCCAAGAAGAGAGCACTGGACTTTGCTCCACAACAGGCTTCTTACCATGGCTTTCTGCCCAAATACACCGAAGCCATGTGAGCCTGCACTATTCCTGATGTTAAAAGTCAAAAGCTCTTTTTCTCCTTTACATTTGATTATCTCCATTGTTTTAACACAGGAGCAAATGCTGAGTTTAAAGCTTACAATACATGTTTCCTATTCTGGAATTTGACAGGCTGCTTAGTTCTCTCTGATTTCCTTGGATGTTGGTCAGAAGAGTAGGAAGTCCTAGATATAACCAAATGTCCTCAGCTTCTAGGAGTAGCATAGAAACTACAAAAGTTTTCTCCATTGAAGTGAATATGTCATCTCTGGTGAGGAACAGTGAACTCAGAAATAAGAAATAAATATACAGATTTCAGTGTCTTAGAAGAAATAGTTTCCTCAAAGAAAAACTGGGTCCAGAAGACCCAGTTTTTTTATCATCTTGACTCTGTTAAGCTGAAAGTTCAACTCTTTCTCCACCTTTTAAAAAAAAGTGATCTATTGCTGGGTGTGGTGGTGCATGCCTTTAGTCCCAGCACTGGGGAGGCAGAGGCAGGTGGATCTTTCTGAGTTCAAGGAGAGTTGAAGCTATTGGGAAACCCTGCCTCAAAAAGACAAAAAAAACGTAAGCTATATATGCATAGATTATTGAAGTAGAACAACAAGAAAACTAGAAATAAAGTAGTACTTAGAGATACTATCATCCCTTATCAGCTGTTAACAGACAAATAATAAGACAGAAATGAGATAGATGTGGCTACACAAGCTTGGCTTGCTGCCTATTCAGCCTAGTAGAAAATGTGAAGTCTAGATTCAACAAGGGATTTTGTTTCAAGAGAGAGTGATAGAGTAATACATCAAAAATCCTCCTATGGCCTTCTCAGACCTATGCTTGGTGCAGGTGCATGCACACAAACACAAAACCGCTACATAAATAAATATTAATCTAAAAGGAAATAATAGAAAGGTTAAAGAATGGGGTTATCTCATTAGATAACACATGCCAAAGATATATCACAAACTCTCTACAACAAAATACAAAAATAGCTAAGTGCAAATAACCCTAAGAAAATTAATTATGTGTTCAAATTTTTGACTTTAAGCATTATCCAGTGACTTTTAGTTTAGCAACTATACACCTGGGGATGGATTCAATGCTGAGGACTCTCCTGTGTGTTCTGTCCAGTGCTCTCAATTCTTTCCACATAAGCAGCTGGGACATGTTCCAATCCTGTTTTAGAATCATCATATTTTTTCATGGGCATGGGACACAGCCTGGTGTGTCTATTCTGCTTGTTGCTGAGCTATTCACTTATTGTCCCCCCCATTTCGTTTATTTTTTATTTTCATATTTAGTTTTTGATATGAGTTTTCTCTATGCAGCCCCAACTGACCAGGAATTTATGCCAAGGGTCCTGCATCTCCTCCCCCCACCATTGTAATGATAGGCAGGTGTACACCAGCCTGTATCCTCTGTTTCATAATAATAAAGGGATAAACAATAACAATTACAATGCAAATTCCTTTCCCATCATAACTAAAGTGTTCATAACAAAAGTATTCGTGTTTTAGTCGATTTCATTCTATGTCAATCTTTCTTATTCAGCTTTTACTGATACTAATACAATTTTGTGTTTTGTTGTTTTCCTTAGGGAAATCATGTTGTTCCTTTACAAATTATAGTCAATAGATCTTAGGTTATAATAATATAGTTATAGTTTTCTCTTTTCACTTGGTATTTTATAAGTCATATATTAGTATTTAGAGGATCCATTTTAACTAACTTTCAATATTCTTTCTACAACACATTGAAATCAATAGCTTACTGCTAGCTCATCTTTAACAGCAAACTACATGCAGTAAAGTGACTATCTTTTCAACATTTTTCTGTTATATCTAAAAATAATTTAATATAGAAATAATATCAGCATTGGTTAAGTGAGCTGAGTTTAAATAATTCTTTGTTTTAGAGAGTCTCTAGGTTTTGATACTGAAGTTAATGCTTACTGAAACATGTAAACTCGTGCAGCCTCTGTGGAAAGCAGTGTGAAGAACCCTTGGAAGACTTGGAATGAACTTGCCACCTGACCCAGCCATACCACTCCTAGGCATGTACCCTCAAGACTCACCCCACCGCAGAGATACATGCATGGCCATGTTTATTTCAGCTCTCTTCACAGTAGCAAGGAGCTGGAACCAACCCAAAAGCCCCTCAACTGATGAGTGGATAGAGAAAATGTGGTACATCTACACAATGGAGTTCTATGCAGCAGTAAAGAAAGACGACATCACGAGATTTGCAGGAAAATGGCTGGAGCTAGAGGACATCATGCTGAGTGAAGTAACACAGTCTCAGAAAAACGACGAGTGGTATCCCTCATCTGTGGATGCTAGTGCCAGTTACCTAGTTGTAAGTATTTCTTGTGCATGGCCCCTTGAGCTTTTGTCCAAAGCAGTTGGGAGTGATGCATATTGGAAACAACAACAACAACAATAACAACAACAGAAAGGACTGCATCAAAGAATTGACTGAAACAGTGAACTTCTGCTCAAAACAGTCAACTTCCACATGGAGAATATTGAGAAGACTGAAAAAGAGATGAAAAGCATGTTTGGCAGAATGCATGAGCTCTGGTGGGGTAGGGGAATGGGGGGACACAGGTCTAGATTTGATTAAAAAATTATATAAATAAATAAATAAGCACAACAAAAAATTCTATCTTTGATACAAAGACTCTCCTATTATTTTCTATGTTTATGATGACTAGCTATTGAGTTTTTATCAGAAACTTCCTTGGAAATTGAGATAATGACATAGATTTTAACAATGTTTTCTTCTGAGGTGTTCTTTAAAGGCAGTAATTTTCCTGGCATGGTATCAGCTCAGTATTCGAGGGTTAAGTCCTGCAGCTTTCAGTAATTGAGGCTGCTTGAATCTTGCATTCTTGTTGCTAGGATTATGGTAGATGTTTCCATTCATTGAATTATTCAACTAAACAGTTGTCAAGCAAAACCTACTGCAATTTCTCAGTTCTGCATAAGTTCAAAGATAGATGAAAAAATCGCTGTTGTCACAAAACTCCATCTGAAAATAAAAACAAATCTCAGTCTGCTTGAGGAATAGATGTGAACACAGCAATATCATTAAACATTCGTCTTTAATACGGCCTATAAGTGTTCTTTCCCATCATCTGGTATATGGCATATACCAGACACTGAACCTGGAACAGAAGACACTCTGACAAAGAAAACATTAGGATGCTGGCATCAACATATTCCTAATCAAGAAGAAGAATAGGCCAACAATCCCATAACCACTAATCAAGCAGTGGTCAAAATGTATTTATTAGTAACCTCCTTATATCTAATTCTCTCAAAATCTGAGTCTATGACAATTAAAAAATTCTCTATGTTGCTGTCCTAGTGTAATTATCTTGCTCAGAGCCATGGCAGCGTACAATGCGAGGATGTCCAGATCTCTTTTAGAGGGCATCCCTAGAAAGATAATGAACTGATTTTTTTTTGATGCAGTAAAGAGTTGAAACAAAAATTAAAACAAAACAACAAACCCCAAACAAACAAACAAAGAAAATGTACCTCAGAGAGGCCTGAAGTGCCAATGTACAGTCAGAAAGCTGTGTAGACCAGGTACACTGGGATGTTAATTTTTGTCATAAAGTAATGCAAAAGAGGATATTGAGAGAAAACAATCAGAGAAGTATTAGTAAATTTTTCTTGTAATTCATTAATTTCATCTTCAAATATATTCTTGTAATATAATGATATCTAGTGGGTTTGTTCACTCTGAATCCTTATTTTCATATGTCATACATTTTTTCACAATTTTTAGCTAATTTTTAGTGGTTTATATCTTCTATCTTATCTTTGTCTGTCTTAGATAGTCTTAGCTTAAGGTAAGAGAATGCTCCATAACTTGTTTCATTTTCCATATTTAGCACTCTCAGTATTAGAAAATTATGTGCTTTAAAATCTTAGCACACATACGCATTCTTGGAGACATATTTGTGGGTGTGGAATTTACAGATACTCTACACCATATGCCATTTATAGCTGGTTTTAGCCAATTGTCAGTGCATTTAATAGAGAACCGGTTCTGATCATGGGTTTGAGTAATAAATTCAGTTATAGAGTATTAGTCTTAGGAAAGCTGTTTCAAAGACAGAAAATGAAAATGTTTTGGCCAACTCAAACAAAAGTTAAAAGAATTATTTAAAAATCTGAGTGACCACACATGGTGGCACATGCCTTTAATTCAAGAACTTAGGAGGCAGAAGCAGGCAAATCTCTGTGAGTTTCAAGCCTGTCTGGACTACATAGCCAGTTACATACTTCCCAGTTGGAGCTACATTATAAAACCTTGTCTCAAAAAATCTATTAGTAATTCAGTGTCATTTTAGCATGCCTCAAAATGTTCATTTTGCTTTTTCAAACAAGTATCAATAAAATCAGTAGAACAAATGAATCCATTTTTATGGACTTCAGTAGAAAAATACAAAGAAAATAAACTAAAAAGCATTCATTAGCAACACCAAAGAAAAATATGTAAATATGTTTAGACTAAGCTGAGTTATCAGTCTAATGTCCAAGCTCTAGAGTACTTTTGATCATCAAGACAGAGAGTTCATAAGAAAGACAGGAGTGCTCTGGGTTTCAGAGGATGCTCTGGCCAGAAAACACGCAGTTATTCCAAAATGCCCCAGGGTAATGTTTTCTGCAAGGGCCAAAAACTCATCTTTCCTATGAACTCACTGCTTTTAAAAGAGAAACAGCAAAAGAAAAAAAAAAAAAAAAAAAAAAGAGGGTGAACACAAAGAGGATGTGTATGTGTGTGTGTGTGTGCATCTGTTTTATGCAGCACACAAAATAGTGATGTGATATGTCTACCTTTGGTTGTCATTGTGTATATGTGGTAATATGTATATTGTGTGGTCTATATGTTTTGTGTTTCATTGGCATGATGTGTGCTGTGCTGTGTATTTGTGTATATGATGGATGTTCTGTGGTATATATGTGGTAGTGGTTTATGTGTGATGGGGCGTACTATGCTTGGAATGGTGTATTGTGTGTGCTATAGAGTGTATTTATAGTGTCTACACATGAATATTTCAGGTGATTGTTTGAATCTTTCATTGTATTCAGTAAGCAAAGTTAACACAGATATAGGTAGCATTTTTTGGAGGAGGTGATTGAAGTTTTCTGACAGTCCAAACCTTCAATTCCGATTCCCCGCCACTTATGTAAGAAGTCACAAGAAATACAGACTTATGTAGAGTTGTGGAAATTCTCCTACTTCTAAATCTAGAGTTTGGGACATTGTAAGGAAGCCTGTGGTGTGACCTATTTCTTTAGATATCATGAACTCCAGGGGTCTCTTTCTTCCCTGAGATTCTCTCAGCTTCTCATAGGTCTCAGGCCATTGTGGCCTTCTCTCTCCATTGTAGCTGTGGATTCTAAGGACAGTTCAGCCCAGCCATGCAGCTCTGTCAGGTACACAAGGGTGTACTTGCTATCCTTGCAGTCCCTCCTAAAAGTAAACACTAGTATTTTGTTTGGTTCTGTCTTCTACTGAACTCTTAACAAAATAATTGCTAAGTGGAAATACTTGAGAGTCTCAAAATAATTGTATACCAATCTACTACAGGAGATAATGGATCCAATTATAATACAATTCAAAACAAAAGTGGTTTGCATACAACTGCAGAAAGAACATGGTGTCATAAAATTTATACAAAAGGAAAACAGATCTCTAAGAAACGAAGGGGCTACACAGTCACCTAGATTGAGGAGAGTGAGATGTGAAGATTGAGACAGTGGGAAATCTTACAGTGATTCTATAAAAGGGGCTCTGCATAACAAGATTGACAGGGAGGAAATGATAAAGCAGCTTCAAAGCTACTTTTTTGCAGCAGATGGAGACTATTACAAAGTTCAGGCACTGATCAAAATGCAGACAGTAACCAACTGTGTGGTGTCTAGCCACAATTGTTACATCTGCAAGGCAACATTTATACCTAAGGTTCCAGAACATGACAGAAGTGGGGAGGAGGATTGTAAGACTCAGAGGAACAGGACCTGGCCACCAGATAATACATTTCCCTCATGACAGGGAGATGCATTTATGAAAACACCTCGGTATGGTTGCCTTAATAAGGCTTTCACAATTACAACACCAGTTGACATTTCAGTGTGGATGTGGGAAATGGGACAGGGTCCCACGTCTAGAACGGAAAGCAACAGAAGAAAGAGCATCATCATGCACTACTTTAAGGAAAAGAAAATCACTGTCAGAAGTGACCAGGTTGAAAGGTCTCCCCTTAGAGAATGCTGTGGTTTCTATTACTTGACTGGAAGCAAGGGAACTTCAAGATGGCGTGAGTGTTTGCAGCTCAGCAGAACACTGGCCTTTGCCCTGGACACAGTGAGGAGGCTGTGTCAGGTAAAATGACTGCTTCAGCAGAGTGTTTAATTCAGACCAACAGAGATTATACCATGTCTCCATTAACACACTTGAGATATTCTGTTTCTTTAGGACCTTTTAATATATTTTTAAATTTATTTAACCCATGAGTCGCCAGAAGACAGTTGTATTATACATAACTATAGGGTGGAATCAAGGCACAGATTTCATCAAATTCACCCATGTTGTTTTGGGTGACTATATATGATTAACTTGGGAAGCAAACTTAATTTTTGCATTAAATCATCTTAAAGAGAATGCTACAAGGTGATACTGTA
>VZQC01009989.1:873371-904759 GCA_009823505.1 Rhizomys pruinosus
AAAAAAAAAAAAAAAAAAAAAAAAACTCTCCAGATCTAGAGAGACGTCTCATATCAGTTCAAAGCATTGACTATTTTTGCAGAAGATCAGGGTTCAACTCCTAGCACCAGCATGGTGGCTAACAACCATATGTAAGTCCAATTTCAGAAGATTTAATGCCCACTTCTGATGTCCATTGGCCTTGCATGGCATGGGTGCACTTACAAATATACAAGCATAACACTCATAGAATAAAAATAAAAAAACAAAAACAAAACAACAAAAAAAAAATCACAGCACTCCCTCTCCCAGTAGTTATCAGCTGCAATCATTCTTCAGTTAAAGTTGGTGGGTCTTGCGAGGGCTTGTCACCAGTGCTGTAAGGTCATATGAGTAGTTTCCCAAATGTCTGGAAATTCTGATTCCTTGTGGGGATCCACTGCTACTGGATGTTACAATCTTTCTGCCACCTTTTCCACAATGGTCTCTGATATAGGTGTCCTATTCATGGAGAAGTATTCTGCCATCTTTTATGCTCTGTACTTCGGCCAGTTGTAATTTTCTGGGTTAATCATCATTTGTTGCATGTTGTTTAGGACTGAGTTATGCATTAATATTCTATCTTCACTCCCCCCCATCTCTGTTCTGCTCTGTTCTGGAGCCCAGTTGTAGTGGTTTCAATGCTTCACTTATGGCTGGGCACCTCACAGACACTTAGTTGTAACTGGCAAGTTATGATATTACAAGTTGTAATAGTCTCCATCTCTTGCAAAAGGGAGCATCTTTGATGAGTTGCGAGAGGTATGCCTGTTAGGCTAATTGTGAGCTCTCCACCTGGAACAGCAATCCTTGGAAAAGTCCTAGGTCCACCAATGGGGCAAGGCCATTTATATGCTTTTCTGTTCATTTTTTAGCCTTACTGAATAGTGCATGTGCTTGTGTATCTTATTTTTGTATTTCTATTTTTATTTTCCCTTTCAGTGCAAGGATACACATTCATTACCCCAATGCTTCAAGTCTGCAACATTCTGTGAAATTTCACTATTAAAAGGAAAGTCATTTTAGATTATACTGTAGTCATGGATATTAAGAAAGCTCAGGTGCTAGAACTAATTTATTATTCTATTATATTGGGGCCAGATAAAGTATTTAGAACAACTGAAAAAAAGCTGAACTAACATATGTGTATAAATGGCCAAAAAGAACTCTTCAGATAGAAATACTAAGTTTAGTGACAAAATGCTGAAGTTCAAGGCATTGCATATGCACACATAGCTTGTAAGTAAATCTTCAAGTGGTCTAATCTTTCACACTTAAAGATCTTCTGGTTTTATATTTTGAGACAAAATCTCCTGCCTTAACCTTGACTGATCTGGAACTCCTGATCCACCTAATTCAGACTCCAAAGTGCTTCAATTATAGGCATGTGCCACCTTGGCCAGATATATTCTTTTTTAGCTTTTTCTCTGTAAAATTAAGTTTACTCTGTGACAATTCATATCTGCATATGATGAATTCTGATTGCTCTCTCTCTCTCTCCTGTCCTCTCTTATTTCTCTCCCATCAAGCAATCCCCTACTTCCTTTCAGTTCTTGTCTTGGGTTTGTTCTATAATCTATGTAGTTGAACCAGGTGAGCCTTGGATTGGACCAATTTATCAGAGCCTGGTGGGGTCATCAATGGGTGCCAAATTGAAGGCAATGGCACTTCTTTTACCTGAATATATAAAAGCTGTTCATAGTCTGAACCAGTGGATCTCATGTTAGGTTGACGTTGGCCAGTAAAACATAACTGAAAACATTTTATTTTATTATTATCTCGATGAGGGGGAGAGGTGTCTAGATTGTCAGTAGATGCTAACATCCAGGATGCTGAAGCCAGGACAGGGATGCTGCTAAACATCTTAAAATGGGCAATGCTTCCTCATAACAAACCATTGTTGAATCCCAAATTTTAACATTGAGGTTGAAAAACCATTTTCAGTATCAATGTGAATATCCATATATTTGAAAATTAATCCTTATTGTTCAAAGTGAGATTTTGATTTTTTTTTCCTTTCTATGTTGCTGGGAAACAAACCCAGGGCTTTATAAATGCAAGACAAAGAGAACTCCCTGTGCATATTCCTAGCCTGGAAATATTTTTGCTATAGTACATTTCATTAATATATGTACAGGAAAGTTTCAATTCTTTTTTCTCTCAACTACAAGCATCCCATGTGTTGTTTAAAGATACATTTAGAGAAAGAATTCTGATAATAGGCATACTCAAATATTCAAACTTATTAAGATTTCAAAGTTACGCAGAGATGATCCATTCTGTACAATGCTAGCATAATCTCTCTGAAAAAAATCAACCCAGGCATCATTCATTTAGATCTAGCCATTATTTATAACTCTACTGTGCATAAAGGGAAGCTTTAGAAAGACAGAAATCTACTGCCTAGACAAAACTATGGAGGTAGCTTAGAAAAGCTTTCCTAAGAGAAATTAAGCAATATCTCAGAAGAAAGACTCATAAAGATAACATGGAAACACCATGGGAAACAGAAAACTTTAAATTTTTTTATTTATTTTATTTATTTCTGTATGTGTATGAATGTACTGTCTGCATGCAAGTTTGTGCACCCGTGTCGTGCAATGCCACGGAGGTCAGAAGACCCCTGGAACTGGAGTTCTCCTGGAATTGGAGTTTCAGACGGCTCTCGGCTGCCATGTGGGTGCTGGGGATCGAACCCGGGTCCTCTGTAAGAGCGGTCGGCGCTCTTAACCGCTAGGCCATCTCTCCAGCCCCAGGAAACAGAAAACTTTAACAGAGAAATGGTTAGGGATAAATGAAACGGGGAGGCTGTAAGTTCAAAAGTGGCAAGGCTGCCAAAACAAAGTCAGAAGACCAGAATAAAAGCACTTCTTAAGAGACTATGTTGTTGGGGCTGGAGAGATGGCTCAGTGGTTAAGAGCGCCAACTGCTCTTGCAGAGGACCTGGGTTAGATTCCCAGCATCCACATGACTGATAAGAACTGTCTTTAACTCCAGTTCCAGGGGATACAATTGCAGGACACGGGTGCACCAACCTACATGCAGACAGTACACTCATACACATAAAAAATTTTAAAAATATATAAAGGAGAGTATATTGTTAATGCTGTAATTCCCAAAGTGTTTCCCAAGAGAGGATGGGTGTTGATGCCAACATTCTCTGCCAAGGTTTTTGGATAACAAACACATTTTAAACATAAGCTCCCAATTCAACCCTTGGACTAAACATCTGCATGGCCTTGATTAAATAAATAATTTAGGAAAACATTTATTTCACAAAGTTTCATCATGCAAAATTATGCTATTAAACTGTGTGAAGCACAATGTGAGTTCTTATGCAAAGCGACATTATATCATTATCATTAATAATAGCACTCTATTTACCTCCCTTTTGTGTGACAGAGAAGTGGTGACATCTCACTTGCTGACAAGACAAAGGAACTACTCATTTGTATTCATTGATTTTAGCTGATCAATCTTCCTCTAAGTGTATTTTCTTTGAGTATTTGAGATTACACATTATTAGAATGTAGAAAGGATACACTAGAAAATATTGAGTCCCCAAAAGAAAATGAATAAAGTAGGAAATGAAGATGAAGAATAGGACAAAAAATGAATTTGTATTGAAATAGAAATGAATTTCATTTAGAAAGTAAAATAAGTTAGGCATATTAAGAAACACAAAACTAATGAAAGATGTTATAGAATACAATTTTAATAACATTCAGTTCTAAAACTTGGATTGCTGTCACGTATTTGCAATGTTCATCTGCATGGTGTCTATTAGAAGAAAGTGTGATATTAGAGCCTGGTTTTCAAATATGTTCAGCTACTGGGATCTGCAGAGGCCAGGCTACAGAATGTTCATTGTTTTTAGAGTACCTGCTACCTGTCAACATTGTGAAAAATAAAGAATCCACACGATATTTGTACTGGCAACACAACCCAATGAAGTAGACACAGAGATGAAGCATCTTGCTCACATCAAGAGCTAGGTAGGTCCATGACTGTCTAGACCTAAGCAACACCAGCCAATCCCAAAAGGCATATTATAACATTGATTCCTTTTTATAACTCCAGCATATGTAAAAGAGCAGGTCTGTGGTGGGGCTTGGAAAATTTGCATTTCTAACGAGTTCCATGATGGTGCTCATGCTATAAATCACAAACTAGAACATCTGAGCTAAGATTTAGTTAACAGTGAGCAAGTCCAGGGTTTCAGGATGCAAAGTTTGTACCTTTTAGGTACTATTTTATGGACCATCCTAGATGTGATCATGGACACATGACAAAGGTAGGCATTCCCCATTGCTGTACACAAAATATGGTACAGAGTGAAAGTGTTATTTCAAGACTCTCCTGGCAGATCCTCATCGTGAAAATGAAATATAATAAAGAATTGCTTTTATTTGAAAAAGATATGTTCATGGTCTTTTTTGAATTGTGAAGAGATTATCTTACTAAAGATGCCTAGCATCTTGAAAACTTAAACTTTCTTTGTTTAGATTTTTACAGTTTGAGAAATCTTCTGAAACATAAGATCTTTCTTACAGTAAAGATTAACAAACACTGAGCAAAGATTAGAAAACCTGATTCAAGAGATGGTGTTTTCATAATAATTTTCTAAAAACAAAAAAATTAAAAATACCCTTCATGTTACTCTTTAATACCAGCACTCTGAAGGCAGAGGTTGGCAGATCTCTCTGTGAGTTCAAGGCCAGCCTGTTCTACATAGAGAGTTCCAGGACAGCTGGGGCTGCAGGGAGACCTTGTCTCAAAAAGACAAAAAAAGAGAAAGCAAAATAGCTGATAAAGTCATTTAGAAACATAGAATCAGGAGCCAGGCGTGGTGGCGCATGCCTTTAATCCTAGCACTTGAGAGGCAGAGGCAGGAGGATCTTTGTGAGTTGAAGGCCAGCCTGGTCTACAGAGTGAGTTCCAGGACAGCTGGGGCTACAGGGAGACCCTGTCTCAAAAAGACCAATTAAAAAAAAAGAAAAAGAAATATAGAATCTTAAAAAATGCACCAAGAGTTATTATTTTAAGTATATCTAGAAACAGATTGATGATTGCATATCACTGAGGTGGATGAACATTTGTCATTTATAGAATACAAGAACACATTTCAGAACATTTCTCTCAGAATAAGGGTATACACAATAAAGATGAAATGTAAACCACTTGATTATAGCTATCTTTTCTTCAATGCACTATTGTCTTTTGTTATACTCCAGAGTCAACATTAAGTCATTAAGTTACAGGATCACTGATTTTCAACACTTTACGAGCATCCCTTTTCCTTGTTTCTAAAAAAAGTTCACCCATTCTTGTATAGGAATCAACACACACACACACACACACACACACACACACACACACACACACTGGTAATGTTCCTTACAAATAACTTTCAAAGACAGTTTGTGGCAAAGAACTAACATTTTCTATAAGTGGTTAAATTTTATTTCAGTTTTTTTTAATACGAAGATATGTATAGAAAATCATCGAATGCCATCAAATTAAAAAGACGTGGCCATAAAGTCCACAGGATATCAGAAATAAGAGTTTTTAAAATTATTATATTTTATTATTTATTTTGTATAAGTATGTGTGTCTCTCTGGGCAGTGGGTGCCTGCTCACTAAGGCTCACCTGTGGAGGTCAGAGTGGTTTCTCTTTTTCTACCATGTGGGGCCTGAGATTGTACTCAGGTCTTTGGGCTACTGAGTGACTTTGCTGAGCCATCTGCCTAGCCCTGAAACACCACATTCTAAAAAATGTGAAGTAGAGAAAAAGTATGCCATGTATAAGATGAGCCCCTAGGAATCTGTCTATCTGACTTTAGAATAAATGGATAAGATTGAAAATGAAATCCTGCCTCAGCCATGAATGACAGAATGAATTCAGGATACCACGGCTTGTCATAGTAACAACTGGAAAAATAGCATTAGAAGAGGGTTCTGCAGAAGACTGTCTTAAAATTCAAGTGCACATACACATGGCTCACTCAGAGTTATAAGGTTTATCACTCATGAAAAACAAATGGATTTTGAATTGGGGATGGTAACAAGAAGTCGGAGGACAGCTCTAGCTTACACCCCTTCGGTGATACTGAAAAAAACAAGGGATTACTTGCAACCAGAAACCATCTAAAACCAAAACGTTACCTATAATCCATATTGCCCCATTTTTTATCGTGGAAGAAATCCTGTATTCAGAGTAGATTTATAGCCAATTTTGTTCAACTGACCTATTCTTAAATGCATCTGTTCCCGAAATACAGCAAATTATTTCTCATAATTCTTCACATGTCTTATTATCAGAGCTAAAAGCTTTGGGCTTAATGAAATTTCACTGAACTTGAAAAAATTAATTTTTTCTCATGATAATGATAAGTGCTGGAAATATACACATTCTTAATTAACTTCACGTTACTCAGGGACTTCCACAGGTATAAGTATTTAGCTGATATTTGTCATGGTAGGCAAGTAAAGAGGGTGGGAAAGAGCAAAAGTGAGCAAAATTTAACAGGGGGAGATTTAATGATTCCCCACGTGGAGAAAGCAGGGGGGGGGTTGTATGTTTTTACTTTTCCTGCTCTTATTTTTAAATAACATCTAATGAAACTTGTGAAGCTATTATTGTGACATTTTAATGCAAATCTTTGTAGAGCATAAGGACACAAGAACTTAGAACAGGTGCGATGGAACAGGGTAAAACACTTGCCTTCTCACCAAATCAGAGTCCCATCAATGCAGGAGGCACAGGAGACCAGCAGCTCAGGCAAGTCAGGTTGCGGACAAGCCAGGGAAACAGTAACAGAGCCTGCAGCTAGCCTTCCTTTTTTATTACAAAATGCCCTACTTTGCAGGGGTGGCCTCATTAGTATCATTGCTCTCAACCTGGCCTGGTGAAGCATCTTTTCAGACAACCAGCAAGAAGTTTGCCTTCTCCCTTCCTTTCTTTCTTTCTTTCTTTCTTTCTTTCTTTCTTTCTTTCTTTCTTTCTCCTTCCTCCCTCCTTCCCTCCCTCCCTCCCTTCCTTCCTTCTTTCCTTCCTTCCTTTCTCTTTTAATTTGTTATTGTCTCTCCCTAGCTGCTCCTTTCCTCATCTATTCTCCCTTTCTCACACATATTTCAATTTCCCCCTTTCATCTTCCCTTTCCTTCCCCCTTTCCTTCCCTTCCTTTCCCTTTCCTTCTTTCCTAGTTTTTTTATGATTTAACTAAACCAGTGTGTAAGAATATAAATAAAACTTTTCCCTTTTTTGTGTATCTCTTGGATGCTTGGAACTGTGGGGGCTTCTGGGAAATTGAGCTGAGTTAGCTGGCTCTGCATCTGCTAACATTACAAGGGTAATGATTTCATTTCACATTACAAGGGACTCAGGCAGTCCCTTGTAATGTGAAATGAAATAAAAAATAAAAAAAAAGCGAAAACATTAAGAAACTAGAGAAAAACCTTGCTTTAAAAAGGTCAGGAAGTAAGGTCATTTTGAGTCTTTTAAGAGTCCTCCACACTGCTTTCCATAACGGTTGTACAAGTTTACATTCCCACCAGCAGTGGATGAGTGTTCCCCTTCCCCCGCCCCACCCCTGCAACCTCTCCAGCATTTGGTGTCTTTTGTTATCTGGATCTTAGCCACTCCTGGGTATATACCCACAAGACTCATCATACCACAAAGATACACGCAAGTCCATGTTTATTGCAGCTCTCTTTACAATAACAAAGAGCTGTAACCAACCCAAATGCCCTCAATGGACGAGTGGATGACAAAAATGTGGTACATCTACACAAAGGAGTACTATTCAGCGGTTAAAGAAAGATGACATCATGAACTTTGCAGGTAAATGGATGGAACTCGAAGCCATTATGGTAAGTGAATTAACAGAGTCCCATAAAAACAAATGGTGAATAGTTTCCCTCATTTGTGGATGCTAATGCCAAATCCCCAGTTGAAAGGCAAGCTGAACAACATTATTGTTATATTTCTTTTTATCTGAAAGCAACTATGTGGTTATAATATAACTCTCTTAACAGGCTCTAGAATCGACCCACCACTTATTTTCAGACTCTGTAATTACTGTATATGGGTGGAAGGTATGTATTTTAGAGTAATATAAAATTAAAGGGGGAAATGTGAATTCCTAAACATATTTTGGAATTAACATACAGTTTATTCCCAGAAGTCATAATTTTGATGTGATTATTATATAGGCATTTGTTGGAGCAATACAAAAGGGAGGGAAAAACAACAACATAAAGACTGGGTTAAAACACAGAATGATACAGCTAAACTGTGCCAAAAACAACAAGTCTCTGTAGCGAAAAACTTTGGATAGACTGGGAGAAAGATGCAAGACATGTATGGCAGAAGACTTAAGCAGGGGTGGGATGGGGGCAGGGAGAAGGGAATGTGTCTAAATAGGACTGAAAGATAATGAATGAAATACACAATTTATCAAATAATAGTATTTTTATTTTTTTAATTTATTTTGTATGTGTATGAATGTATTTCTGCATGTAGGTTGGTGCACCCGTGCTGTGCAATGCCACCGAGGTCAGAAGAGGGCGTCGGATTCCCCTGGAACAGGAGTTCTCCTGGAACTGGAGTTAAAGACGGTTCTCAGCCACCATGTGGGTGCTGGGGATCGAACCCGGGTCCTCTGCAAGAGCAGTTGGCACTCTTAACCGCTAGGCCATCTCTCGAGCCCCCAATAATAGTATTTTTAAAAAGTATGCTGTTGTTTTCTGTTTCTCAAAATAGCTCAGGTAGCATGAGGTCACAGCATTGGGTGGTAGAGACCTGAGTGCAGGTGAGGCTACTGCAACTCCCTCTTTCTCCTTTCCTCATAAGCTACATGGTTTAGCTTTGCTGAGTTCAGAGTTGTTCTAATCTGAGTGCAAAGTCCCAAACTTTCTCTGATCTGAGGACTAGAAGCAGGTCCTGGAGCAATGAAACTCACAGAAATCCACCAGTATGTGTAAATGGCTTTCACATGCAGGCAGCTAAAACTGTGAATTCTTTAGGATAAGGAGACAGTACTAGGAGTCATAATACATTTATTTCCCAATCCTTAACTTTAAAGTGTTTATAGCTCAAAAGTGATTTAAAACACACAGATTATTTCTACTGTTAAGCATGGCTAATTCATAAAGAGGAACACATGCAGATTGACTTTTTCGTACATTGTTATACACAGTATTAGGTGTTGCAGATATGTGATGAGCACTGATGTAAATACTTCTGACGGGCATGCTAGCTAGTGACAATGATGAACTTTTATTTTCAGTACTGGCTGTTGAAACCTGGGCCTTCCTAGGCAACTGCTCTACCTCTGAGCACTGAAATCCATTCTGCAGCTTTCTTTGACTTTGTATTTTGTGACAGGACATCTCACAAGTTACACAGGCAAGCCTTGAACTCACTCTGTATCCCAGATAGGCCCCGAATCTGTGATTCTCTTGCTTCACCTTTCCAAGGATCTAGGTTTATAAGTGTATCGCAACAGACCTGAATTAAGTGTTTTAATAACTTAGAGATATCAGTGTTGGGGAAAGAGCATATCCTATATTCAGCAATGTGCAAGACCTTACTACTAATCTGGAAAACCTAGCTCAGTGACAATGTCTTTCCTTACAAAAATATACTCTTTTTAATTTTATTTATTTAATTTTTTATGTGTATGCATGTACTGTCTGCATGTAGGTTTGTGCACCCGTGTCCTGCAATGCCACAGAGGTCAGAAGAAAGTGTCAGATTCCCCTGGAACTGGAGTTAAAGAGTGTTCTCAGCCACCATGCTGGGAATTGAACCTAGGTCCTCTGCAAGAGTAGTCAGCACTCTTTTTTTTAATTTTATTATTTTATGTGTATGAGTGTACTGTCTGCATGTAGGTAGGTGCGCCCTTGTCATACAATGCTGCGGAGGTTGGAAGAGTGTGGCAATTCCCCTGGAACTGGTCCTAAAGTCGGCTCTTAGCCACCATGCGGGTGCTGGGAATCAAACCAGGGTCCTCTGCAAGAGCAGTCAGTGCTCTAACCGCTAAGCTATCTCTCCAGCCCCAGCAGTCAGCACTCTTAACCGTAGGCTAACTCTCCAGCCCCCACAAAGATATATTCTTGATGGTGGTAAACAACTTCCATTTTGATTTTATTGGATGGGTGTAAAAATCAGTTACCTTATGTGAAAGTAATTTCTAACTTGTAAAATGATATGTCACATGGATGAAATTAAAGTACTTCAATTATAATGTAGTCGCTGGCATTTATTGAGGGCTACTATTTTGTATTGGGCATTGGATCTCATTAAACCACCAGGAACTGCTCAGATGAGATAGGACTTCCAGGAAGACATGAGTATGTTTGCAGACAATGAGTCTCCCTTGATTCTGAGAACAGATCTCAAAAATATTATTTTGAGCTATGCAAAATAAGAAAATGATCTTTTAGATGTGAGACCTTAGGGGACCAAGAAAATTGAAGTGAGTTACCCAAGTTCTAGGAACTAAGAAGCGTAGGGTCTGAGAAACAGAACCCGTGTTTTCCGTTACCACAGCTTCTGACTCTACACTGACTGGAAAAGTGTCCTCTGAAGAGCAAGTAATACTGAGGGACCGCAGTGATCTCTGCCACTTAAAGACTATTATGTACAAGTTCCTGGTGAGCAGACAGGATACACTATTCTCAAAACGGGAAGAGTGTCACACACACTGCTTGGGTAGCCAGCCAGCTTCCTTATCTGTCTCTAAATTCCACATTAATGAGGGCCAGAGAATCCCAGGTCCATGGAAAGTTGTGCACTTTCAACAGAATTTTACTGTGGAATAAGCATAGCTCTGTAGATTTTTGTCAACTATTATACACAACTAAACGAAAGGGATAGTGTAAGGTCAGCAGCTTATTATAGCATCTGCTTTCCAGCAGGCAAGTTTTAGAAACACCAGACCCAAATCTTATATAGTGCTGTTTGTGAACAGACATTCCTATTTTTGAAAGCTTGGAGGGTGGATTAAAATTGTATCTGGCTTTGTTAGAAACACTCATAATTACTCCTAATCATCAAGGAACAGAAATGAATGAAAGAATACATGACAGAATGCCCAATGTTACTTTGCACAAATATTCTTACCTCAATGTTATCCCCCCAAACAGAGGAAAACAAGGAAGACCATCAGGATTTTAAGAATCTAATAAATATTAAAATTTATCCAGTTCTGCAATCATGGCAGCTCAGTTATTTAGCTCAAAAGGTCATTCTTGGGGCCCATAAGATTCTGTAAGTAAGACTGATGATAGATCTGTTACACTTAGACCGAGGTGCATAGTTTATCTTCAGCAAGTGACAGTGAAACACTAATGTTGATTACACTAGAAGCCTCTGTTTTAACAACCAAAAGGCATCTTTGAAAATAAACATATAGTATTTATTCATTCTTGCTCACATAATGTGACCCACTTTAGAAAAAGTTGACAATTTTTATTCCTATGTTTTGATAAGACTTGCATCCTTAAACTAGTTGTCAACTTGACACAGTGCTGATTTAAGGTGCTTATTCCCTGTCCATCTAGCTTCCTCTTTGATTCTTGCTCTCATAGCCCAGCTTCCGGCACAGTGAGAAAGCAATTTTCTCCAGACACAAAATTAGTACTGCATCATGAATTATTCAGCCCGGCACATTGCTTCTTGTGGCACCCTGTGCACTTCCAGCAGAAAAGTTTGAAGTCTTCCCTTTCACACATTCCTGTCTTCACTCAGCCCTCTGCCCTCCTCTCATCCTCCTTCCAACACAGCAGTCCAGCCTGCTGCCAACCAGGTACCTGATTGAATTTGCTTTGTATTTAAATTTCCAGTCACATAGACACCTTCCAGCTGCAGATCTTCACAGAGCAATCACAGGAGGCAGGCTGTTTCCACACAAAACAACTTCAAATCATCTCTCTGAGATGAGAGCCCAGCTTTAATAACTTCACCTTAAAGTAGACTCATTGAGATAAGTCTGCCAAGCCTCACACATCTAAATAAACCTCATATTAACTCTTCTTTATAATATTTATAGTTGGCAATTTTAACATGTCCTTATACATTTTTCTATGCAAATTCAATTGTCTCAGTGTTACTACAATATTCAGTTTGTTCAACCTGTTACTTCTCAGTTCATTTTTTTCATGAAAATATTCCTTATGTATACAAATTATATATCTTAAACCTACTACTCCTTGAAATAACACAATATGAATTTAAAAAATATATATTTTAGTATTTTTAGCCATTTCTCCTCTTTTTCTCTCTCATTATTGCTTATTGTGTTTGAAAGAGGGTCTTGGGCTGGAGAGATGGTCTAGTGGTTAAGAGCACAGATTGCTCTTGCAGAGGACCTGGGTTCGATCCCCAGTACCCACATGGTGCCTGAGAATCATCTTTTACTCCAGTTCCAGGGGGGAATCCGACGCCCTCTTCTAATCTCCACGACATTGCACGACATGGGTGCACAAACCTACATGCAGACAGTACATTCATATACATAAAAAAATAAAAAGAAAAAAATAAAAAGAAAAAGGGTCTCTCTTGTAGAATCAGTAAAACTGCCTTCTTTAATTGACTAATGGACATAGAAACTCTGAAGGGGATTATTCTCTATTCAGAGCCAAATATAGTGCTGAAGTCTCCTTAAGCTATGCACTTAAACAAAATATATTAATACAGGAGCTCTGACATCAACAATGGATTATTCTACCAAGGAGATGTTGGCCAGGGGATCCAAGCCCCCACAAAAGGTAAAGGCTCCTTGCCTCCAAACTGGGATATCTGCAGGAAGAGAGGCGATAAGGCCCTGCTGTTGAAGACCTGATATAAACATGGGAAAGATGTATGGAGGTATGAACTTGCAAGTGTACAGCTTGTCTCTGGAATGCCAGAGAGTGTTACACAAGGCCACTCAACCAATAAAGCAACTATAGGTCTCCTTGAGTCAAGCAAGACTCCTCTGTCTCGCACCAGCTCACCTCATCTGCCTGGAAATACTGTGCAGAGTGGCAGCCATATGTGTTTATCCCAAATCTAATTGGATTTAGCTCTCTCCTTGGAGGAATAACACACAGCTGATGCCACAAGCTTACATCCTATAAGGGTTAGGGCTGCTTTATAAGCCACAGGAAGACCCTGCATACTTAACAGAAGAAAACCCGTTTAATTCATGCGAATTTATTTGGATTAACATTCCATCCAAACATCGGTGTCTATACCAAAAGTAACCTACCATAACCATAGTACTGTTTAAATACCTATTAATCTAATTGCGGGGTGATCATTAGTAGGATCGAAAGGCTTATATTATTATACTGTAAAACTTATATATCTAATTGCCTATGATTCATTAGTAGGATTAAAAAAATACCCTGGATAAACTGTCAAACCAAGAAGGGAAACAACCTGAAAAAACTAGAGTCCAAAATGACAAATAGACTGTTTTGCTTCTAATCCACCTGTGCCCCTTTTCTAAAAGCCTAGGGAACAATCAGCGGAAGGGGCGTGGTATTATGTAAGGGCTGCGATTGGGTGTGAATGGTGAAACTACAAAACATACCTGTGCACTCATTTGATAAAACTTGATTGAACCCTACAAGCCCCCCTCACCCCCGCTGCTGGATGTGACGGATGGTGAGGCCCGAGCTGTGTGGGTTGGCACAACTGCTTTGCAAATGGTTTTACATGACGGCTGCTTGTACTAACAAATTATCACTTCTGTTAAAAACAAAAGGACAAACAAAACAAAAAAGCAAGCAAAGAATGCTAGTGCAGAAAAAATATGGCAGCATGCATGATCTGGTCTTGGTTAGGGGTAGGGTGGGGGGAAGGGAAGGGGATATATGCCTGAACTGAATTGGAAAATGATGTATGAAATACACAAAGCATCAATAAAAAAATAATTAATAAATAAAAAAAAAAGAAAAAGGGTCTCCTGTAACCAGGGGTACCTCAAACTTGCTATATATGGCCTTCTGATCTTTCTGCCTTTACCTCCCAAATGTTAGGGTTACAGATGTGTACTACCAAGTCCAGCTTATTTTTAGCTATTTTAAATACATCTTTCATTTGTATAAAAATGACTCTATAAAATTTTCACATAGGCGCCACATTTCAAGTGATCTAAGATTGACTTTTCTTAGTTGGAAACATCTCAACTTGCAATATATGCCAAATTTATGATATAATGTAAAGCTAAGAATGTTTTAGAAAAACTAAAATGGGAGCTATAGATACGAAATAGATAAAATAATATCTCCTTAGGAATTCTTCCAAACTACCTCAAAGATTCCATTTTTATTTTTCCTTTGATATCTTGAAAATATAAAATTAAGCCGGGTGTGGTGGAGCACGCCTTTAATCCTAGCACTCAGGAGGCAGAGGCAGGCGGATCTTTGTGAGTTCAAGGCCAGCCTGGTTTACAGAGTGAGTTTCAGGACAGCTGGGGCTACAGGGAGACCCTGTCTCGAAAAGACAAAAAAAAATTATGAAAATATAAAATTAACATATATGAAAATGGAACAAAATGCAAACTACGCAGAAATCATTTTGAAGCTAGGCTTTATAGTACAGCATTCTAGTAACTCAAAGGTTAGTGGTGAAAAAGTTTGGATTGAAAAAAGTTTCTGAGCACCCAATTCTAGGGATGGTTATTAAAATGAAAGTATCTTTAAATTATACGCTTTCACCTCTACAGAAATGATCATTTGCAGATATTATTCAGTCTGTAGTTTTCTGCTCACAGTAACTTGAGATATGCTTCCTTAAATTGGAAAGCAAATCAGATTCTTTTTTCATGAATTGATTTAATATGCACATAAACTTCAGAATATAAAGCAATTAAAATATGTGCAGAGGAACCTTGATTTCTGCAAATTCATGACACTTTATCCTACATATTGGCCAGTAGCATTCTTCATACAGCATCTTACTGTCCTTGCTTACATGGTTAATTTTACCAGTGTATGCCAATATTCAGAATCTATATTTAGAGAATTCCCCAATGTTGTGATGTCCCACTTCTACTTTCTCAGATTGCTTGGAGATACTAACATTGTGACTTTTTTATTTAGCCTTACGTGTGATTTTACAGTTTGAGTAATCGACGCTTCTCTTCCATCCCTCTATTTTTTCCAGTCTTTTTTAGATCTTTTCTCTCAATGTCATGTATTTGTAAGAAGAGAAATCCTGGTGCAATCTCCTGGGATTATCTGATAAGCAGGAACCATATGTTACTGGTGTTTTGCAGAGATTACTGTGTATACTACACTGACATCCCAACTCCCCCAAACAATTCCAGATAACTTTATATTACACAAACAGCTTGCTAATGAGCCATGGTGATGGTTACCATATTTAGTAATATTTATTAAATTGTTATAAAGTATGAAAGGGTATTGCTTTATGTCTGTGATTAAGTAGTTAAAAGAGAATTTTATTTTTTGAAAGAAATCAGTAGAATTGACTTTCCTGTAGTGTTTGGTTTGATTTTCTTCTTATATTTATTTTTTATATTTTTATTTCTAGTGTTAATATTTACTCAGGAGGAACCAAAGAGTAACATTTTCAAATATTTTTCACATGCTTTAAAAAATGAAATATCTTTGTATCAACAAGATGGTAAAGAATTAAGGTGAAGGATGTGGCACAGGCCCAGAGCTAAAGCATCTAACAATATAAAGGATATACATATATATGTATTATATATACATATATATATATGTATGTATATATATGTATATATATGTATATATAATACATATATATGCATGTATACATATATATTATATATATGTATATATACATCATTATATATGTATACATATATACATATATATAATATAAAGGATATACATATATATATATACAGAGAGAGAGAGAGAGAGAGAGAGAGAAATAGAGATGAGAAAAGTAGCTCTTGGTAAATATTCAATGAAAGAATCTATCAACATTTTAATCTTACTGGTATGCTGGTGATTTGGTAGCTTATTGGGTAACAAATTCAAAACGTTTGACTATACCATAAACACAATATAGGGGTATGCCTGAAACATCATTTACAATTGCATTTAAAAGGGTGTCAGTTATAATTAATCAATACTTAAGCAGAAACTGTGATCATAAAGACTCATGTATTTGTTAGGTAAGGTGCCTCTATATTTTTTCAAACATCAAAAAAATTATTCTTTCAATCAAACAATGAAATAAAACTTTTTATCATCATCAAATGTAGTTCTTATCAATTGATGAGCTCATGGAGATTGAAGTACACAATCCTGAAGTATGAATGGGTCAATGAATAAATCAAGAAAGAAAAAAAAAGTATTCTGGGATATAAATGAAAAGGTAAATACAGCACAACAAAACCTATTAGAAACTCCAATAGCAATGCCAATATGGAGGTTTATAGCTGTAAATGCCCACATTAAAAACCAGAAATAGCTCTAAGAAAAATTTACCACTTCAAATCAATGCTCTGGAAAGTCAAGAACGGATTGAAGTACACAATCCTGAAGTATGAATGGGTCAATGAATAAATCAAGAAAGAAAATAAAGTATTCTGGGATATAAATGAAAAGGTAAATACAGCACAACAAAACCTATTAGAAACTCCAATAGCAATGCCAATATGGAGGTTTATAGCTGCAAATGCCCACATTAAAAACCAGAAATAGCTCTAAGAAAAATTTACCACTTCAAATCAATGCTCTGGAAAGGCAAGAACAAACAAAACCCAAACCCAGAAGACATAAAGAAATAACAAAAATCAGAGTAGAAATCATTGAAACTGAATTAAAAATACAAACGATTGAGCATGATCCATTCCATAGGATAAAAAAATAAATGTTATCAAATAGTCACACATTAACATGGAAAGTACACTGAACACAATTATAATCCCCCCAAAAGGTGCCTATCTTTAAACAAAGCAGTTTAAATCCTATATAAATTTTTATCAGTGAGAATTGTGTTAAATACCATTCTTATGTTTCAAAGTCTCATCTATTAAGTAATTTTAATAATGGTTAGCATCTTATAATTTGAGTTAAATGAAAAAGTGCGTACAAAATGTTTTACAAGTAATAAGTGGTCAGAAACTATAAGTAGATATATAGCTTTGAGCTATATAGCAGTTTGTAGCAACTTTTCATAAAAGTGACAGTTTTCTAAAATAACTCTACTAGTTTTACCTTAAAGATGCACAATTATTGTTTATTAGAAATCTAATAAGTGCTAAGATGAATTTGGTTTAAGTATGTACATTCTTTTAAAATTCATTAACTTTTCTATGGGTAGATTTGCTTTCTATACTGTATTACACAGAAGGCTCTAACCTAGAGAGAGAGGAATAATAAACCAGACCTAAACACATCCACATGGTCTATAGCTCTTAACCTCTGAATTCTAAGTCCAAATAAATTCAATGTACATTTACATCTAAGATCTTGGCAATTTTTCCAAATAAACAAAACTAGGAAGAGCATTTTTTGAAAGTTTCTAACAATAAATCACTTTCTCCACTACCTGTCTCTTTAAGACAAATGTATCCACAACACTGTTATATCATAATCAAAAAAGACCCATAAACATCCAGATTGGAGCAACCTTAAAGGTTACTTATCCAGCATCTGACATGGAAAACTCCCTTTTTCTGAAGCAGCATTTTCCTCTGTCACAAGCAATTAGGAAAACAGAACTGTGGATCCAGTGATCAACACATGAGAAATAAGAACCTCCAGGCACAAGAAATGACTCAGCAAGGGCCTCAGTCTCTCTTGACTATTTGATTCCTTGTCACATAGAAGTAATAGCATCAAACCTGTACATTCTCTTGGAGTTTGCCATTAAACTCTACATGAGAACACACCCTGCATATGGATTATGTAATTAAATTCCATACTGTGCTATTGCATCTATTTTATAGATATAAATGAGAATTTCTTAGTGAATAGGCAATATTAGAATAGATAAAAATGTCATAATTAGTAACCTGATGTAAAAGCCAATGAGGAAGGTACAATATCTGTTCATGTACCACATAGGGATGTTTCATGTCCATGTAAGATGACTCAGTATTGCAATTCTATGGAGTGTCATCTCATACTGATTTTGCAGCAATCTAGCTTTGCATAAATACACATACACATGGTCACATGGTGCTATTTGCACAGTTACAAGTTCCTCTAGTAACCCAGTTCTCAGGACACATCCCATAATTAGGGGATGCATGACTATATAGGCAGCATGCTAACATATAAACAAGCAATAAACTCAAGTCGTTCAAAGAGAAAACAAAGAAGAAAACAGTGAAGAGTTGGAAAGGGTAGTTTAGTCTGAAATTTTAAATTATCCTTGGCTTGGGAGAGATTAGAAGAAATAGGGCAATCTACCCTACAATATAGATTGCAATTCCTGACATGTTCAAACTCCAGACACAGGGCCTATGAACTAACAAGGCCCAGCCCTAAGTGTATGTCCTACAAACTACTGTCCAGCTCTGTGGGCTCTTAGTAACACAATTAGAATCAGCCTGGCAAAATGAAAAGAAATGATTATTTAAATAACAAAAAATGTCCATTTGTTTAGCAAAACATAAAGGGTCTGGTGGATTTAGGCCAAATAACACTGTCTAAAGGAGGTCATGGACGCTTTATTCTAATCTAGTTCTTAATTGCTGAGGCCAAAAGAATAAGCAATGATGAAGAGAATAGATATGGGGAGATTTAAATTCAACAGAAGAAATTGAAGTAGTAATTTTGGAGATGATGAAAGGGATGAATAGTGATGTCTTCCTTAGCAAAGACAGGTTCTGGTTTCTTGGACTCATAAGGGAGTCTGAGAAGCAGACCTGTCGTCGGGGAAAAGTAGAGCACCATGAATGTGGTCAGTGGAGGCTTAATGAGCTTGAAGATTTGGAACAAAAAGAGCCTTTGGGACAGAGAATCAATGCAAAGTAAAGGGTTGTTGAATGATGTGGGAACAGACTGTGATTAGGAAAACAAATGGGGTGTGTCCTAAACAGAGCAAGGACTGGGAAACTATTTCTGGAGTTGAAACAAAGGTCAGCAAGGCAAGGTCTTTGAGTTTGGTAGTAAGAGGATGGTTGGTAGAGGTGAAGTGGAAAAGGAAGTGAGCATGGCTGTGCTCATAGACTTTTGGCCCAGTTCTCTCGTTTTCAGAGTGGCTGTACAACCTTCAGTGTCCCCTGCTTCCTTGATTCGGTATTGATGAGGAAAGAGGGCAAGAATTTCCAAACCTGTTTTCCCTCTGTCCACACCTATCATTCTGAATTCAACACTGTGTTCACATTCTTTCTCTAATTTCTGAGGCTACCATGTGACAATGTGAACTCCTGTATCTCTTATTGAGACTTCTAGCTGTTTGCCTGATGTGCTGGACAGCTTTAGTGTCAACTTGACACACCTTGGTTGAGGGAGCCTCAACTGGGGAATTGGCTCCATTGGATTGGACTGTGGCCACATCTGTGGAGTATTGTCTTGATTGTTGAGCAGTGTGGGAGGGCCCANCATATTTAACTGACATGAGTTCAACAAGTATCCAATTTTGCCCAGACTCTGTCTACAGGTTACATGGTGTTTTAGGACTAAATAAAAGTAAATATGTGTATACTAAACAACATTGGTTTAAAGGATCTGATAAAAATGGTAATGCATCTGAGTTAATTGGAAATATTTTAATTATTTTTATTGCCTGCATATAAGTACACCTAATTCATGCAATGCCCAAGGAAGCCAGAAGAGGGCATCAGATTTCCCTGGAATCGGACATTTTCTAGCCACTATGTGTGTGCTGGGAATCAAACCTGGATCCTCTGTAAGACCAGCCTGTCTCTCCAGCCTGAGAATCTTTTTCTCTTTTTTTCTGCTGAAAGGAAATCAGCTAAAGTTTCTTTCCATCACATTCAGCACTCTGCATGGGCTTGGAGAACCCTTACCTAGCCATTCTCAGCAGCCAAAAGAATCTTCATGTCTTAGCTCCTGCCCTGGCCACTGACAGGAAGGTATGACCAGAGCTCAACTTCTACCATTTGCCCCAGTATCTTAACCCAAATCCAGTAAAGTCATGTGATTTTGGGGAACATGAGTGAAAGAGTTGGATGGACTTTGATGAGGGCTGAACGCTCCTTCCATTGCACAGATGAAGAGATGAAGTGCAGATAGGCAGTATGCAACTTTTCCTTATATTCCTAAGTAAGCCATTTAAATCTTATTGCTGTTGTTGAATTGATAACTTCGACTCCCAGTTTGGCTGGTAGTGATATGAAGACCTACAGACTCATGTTTTGGTGGACTTTATACTTTAGTCATATATCCATGTAATTAGTATTCTGTAAAGTCAAGTCCCTTTCGTAGACAATTCTGAGGATTGCATCACTGGACTTCTTGCTTGCTAAGATGTATTTCTCTTCACATGATAAGCTAATATTTAAGGAATGAAGACATTTGTGGACAGTGATTATCATCCAGCTAACTCACTTTCTCCTTCCATTTGAGCATCATATCATAAATATCCAAAACTGGTTTCCTGCCATTTTAGAGCCCAGGGTAGCCTCTTATATAACACTAGGAGGAGGCCTTTACAAAGATAATTCTAATACTTTTTTTTCACATATTAGTATTTCAATGGAAAATACAAATATTAGAAATGCTGTGTTTTAGACTGCATAAGTTATTCCTTCCTTATTATAAATGAATCTCAGAGAGGCTGTCTTGGGTTAATGCCAGCAGCACAAATACAACACAAAGGACATTTTTGTGGAATCTTCCTCTGGCTTTATTGGCTGCCTTCATGAGGCTCAAAGAGTTTTAATTGGATTCTTATATGTCACCAAGGAAGCCTCAGCTCTGCGTGTTTATATTACAGATATGAATATTGATTTGCAATAGTTACTAATTTTCTTCATCTTTAAGATAATTGTTGATATCCTCTTCGAGATCATTCCAAATTTATGTTTTGCTGTTAATCTGATGTGTCCTGGAAGCATATCGTTGCTACATAATAGTTTTCCATGTTGGTTCTCCAAGGAAATATGAATTTAAGGGAGAATGAGAATGAAAAGAGCAAATTTCTCTTAAAAAGTTGTATTACATTTACTTATTGGGGGTGAAGTCATAGTACATGCCAAGGCATATGTGTGAAGGTCAGAAGGCACCCTGAAGGAGTCAGTTCTCTCCTGCTGCCACATGTGTCTTGAGGAACAAACTCAGGTAGTCAGGCGTGGTGGCAGCAAGCGTCATTAGCTGGTAAGCCATCTTTCTGGACCCCGGGCTTCTTTGCCATCCTGTTAAACCAGAAATTGGAATGCTGGACATTTTCTTGTGGCTTTTGAAATCTCTTCCACTCTATACTTACCTACAGTCAATCGAAGAATAATATTCTGCCATTGGATTTTATTTACATGACATTTGTAAATGCCTACTTTAAAAAGATTTTTAATATAGAACATTATTGAAAAAGAATGTATATTAGGTTTAATTTCCAAAAACAGCAGAATAACAAGCAAACTATAGTCTCTCATAATAAAATAGAAAGTTCTGAAATGACTGTCTCCCCATACCCCCCACCTGGCCTGGAACTCACTCTGTAGACCAGGCTGGCCCTGAACCCAGAGATCTACCTGCCTCTGCTTCCCAAGTGCTAGGGTTAAAGGTGTGTGCCACTACGCACAGCTCTTTGTATTTTTTGCGTATGAGAGAGTACATGTCTTTATGTGTATGTGCATGTATGTGGTGCATGTGTGTGGTTGGAACATGAAGGTATGTTTGCTTTTGCTTGTCAAGGCCAGAGATTGACAGCAGGCATCTTCTTTGATCAATAACTACCTTATATATTGAGGCAAGGTTTCTCAATAGACTACAGAGGTTGTTAACTGATTAGGCTAGTCTAGAGTTTCATCTTGCACTTGGAATCCTCTGTCTGTACTTCCTGAGTGATGGAATTACAGGTGGATCCCAGGTCTTTGTGGCATTTAATAGGTGCTGGGAAAGTGAAGTCTGGCCCTGATGCTGGCAAGGAAAGTACATTAATCACTGAATCCTCTCCCAACCCTTGGAACAGTTTTATACTAAGAGTTTTCTTAATTTCAATATAACTTATGGTCACAAAAATTTTCTTTATAATATATTTGTTGAATCATTACTTTTTATTATTTGTTATAAGTAATGGTGCTTTCCTACACAAAGCGTTGATAAATTAGATTTTTTAAATTAAAATTACCCAAATTTGCAAAGCTTTAATACAAATGATGGCAAAAATCATGTTTACCTTCCATATTTAACTATATATTATTTGTTTTGTACATGTATGAAAGAAAATGAAAGTAGAGCTATTGTTTCCTTTGTCCATGAACAATCTTGTCAGCTCGCTCCTTGGACGATGTGCAAATATGTTTACTCCTTCTTGCCTCTGGGTCAATGATAGACCTTTCCTACAAAGTACAGAAAACCTTCTGTAAATACCTTTAGCAAGGGATGGCTATTGAGAAGAGACAGGTGTGACTTATTCCTAATGGGTTTGCTTCAGGATACCACACAACCCACATTAGTAGAGTGGACTGTCTCTGGGTCAGTTAATTCACTGGTTTGGTGACAGTATCTAAGATCTACATTTCCCTCCCTTCCTTAGTGTCTCAATTTTATTCTATGTTCTCTTTTGCACATACATACTTGTTGGCTCTATAGAATTGGATATTATNCTCACAAAGATCCACCTGCCTCTGCCTCCCAAGTGCTAGGGTTAAAGTCATGCACCACCACACCTGGCACCAGCCCTAAACTTTTAAGAATGGGTTATGTCTAACAAAATTCAGTAAATTTTATGATACCTTTTCCCAATTATATTAATTTAAACCATTCATTTTACAAGATTATGACTTTATCTATTATAGGGGCCTTGGGCTAAAGGAGGACCACAGAGCTCCTCTAGTATATGTCCATTTACATCAATGACCCAAAGTCAACCAAGGAGAAATGCAGATTCAGTCAGGGTATCAGAGTTGAAACTTAGCTTGACCTAAAGACATACAGGTAATATGCTTCGAATTGATATGGATGTAGTACTTTGAAAATTTCAAACGAAGTGAGTTCCCTCAGTAACATCTGGTTTTTTACTGAATGGGGAGAAACATACATACCCTGGTTTCTCCAGGGATCGGTGAACTTGATGCCAACTCTTCCCTCTTCCCCCTTTAGATTTCCCAGTACATGAAGGGAAACCAAGGAAGATGTCCGTAGTCCTCAACTAAACAAGCCAACAATCTGGAATGAACATCTTTTAAGATTCCTCTGGCCCCAACTTTATATCTGGTGCATGTATCAGTACTTGCTCCTTAAAGTACTGTCTCTCAGATTCAAACTCCAAATCTTGCTATAGGCCAACTGGGCAGACTGGTTTTACAGACCACTTTTTTTTTAATAATACACAACTGAGTTTGATTCCTGACAATTATTTGACACCTATGTAAATTTGGTGAATTGCAAAATATATCTAAGCTACTATTTCTTCCTTTAAGGTCAAAACCCTGATAAGGTTTTTAGTTGATTATCAAAAGTATATATCACCCACTCCATTTTCTTTTCGTTGCTCTCATAATGATATGTACGTAATCTTCCTGTTTATGCTTTATGAGCTTCTAGAGCATGAACTATGCCTCTCTTCTTCAGATATGAAGCATAATGCAATAGAATCTCATATACATAATACAATTAATGAATGGATAAATGAATTAATGTTGAACTTAGGTGAACTCATATGTATTTTGATTCCATTCAAGGAAAGTTACTTAATAAAATTTCATACAATAAAAGTGCTTAAAGGTCTATGGTTTCACTTTATAACAATTGTCTTGCAAAGGCATGCATTCTGGCTAATCTCCTTTGTGATGTTTAGTATTTATGACATTAGCCTCTCTTCTAATGAAATACCCTTCACCAATGTTGATGAAAGATTTAACTGAAGGCTTGTACTCTTAATGACCAGCACCTGAAACCTTCACATTACAATGACCACAATTTTAAAAGAAGATAATTGTTCTCTATTAGTAGATTTAACTAAGTTTTTCTTTTATAATGTCAAGGCATGGAAAACTTGAGTGCTGTTTTACATGATACAGGTAGAATAGACAGTTTGAGAAACAAATTATTTCAGATAATTGCTTATCTCTTTTTTGGACACCCAAATCTTCCAACAGCAGTGTTATAATATCAGCCACTTTTGACCTTCTTATTATCAGAGTACTACCGGATAACCTTTGTCCTTCTGGCTTGGAACTCTAGGTCAAGCATGTGAACTTGGGCCATTCTATGTTTAACAATGCTCAGATAGTCCAAAGATAAATCTGCCCAACCCAGACCAAAGCTACCTTTTAATGTTTCATTGAAACTGAACGTTAGTTAGTTGAGTAAGAAAACAAGGTCCTTTTTAACTCCCTCACTGGCACTGGGACATGGAAATTACAACTTTTTTTTTTTTAGATTTATGGCAATGTATTTTTTTTACATTTTTTAATTTATTTTTATTGATGCTTTGTGTATTTCATACATCATTTTCCAATNAGATTCTGTAAAAGTAAATATGTGCATCTGAGATTAATTGGAAAATATTTTAATTAATTTATTGCCTGCATATAAGTACACCTATTCTGCAATGCCCAAGGAAGCCAGAAGAGGGCATCAGATTTCCCTGAATTGGAGGAATTTTCTAGCCACTATGTGGTGTGGGAATCAAACCTGGATCCTCTGTAAAAGACCCAGCCTGTCTCTCCAGCCTGAGAATCTTTTTTCTCTTTTTTTCTGCTGAAAGGAAATCAGCTAAAGTTTCTTTCCATCACATTCAGCACTCTGCATGGGCTTGGAGAACCCTTACCTAGCCATTCTCAGCAGCCAAAAGAATCTTCATGTCTTAGCTCCTGCCCTGGCCACTGACAGGAAGGTATGACCAGAGCTCAACTTCTACCATTTGCCCCAGTATCTTAACCCAAATCCAGTAAAGTCATGAGGATGGAACATGAGTGAAAGAGTTGGATGGACTTTGATGAGGGCTGAACGCTCCTTCCATTGCACAGATGAAGAGATGAAGTGCAGATAGGCAGTATGCAACTTTTCCTTATATTCCTAAGTAAGCCACTTAAATCTTATTGCTGTTGTTGAATTGATAACTTCGACTCCCAGTTTGGTGGTAGTGATATGAAGACCTACAGACTCATGTTTTGGTGGACTTTATACTTTAGTCATATATCCATGTAATTAGTATCTCGTAAAGTCAAGTCCCTTTCGTAGACAATTCTGAGGATTGCATCACTGGACTTCTTGCTTGCTAAGATGTATTTCTCTTCACATGATAAGCTAATATTTAAGGAATGAAGACATTTGTGGACATGATTATCATCCAGCTAACTCACTTTCTCCTTCCATTTGAGCATCATATCATAAATATCCCAAAAACTGGTTTCCTGCCATTTAGAGCCAGCAGGTAGCCTCTTATATAACACATAGGGAGGCCTTTACAAGATAATTCTAATTCTTTTTTTTCACATATTAGTATTTCAAGGAAAATACAAATATTAGAAATGCTGTGTTTTAGACTGCATAAGTTATTCCTTCCTTATTATAAATGAATCTCAGAGAGGCTGTCTTGGGTTAATGCCAGCAGCACAAATACAAAACACAAGGACATTTTTGTGGAATCTTCCTCTGGCCTTATTGGCTGCCTTCATGAGGCTCAAAGAGTTTTAATTGGATTCTTATATGTCACCAAGGAAGCCTCAGCTCTGCGTGTTTATATTACAGATATGAATATTGATTTGCAATAGTTACTAATTTTCTTCATCTTTAAGATAATTGTTGATATCCTCTTCGAGATCATTCCAAATTTATGTTTTGCTGTTAATCTGATGTGTCCTGGAAGCATATCGTTGCTACATAATAGTTTTCCATGTTGGTTCTCCAAGGAAATATGAATTTAAGGAGAATGAGAAATGAAAAGAGCAAAATTTCTCTTAAAAAATTGTATTACATTTACTTATTGGGGTGAAGTCTAGTACATGCCAAGGCATATGTGTGAAGGTCAGAAGGCACCCTGAAGGAGTCAGTTCTCTCCTGCTGCCACATGTGTCTTGAGGACACAAAACTCAGGTAGTCAGGCGTGGTGGCAGCAAGCGTCATTAGCTGGTAAGCCATCTTTCTGGACCCCGGGCTTCTTTGCCATCCTGTTAAACCAGAAATTGGAATGCTGGACATTTTCTTGTGGCTTTTGAAATCTCTTCCACTCTATACTTACCTACAGTCAATCGAAGAATAATATTCTGCCATTGGATTTTATTTACTATATAAGCCTTTTAAATAATAAAACTTTTAAGATTTTTATTAAGAACATTATTGAAAAAGAATGTATATTAGGTTTAATTTCCAACAAACAGCAGAATAACAAGCAAACTATAGTCTCTCATAATAAAATAGAAAGTTCTGAAATGACTGTCTCCCCATACCCCCAACCTGGCCTGGAACTCACTCTGTAGACCAGGCTGGCCCTGAACCCAGAGATCTACCTGCCTCTGCCTCCCCAGTGCTAGGGTTTAAATGTGGACTTGGCCCCCCACAGCCTTTGTATTTTTTGCGTATGAGAGAGTACATGTCTTTATGTGTATGTGCAGTATGTGGTGCATGTGTGTGGTTGGAACATGAAGGTATGTTTGCTTTTGCTTGTCAAGGCCAGAGATTGACAGCAGGCATCTTCTTTGATCAATAAACTACCTTATATTATTGAGGCAAGGTTTCTCAATAGACTACAGAGGTTGTTAACTGATTAGGCTAGTCTAGAGTTTCATCTTGCACTTGGAATCCTCTGTCTGTACTTCCTGAGTGATGGAATTACAGGTGGATCCCAGGTCTTTGTGGCATTTAATAGGTGCTGGGAAAGTGAAGTCTGGCCCTGATGCTGGCAAGGAAAGTACATTAATCACTGAATCCTCTCCCAACCCTTGGAACAGTTTTATACTAAGAGTTTTCTTAATTTCAATATAACTTATGGTCACAAAAATTTTCTTATAAATTATATTTGTGAAATACTTTTTATTATTTGTTATAAGTAATGGTGCTTTCCTACACAAAGCGTTGATAAAATTAGATTTTTTAAATTAAAACTTACCCAAATTTGCAAAGCTTTAATACAAATGATGGCAAAAATCATGTTTACCTTCCATATTTAACTATATATTATTTGTTTGTTTACATGTATGAAAGAAAATGAAAGTAGAGCTATTGTTTCCTTTGTCCATGAACAATCTTGTCAGCTCGCTCCTTGGACGATGTGCAAATATGTTTACTCCTTCTTGCCTCTGGGTCAATGATAGACCTTTCCTACAAAGTACAGAAAACCTTCTGTAAATACCTTTAGCAAGGGATGGCTATTGAGAAGAGACAGGTGTGACTTATTCCTAATGGGTTTGCTTCAGGATACCACACAACCCACATTAGTAGAGTGGACTGTCTCTGGGTCAGTTAATTCACTGGTTTGGTGACAGTATCTAAGATCTACATTTCCCTCCCTTCCTTAGTGTCTCAATTTTATTCTATGTTCTCTTTTGCACATACATACTTGTTGGCTCTATAGAATTGGATATTATTGCAAACATAAAGGACTCCAGGTGAGAATGAACATACATTTCTCTCTTTTTTTGTGTATGGGGGGAGTCTTTTTTAGACAGGGTCTTCCTGTAGCCCCAGCTGTCCTGGAACTCACTATGTAGACCAGGCTGGCCTTGAACTCACAAAGATCTGCCTGCCTCTGCCTCCTGAGTGCTGGGATTAAAGGCGTGTGCCACCACTGTAGCCTTTGTAAGACCGAGAATTCTGCCCCACTATACCTCACAGCCAGGATCCCCTTGACATGACTTTTGTCAGCCCTTAGCAACAGGTCACCATTATCAACAACAAGAATAACAAGATTTATCCTTTAGGTTAAAATAGGAGCAGATCCCTTGATTTACCTGAACTGGAAGTCGTCTTTTCCCAGAAGACTAAATAATGGAGCAAAATTGTGTCTAAGAATTGACTGACTTGAGTAATAAGTCACTGGGTTTACCAAAGCCTTCATTTCTGTTGCCTGTTGAAGTGCTAACTTAAAGTCATGGTGTTTTGAAATTCATTGAAATAAGGTCAGCAGAGGCACACATTGCTAAGCAGCCCAGCTGCTCAGTGAAGGGCAGTGCTTTTCCTACTCTAAGGTTCACTTGGCAATTATGTCTAAATGGAGCCCCACTTCCACTTTCCTCTGCGTTTTCCTTGTTCAGCTGGATCTTGTGGACTACATCATTTACTCCTCACCTGTAATTTCTATGTTGCTGCTATATACCTCTCCATTCCCCAAATTCAGCTGATGACATAAAGCACCAACTAGATGACTTCAGGCCTACCCTTATTTCCTTAAGAATTCTACCAGGACCCATCGATAATGTAGAACATGATGCAGTTTCAGGGTCAGGAATACAGCTCAGCACATAGGGTACTTGCTGTGTTAGAATGAGGACCAGATTATGGATTCCCAAAATCCTCATAAATAAGCGCTGAGTGGACGTGACAACCAGCTTGTTATTCCAGTGCTCAGAAGATGGAAACAGGACATTCCATAGCAAGCTGGCTATCTAGTAGCTGAATAACCAAGCCTTAGAGTCAAAGAATAATGTAGAAAGTGGTCAAATAAGACTCTTACTGTCAAACTCTGGCTTCTACACAGATGTATAAACAGGGACACAAACATCTGCTGGTTTACACATATGCGAAGGTGCATACTTGCATGCATACCACATGCAGAAACACACTAAAATAGACAACTCCAAAGATGCAGTATAAGTCATGAATTTTATGAAAGTGACTCAGTTAAAAAGTCTTCATTGTATGTTTGAAAACTACCACGGGTTCCTTCTTTCTGAGTGACTACAGGGAATAAAGTTAGAAGTTTCACATGCCTGCTCCTGCCAAGCGAGGCTTTCATCCCTTGCTCTGGCCTTGTAGGATTAGCTGTCATGGAAATGTGGCACCTGAGCAGGACTTATTTGCCCTCATGCCTTGGGCTGTCCCCATTTTTTTATGCCCTGGGATTTGTTTCCTACCTGTGCCTGGCCTGGTGGCTGAGGCAAATTGCCAACTCAGCTCTAACACCCAAACATTTTCCTTTTATTCTCTGAGTTTGATTTCTCTTTCCATTTATCTGATTCTATCAATGCAAAATTCTGAAAGGTTCACATTGATTTTTTCCTTCTCAAAACATGAAAGGTCTGGTTTTTCAAACTTCAGTATTTCCTAATGAAATGTCTTTGATCAATATGCATAAGAATTAAATGGAAACTCGAAACTAACCCCTCTGATTGTCAGTAATTCAAAGCAACCTGTTTACCCACTTGGATTCATCCCAGCAGAAAAATGTTAACAATTGTAATTATCACCATTATGCAGTATTTTCAATTGTACAATCAATATAATTGCCAAATGGAAATTATACAATAAATATAATTGCTGCTTTACTCCTGCGCAGTATTTCAGTGGCACTTCACATTCAATTTGTCCTTTAATTAGTAACAGGTGTAATTACAGCTGAAGCTTTGTAATTGGCAAGAATGGGACAAGGTAAGGCCATTGAAAGGGGGACCGTTTGACTCATTCTTTGCTGCCATTGTCAAAGAACCCCATACAGCATTTTAGCAGGCTTGAGCTGATCTTTGGCCAATACTGAGTACAGACTCCAGGTCAAATGTGCATTTTCCCTCCTGATTCTCAGGCCTTTGTCATTTTCCCTGTTGGTTTCCAATGTGCACTGCATGTATTCTTTGTGTGCCTGGATGGATATCCCATTCATGAATTACTAATCATTTACTAAGTATTGGCTATTTGTTAGATACAACAGTACTTACAAAGAATACTTGGTGAAGAAGAGAGATGTGAATGTTACAACCTAGGGGAGAAAAGCAAAGATTATACAAGAGTTAAATCAAGAGAAAGGACACTTAGAGTGATTAGTCTTAAGAGATGCTAGGAAGTAAACTACTGTAATGTAATATATTTGATTGGGTGGACAGAGAGACCTTTCCAAGATGCACCACGTGCCTCGAGGTTGTGATGATGAGCCAGTTGTTTAGAAGGAGGTTGTGGCAACAGCAGAGTCTCTCAAGAACAATATGGTTAGGAGAAATTAGTCCCTGGTGTTCAGTGGAGAAGAGAAGGTGTGAACTAGGAAAGAACACATACCTACAAGGTACATTGGAAGGGGTTGGAAGGGATTTAGTCTGAGAAGGTCTATAAGTCACAATAAGGATTTTTCAATTTATTAATTTTTCTGAGCACTGTGAGATTCTGGTGGTGGTTTGATAGAATAAAGTGGTACACTGGATTTACATTTTAAAAAAGTTCAGCTTTATTTGGAAAAAAATGAACAGATTCTAGAAACTGACTATAGGTGAACAAGATTAAATAGATGAGGGTAGATGCCAGAGGACAGGCAGGAATTGTCAGTTACTTGACCTAGGAAGGTTCCAACAGAGATGGAAAAAGGTGGAGTATCAGAAGAACATTTGTGTGGCAGAATATCCATCACCTGCTGACAGAGTGACAGAGAGATGAAGGGTGTAATCCCCACTGGCTCTAGACCTTTGGTTTGTACTTTACTGAGATAACAGATACCTAGGGGGAAAGCTGTGTTAGGAGTAAGAAGTGCAAATCCTGTTGTGTCTAAATTGCCAGTAGATAGCTATGTGGACTGTTGCACAAGTATCCTGCAGGTAGTAGCCATCCCTGTTATACATAAATGTGTGACTCAGTGGCACTGACATAGATTGCCCCATCGACATGTCAACATAAACATGAGAAATAAGTAAGAGCAGATCCAAGTGGTAAGCCCCACTTTTTCCAACATTTCCAGGTTCTACCCTAAGGAAGAACCAGTAAAGATTAGAAAAAGCCACCAGTAAAGGTGTAGGAAGAATAGAAATCACTCTACCGAAGAGAAACACAAGTGATTTAGAGAAGCCTTAGGTGTGTGAAAAGCTCCTTGGAAAGTTGCAAGCAAACACATAGTCTTCCAATGTGCCAATTCAGAGCTGCCTTTGACCATGCCCTGGCTGCTTTAGTGGAGAAAGAAGGCATTTGATAGATGTGGGTTGAAGACCCAATATGAACTGAGGAAATGAATATCATACATGGGTGATTTGGGGGAAGTGACAAAGAATAAGAAGTCTAGCCGTAGGTGGCAGGACACATGGGTCAAGGAAAAGTTGTTGGATCTTTTTTTTAGCAGGTAAGTGTGAAGAATGCAAAATGGATACTGTGGGTTGGGAGG
>VZQC01009996.1:0-51832 GCA_009823505.1 Rhizomys pruinosus
ACATACAAGCCTCCCCAGCTGGATAGTGGGACCCTTGGCTGTGTGGGGTTTGGGCACAACTGCTTGCAAAATTTATTTTACATTTGATATGAAGTATTCTTGTACTCATAAATTATTACTATTGTTAAAAATGGAAAAAAATAAATATTTTTAAATTTAAAAAATGAAAAAAATAAAAACAGAGTTCCTCTTCCCCAAGAATCTTTGAAACTAAACTCCTTTTCCCAAACCAAGGCACAAAACCTAAAACTATTACTCTAACTTTCCCCACCTTCATGTCTTAGAACTGGCCATAAAGAAACTCTCTGACCTGCCTTGTCCGATAGTGGATCATAAGACTCTCATTCCAAAACAGCTTCTGCCCATACCTGGGAAGAAATAGAAATATTACTTTTATTAGCAAGGCAGACCAAACCTACCGGTTTAATGAGTCTCACGTTGCCTGCCCCCATTAAGTTGTTACCTTTTCTGTCCAAATCATATTTCTAGATAACTTTCATTCTTTTTTCTTTTTTTCTTTTTTTTTTTTTTTTTTTTTTTTTTTTGGTCTTTTGGAGACTGTAGCCCCAACTGCATCGCATCGACTTTGCTCTGTGTAGCCCCGCTGGCCTTGAATTCTAAGATATCTGCTTGCCTCTGGCTCCCAAGTGCTAGGATTAAAGGCGTGAGCCACCACACCCAGCCCAGAAAGTCTTCCTAAGTCATTTTTTAATATAAGGACCACCCTTCTCCTCTGTGGATTCTGAAATAATTTCTAGGAAAGATAGAGCAGCATGGAACCTTGAGTTAAATCCATGAATTGAAAGCAAATCCATCCAGAGCCAACTAGATGGCTTGCTACCAAACATGACAACCTAACTTTGATCCCCAGAGCCCACATGGTAGAAGGAGAGAACTGACTCCCACAAGCTGTCCTCCAACCCCCCACACACACACACACATGCACACAAAATAAATAATTTGTAATGTAATCTATTTTAATTCAGTAAGGGATCTAGCTTATGGGGGAGCGTGTGGATATTATCCTTTGTTTTCCCATGTTCAGAATAATAAATGCATGGTAAAAGTTGTGTTTCAAGGTGGGAAGTGACTGGGAGAGAAGGAATCACAACAGGAGGAGGAAACGCGTGCTTACGTAACCTGTGTGGATCCTGATTTCACCAACTATAAACTGACTTTTTTTATTTTTATTATTTTTTTTTACTTATTTATTTCTGTATGTGTCTGAATGGACTGTCTGCATGGAAGTCTGCGCACCCATGTTTGCTGCATGCGCTGAGGGTTCAGAAGATGGTCTCGGTTCCTTGGAACTGGTGTTCTCCTGGATTTGGAGTTCAGATGGTTCTCGGCCGCATGTGGGTGCTGGGGGATTAAACCTGGTCCTCTGTAGATCGGGTCCGGCGCTCTTAACCGCTAGGACCTCTCTCCATCCCTATTTTTTATTTATTTTTTATGTTGTATGAATGTACTGTTGCATGCAGGTTTGTGCATCCGTGTCGTTGTGCTTCCGTGGAGGTCAGAAGAGGCGTTGGCGATTTCCCTGGAACTGGAGTTAAAAACATTTCTCAGACACCATGTGGTTGCTGGGGATCTGAACCTGGGGTCCTCTGCCAAAAGCAGTTGGCGCTCTTAACCGCTTAGGCATCTCTCCAGCCCAAAAAAAAAAAAAATTTTTGGTTTTTTTTTTTTTTTAATTAATTTTATTTATTTCTGTATGTGTCTGAACTTACGTCTGCACGGCCAGTGCTCTGTGACCCGTGTCGTTGCACTTGCCCACGAGGTCGGAAGAGGGTGTCGGATCCCCTGGAACTGGAGCTCCTGGAATTGGAGTTTTCAGATCGTTCTCGGCCGCAATTGTTGTGGGTGCTGCGGATCGAACCCGGGTCCTCTGCAAGAGCATCGGCGCTCTTAACCGCTAGGCCATCTCTCCAGCCCCAAAACTGACATTTTTAAGACAAGTGGAGGAATTTGGCTACATGGAACATATTAAATGATACTGTGACATTTTATTCAGTGTGAAAATTCCACAAAGAAATCATAAGTCAAGATACTTTACACTGATGAGAACATCAGATAAGCAGGTTAAAACAAACTGTTCCAGGCCTCAGACACTACCTGATGACACTCAGCCTCTTGGTTGGTCGGATGTAGGTAACTGGTTATTCATTCCACAGGATCTACCTAATGGCCAGGAAGCTGTTAGCACACACAGAGGAGGGTAACAAATGGCTAGTGACATAGATGCTCCTAAATAATTTGGCTCTAGACATGTAGCATTCCAAATTCTCCAGCCATTAAGTTTTAAACAGTCTGCAGAAGGTTCAGTGGAAGGTGCAAATTCTTTCAAGAATTTTCTTTCATAATGTGTATATACATGTGAGTGTGCGTGTATGTGTGTGTGCATGTGTGTGTGTAAGAGAGAGGGCAGAATTAGAAATACACACTCAATTTATAGGCAATGGTGCAATGTTTAGAATTGTTGCCTAATACTCCAGACACAGAATACTGTTTTTGACAAATGGTTAATAACCATTGACGTTAGGTGATAGTGCACAGAGATTCACAGTGCTTTTCTCTTAGTTTTGTGTGCACAGACACAAGCCAAATAGATGCCAGTAGGTTGGAGAGTGGCAAAAACACACTGTGGTTTTTTTAACTCAACGTCTACAGCATATTCTATGAAACACTGAGCCCTGCCGAGTGCCCTGGTAGCAAACAGAGCATGAGCCTAGAAGCTTGAGATCCGGAAGGAAAAGCGACAACCGTGAGGGTTCTGTTGCAGTCCCAAACATGACTTGGGCACATGAACCAGGTCCCATGCAGTGCTCAGGCACCTTGCTTATGCTTAAAGGGGAAGCTCATTCCTTGAGGTTTGACAACACAAAGCACTCCCTGTAAGCTGTGCGCAGCATTAAGCACATTCTATAAATGGACTTAATCCTCTAAAAATAAATGTTCTCATCCTTTGAAAACTAAGGAACAGTCTTCAACTTCCCCACTAAGTTAATGAGCATAAAAGCTGAAATTTGGCTGGGGCTGGAGAGATGACCTAGCCATTAAGAGAGCCAACCGCTCTTACAGAGGACCCAGGTTCAATCCCCAGCACCCACATGGCGGCCCAGAACCGTCTGAAACTCCAATTCCAGGAGAACTCCAGTTCCAGGGGAATCCAACACCCTCTTCTGACCTCCACAGCATTGCACGACATGGGTGCACAAACCTGCATGCAGACAGTACATTCATACACATATAGAAATAAATTTTTTTTAAAAAGCTGAAATTTGGGCTGAAGAGATGGTCTAGCGGCTAAGAGTACTGATTGCTCTTGCAGAGGACCCAGGTTTGATTCCCAGCACCCACATGGTGACTGAGAACCATCTCTAACTCCAGTTCCAGGGGAAGCTAACGCCCTCTTCTGACCTCCTCTGCATTGCATGACACAGGTGCACAGACCTGAATGCAGACAGTACATTCATACACATAAAAAAAATAAATAAAATTTAAAAAAAACTGAAATTCTAATCTCCATGATCTAATCCAGTCCCGATTTGCCACCCCCTCAGCCCCCCCTCCTGTCCTTTCCCTTTTTTGTAAGCTGAATGTGTCCTATGTTTATCCTTTTAAAATTCATAAATAAGCCAGGCATGGTAGCACACACCTTTAATCCCAGCACTCAGGAGACAGAGGCAGGTTGATCTCTGTGAGTTCAAGGCCAGCCTGGTCTACTTAGCAAGCTCCAGGCCAGCTGGGACTAAAAGGTGAGACCCTGTCTCAAAAACACAAAATAAAATAATATAATAAAATAAAATTCATAAATATTAAGTAAAGCCCTCTCCTTAAAAATCCTAAAAATATTAATATGAAATTTTGGCTTAATGACATAAAAGTCCTTCTGGAAAGTTGTATGATTCAAAGTCATGAAAAGGCACTAGCTAAAACAGAAAAGGATTTTGAAACAGAAAATGTGACCACTCATATAGTACCCTGTCAAGAATATCCTCATATGTGGTTAAAGACCACAGAACAGACAAATGTAGAACTGACAGAATGTGGCATTACAAAAATGGCCACAGGGTTTTGGGTTTTTTCTACTCAAGTATCCACACTCCTTTGCAATGGAACTTTACTGCTTTTCCCATCAAAAAATGTGATCTACCCACATGTGGTAGCATGCACATGTAATCCCAACACTCAAAGAGGCTGAGGCAGGAATGAGTTTAAGGCTAGCCTGGACTACACAGGGAGACCCTGTCTCAAAAGGTGGGAAGAGGGAAGGGAAGGCAAAAGGAGAGAGAAGACTTTTCTGTTTCTACATTAGCTGCTGTCCACTACACAAAGAACCCTCTCAGATGAGGTCTGAGAGCTGCTCTCTATGGGTAGAGATACGAAAGTTAGAGGGCAATTCGAAACCATTTAGCAAAATAATAGTAGCATGCTCAGCCCTGGGGCCTCTAAATTCTCTAACCATGTGTTCTCGGCCAGATTTATAGTCCTGGGCATGGGTTATCTCCTGTGGAGTAGGGCTTAACCCCAATCAGAAAGTGGTTGGTGAGCCCCATAGCATCCACGTCACTGTGGCGCCCATGGGCTTATCTTGGCACACAGGCGATTATGGCAGCTCACGGTGTTGGCAACTGGGTAAGACTGTTGATAACTTTATTCCCCAGCAGCCTGTGCAGCACCTTCCAGCATACGAAAGCTAGCTAGGAGGGAAGACCTTTCCTGGTCAGGGCCCACTTGATGCTCCATGGTCTGTGACCAATGCCTGTGGTGTTTTCATCAATATAGGGTCTTACCATTGAGTTTTAGTGGGTAACCCAGGAATGACGGCAATACTTTGTATTGTTTGGGGGGGTCTCCAAGACATGTCTGTCCAACAACTTGAAAAAAATGCTCTCCTATGTGGTCCTGGGCTTTTTATATGGCAACCTATGACTTCTGGAAGGAGATTATCCCATGTGTGGAAAAACTCCAACTGAACTCTTTTATATGAAAATGTGTGTGTGTGTGTGTGTGTGTGTGTGTTTGAAGCTTATAAAATAGTATACTTCCATATTCCATATGGTTTTTTTTTTCCAGACATCCTTAGTGTTAGTTCCCCTCCCTAATTCCTTCCTCCAAAGGCTCAGGGACCATTGCAGAAGATGGAGGAAAGATTGTAAGAACCAGAGGTTGAGGAGGACTAGAGCAAAGCAGTGTCTTCTGAGCATGGCAGGACCACTGCACTCATGAACGCAACAGTTCTGGTGCCCGTACAAGACCCACAAGAGAGTCAACATTCCAGTATTGAGAGGCAAAGGGCTCGCTACTCCTAGCTGAAGAGATTTTGACAGTTGATGGCTTGAGGAGGGAGAATTTCTTTACTTTCAGGGTGTGGCCCCTGGTGGGTAGGCAGACCATGATCCAATAAACGACCTCATAATCATGAGTAATGGATGGCAAAACAGGACTTGGTAGATTATTAAAACAAAGATGACATGAGGTGAGGAGGTGATAGGGGATAGAGGTGGACCTGGAGGGGTTAGGGGAAGGAGTTGGAAATTAATATTATAAAAAAATGCATCGCATGCATGTATAAAATTCCCAAAGAATTAATAATAACATATACTTTTTTCTATTTTTTTAATAATAACATATACTTTCTAAAGATGGGGAAAACCTGCCCCTTCAGTCTCAATAAGAACCAACCACAAGACCTTAAGTTTGACCCCCCAAAATATAAATGAGAACGACTTCCACCTTCCTTAGCTGGAACAGTGCCTTGGTATTTCTCTTGAGATGATCAACAGTAAGCGACAGGTAATCCCCAGGGTCACCTGAGCTCCAGTTACCAAAGGAGCAATTCTCCCTTGGGTTTAGGATCACTAGGACAAGTCTTTGCTTTTTGATGCACAGAGCTAGCTGTCCTGGTAATATTTGGGTATCACCTGGCCTCAAATTTAACATAAAACCAAAGATTCTCTTCCTATTTAGTGTCCTGAAATACCTATTTCAAAGTAAACAAGAAAACAAAACAACAGAATTACCTGAGAGAAAGCCAACCTGGGTTTATCAGAACTTACAGCAATTGGCTTTAGGAAGAATCACAGCAGCACTCACATACAAGGTGTTTTAAGGATACCTGGATTTTCTGCCCACCATTGCGGCTAGGAGAGGTGGGGAACATGATGACATATCATCTCATGGTCAGGTGCAGGAAGGAAATGAAAGTCATCCAAAATGGTACATCTCCATTTTGTTTTGCACCTGCACTGATCTTAGTAAATAACATGTTCAAAGGACAAGATTTGCTGCAGGAAGCAAAAAATTAGGTAGCCGTTTGTTCTAGTTTGTGTTCCATTGTTGTGACAAAACACTCTGACTGACACCAACTTGGGGAGGAAAGGGTCTATTCAGCTTACATCTCCCAGGTCACAGTTCATCCCTTAGGGAGCCCAAGGCAGGAACTCAGGGCAGGAACCTGGAGGCAGGAGCTGAAGCACAGGCCATGGAGGAATGCTGTTCACTGGCTTGCTCCTCTGGCTCATGCCCAGCCCACCTTCTTATACAGTACACAGCACCTGCTCAGGGTGGCACCACTCATTGTGGGCTGGGCCCTCCCACACTGCTCGACCATCAAGACAATACTCCACAGATGTGGCCACAGGCCAATTCAATTCCCCTATTGAGGCTCCCTCAACCCAGGTGTGTCAAGTTGACACTAAAGCTATCCAGCACAATTGACACCTTGTCAACTTGACACACAAAACACATCACTATTAAACCACCACCTTTCCAGTTCTACCCAAANCATTTACTTATTTCTGTATGTGTATCAACTGACTGTCTGCATGCAAGTTTGTGCCGCGTGTCGTGCATCCGCGGAGGTCGGAAGAGGGTGTCCGGCATTCCCCTGGAACTGGAGTTCTCCTAGAATTGGAGTTCAGACGGTTCTCCGGCCGCCATGTTGAGGTGTGGGATCGAACCCGGTCCTCTGTAATGACGGTCGGACTCTTAACCGCCGTGAGGCCCATCTCTCCAGCCCAACGACTATCTAGCTTAAAAAAAAAAAAACAAAAGAGGAGCAGGAGGCGAGCTGGCGAGATGGCTTACAGTGGTAAAACATTCTTGTAAGCCTTGGTGACCTGGTTTTGCAGGAGCTTGCCACATGGTGGTTGATCCCCAGAGCCCATGTCGAATGTTGTAAGGAGAGATGACTGCAAAAGCTTGCCCCAGACTCCAACTGTGCGTGTGGCGCATCAATGTTCTCGATAAACTTTTTAAACATTTACAAAAAGATTTTTTTTTTTGGTCTTTTGGAGATAGGGTCTCGCTTTAGTCCCAGAACTGTCATGGAGTCTGGGCTATGCTAGAACAGGTGGCTTGAACTCAGAGATCTCACCTGCTTCTGCCTCCGAGTGCTGGGGATTAAAGTATGTGACTCCACCTGCCACTCAATTTTTATTTTTAAAAAGTCTTGGGTTAATTGAAAGCTATTTCGGTTTTTATATATTTCCTCCTCTCCCTCCTCGTCCTACACTCCTCCTCCTTCCTCCCTCCTCCTTCCTCCCTGCTCTCTCTTCCTCATCCTCTTCTCCCTCTTTCTTCTATCCTTTCTGGACAGCGGTCTCCTATAGACCAGCTGGCCTGGAACTCACTATATAGTGTGAGCTGGGCCTTGAACTCACAGATTTGTGCCTCCACTGGCCGTGCTGGGGATAGAAAGTGTGCACCACAAGCCATCCCAGACGGTTTATATCCTTTTCTTTGTTTCTATATATGTATGGAATGTCCTTATCTATTTTTATATATGAAGAAGTATCTGGGCATAAAATTTTTGACTCGGTTTGTTGAAAAAAAAAACCCGTCATTAATAGTGTTGAACAATGTTTTGTAAAAACTATGACAACCGATGACTCATAGAAATATGCAAATGAATATGCTATAGCATAGAGATTTTATTTAATTCATTAATCATGCAAGAACCAGTAAGATGTTGCAGTTATTGTCAAGGCGAAAATCTTACAAACATACAAAATAATCTAGTCTGAAAGGAATAAAACTTTTATTCCATGTAGAAATAATTAATGTACACTTTTAATATAAGATAATTTGCATTATTCCCAACTTCTATAATAATTTGCAGAATTGTAAAATAGCTAAAACCGGCAATGCAAAGTACAATATAATCGGGAATATCTATGCTAAACAGAGGACTCTGTAATACTCTTCATCCCTTCCAAAATCCTTAACAATTGTTTCTGTACAATGATGTTTGTGTTTAACTATGTCTGGTATAATTATGGGACATGTTACATATTTTGATCTTTCACCAAATTACGATTTATTTGTTAGAGTGTGACTAAGTAAAGGCGATTAAAGTAAAATGAACGAACAGAACTATGTATACTGAATCTGGTATAATGCTAAATTACACATATAAAATGCTAGAACAGAGGCTGGGAGAGATAGCTTAGCGTTAAGAGCACCGACTGCTCTTGCAGACGCCGGACCCGGGTTCTGATCCCAGCACCCATATGGCTGGCTGAACACCGTCTGTAACTCCAATTCAGGGAGAACCAGTTCCTAGGGATATGAGACCCATCTTCTGCCTCCGCGGCATTGCACGATACGGGGTGCACAACACGTATGCAGACATACATTCATTACACGATAAAAAATAATAAAAATTAAAAAAATATGTAGAACAACGAGAAGTATGATCTTATGACTGGCTCCTGGGACCCATGATTTGTCGTTAAGAAAAAGAAGTCGGACTAAGTTTGTTTATGCCAGTATAAAACGAACTCACCAAGACATCGGACTCTCATTCACGGTGGTGGAAAGGAAACATAGCATACAGACGCTTGGAATGACAGCTGGATGAAGATCACAGGCGAAAATGCAAACTGCTGCTTATTCACATGGACAGCAGTGATGTCTGGGCTTTGGCATTTCTACTCAAAGTAGTTGAAAGCATAAAGTCTACCAACGTTACTGATAACTATGATAGGGCAAGTGATTTCTCCATATTTGAGTCAAAATTGCCGTGGTGCGGTGGGTGGTAGTGGTGGGCGCACACCGAAGTAGGATATATGCTGAAGAAGGCAGAGGCGGAGGATCTTGGTTCAAGCCGAGCTGGCTACATGAAACCTTGTAGGAGGCTGGGAGAGTTGCGCAGTGGTTATCCAAGAGCACCAACTGCTCTGCAGGAAGGAACCTGGGGTTTGATTCCCAGCACCAGCGGGCAGCTAAGAGCCATCTTTAACTCCAGTTCCAGGAAGCGATATTGAACCCTCCTCTGCATGACTGGGTGCACCTACCCTACATGCAGACTAAGTTACACCGTCATACGATTTTCCAGCGAGGAATCCGCACCCCTTCATGACCTCCGCAGGAAATTGCACGACCATGGGTGACAGACCTGGCATGCAGACAGTAATTCAGTACACATACAAGAATGAAAAATAAAATAAAAAAATTTGTAGGCAGTCAAAATGTCCTTTGGTAGGTAAAAATAAACTTCTGTATAGTACATAAGTGCGGAAATATTATTCAATGCTAAAAGAAATCGAATTAATCAAGCCATTCAGATAAAGATATGAGTAACTTAAAAGCAAGATTTATAAGTCTTTAAGAGAAGCCAAATCTGAAAAGTGTTAGAATGTGGTGTTTCCAGTCAAGAGGGGGGGGGGGGGGGGTGATAACATTTGGAAAGGGCAACACTATTGGTAAGCAATAAAAAGGACTGGAGGCTGTCAGGGTTTAGCAGAGAGGGAAGTCTGAGAGTGATGATGATGAGCACACATTTGATTATTATGGGTCAGTGATACGCGAACTCGTGAGAGACTGAGGGACACATTTGCCAAAGTCTCACACACGTGTTGTTACCTAAGTCCAAGAATGAGCCCTCAGAGTGAACCACGGCTTTGGTGAAATGATGTGTCACGAGTTGTAAACAAGATACACCACTGGTGCTGATAGAGCAGGGTGTTGATGGAAAATGTGTTATGTCACTCATTCTCCAAAGGGACTGAACCAATAGTATGATAGACTGGAAATATGGAGCTGTGAATTGGCACTTCTAAAATGACTAGGAAAGGAAGTGGCTATGCTCCGAACTTCTTACACTTTGAGGAAAAAGTAGTCGAAAGAAACAATTGCATCTGACAAGAAGAAAAGTAGTCAAAGATGAATAGGATAATTAAACAAGAGTCTGGTTGTGGGGGTTGGTGGCACTAGTAGACTATGTGAGATTCCTGGTGTGAGCATATCTTTCCTTCTGCTCCGCCCCACACAGGCACTTTCTCTGCATGGACTTTGGAGATATAGAGGCTAAATAATTCATTCTGGGATTAGCCAGATGCCTGAAGAGGCTTCCTGTATCACTTTGAATTTTCTTTTTGCTTTCAAGCAAAAGACAAGACTGCGTAGGGTCATATGTGTAATTCGTGTAAGTCTACATTTTAATCGTATGCCACATTTGGGTGATTGCAGTCGTTTGTTCTGTAATACAAAACATAATAGAAACAATGAACACCAAAGTGGCTATGCGCAAAAGGACCATCATATATCTAATAAGGGAAATTTTCTTTTATTCTTTTCGGTTTGTGAGATCTTTTATTGAACTAGGGAGAGTCCATTTTCTTCATCTTCTGTACTGTTCTTTGAAACCACAATGGTTGATAACTGGATCTCCATTTGTATTTTCCTTTTAAACTATTTGGAGTCTGAATTTTTTTTTAGTTCTAAGTCCCTGAATATCATGGAAAGTCATTTTAGTGTTGCTGTGTTTAAAATTTCTGAGTCGATGGCGAGAGATGGGTCTAGCGGGTTATTTAAAGCACTGACCATGCTCTAGCGAAGACTGGACTCAGCTTAAAAGTTCCAGCATCAGTTCAGGGAAACATAGACCCTCTTCTGACCTCCACGGCATTAGGACACAGCGTGCACAGCCTAGCATAGCAGCAGTACATCATACTCATAAAAAAAAAAAAAGACAAAAATAAAAATTTATGAAGTCAAAAAAAAAGTGATAAAAAAAAAAAAGACAAAAAATAAAAATATGAAGAAAAAAAAGAAAGAAGATGACATTAAGAGGATGTGACTTCTGCAGTGGGAGAAGATCTCAGTCAGCATCTCTGTAACCAGGAGGTCATAAAAGTGTTAGTGTAGTTCCCTTCCAAAGAACTGAAAACCTGGGAAGGACGGTCTAATCTGCAGTCTGAAGGTTGCAGAATTAAAAAGGGCTAATGGGGTTAGGGACCACTGAATCCCAAAGCCTGAGAACTAGACAGTCTTGTTGTATGAAAGCAGAAGATCACTATGTAAGCTCAAGCAGAAAGAGAGAGAAAAAGAGAGAGAACACACACAGGAGCAGTTTTATCCCTCTGTCCTTTTGCTTTGTGGGCCCTCTTTTGTTGGACAGGTCGCTCTCATTAGCAAAGGTGATTTTCTTAACTACGTTTTTAATTTTTTTATTTTTAATTTAATATAATTTTTATTCTCTGTATGAGGTTTGCATTTATTAAGCACTGTACCATGTATACTAATACTGCGAGGCAAGAAAATTGGTGTCAATTCCATGGAAACTAAGGGGAGGGACCTTAAAATGGTTATGGTCGTTAGCTGCCATATGGGTGCACTAATTATTTGGTATAAAACTCCAGTGGCTTACTTTGCTTATTTTAACAATAAACATTAAAATACGATAGCCAGAACATTCTCAGGGGAATGTGTTCTAGTGAAGAATAAAGAATACTGTCTTATTAATTGGGACTAACGCTGGGTCTCTGCAAGAGGCAGCCAGTGCTACTTTAACCACTGAGGCATCTCTCCAGCCCCAGTCTGATCAGGTGATAGAATGGCAGGATTATCTGAGTGGGAGTGAGGAGTTAAGAGCAGTTTTTTTTAATTAATTTAGTTATTGTAGTGTATGAGATGTACTGTCTCCGCATGGTTTTGCACTCATTCAGTGCCTTGTTGGACGGTCAGAAGAGGGTGTATGATTTCCTGGAACGGAGTTTCTTGATGGAGTAAACTGTTCGTCAGCTGCATTGGGGTGACTGGGGATCGAAACCCGGTCCTCTGCAAGAGCATCGGCGCTTTAACCCATAGGCCATCTCTCCAGCCCAAGTTTGCAAGTTTTAAAAAAATTATGTATATTTTATTTTGTTTTTTTTATAGTGTGTGAATGTATGTGTTGTGCCCTATGTCGTGCATTGCTGTGAGGTAGAGAGGGAGTCGGATTCCCTGGGACGTGAGTGTAAAGATAGTTCTCAGCCGCCATGTGGAATGATGGGGAATCGAACTGGTCTCTGCAGGAGCAGACGGCACTCTTAAACTAGGCCTCTCTTCCAGCCAAGGCAAGCTTTTAACATTTTGAAGAGAATGGGGGGAAAAAGATGTAAGAAAGGTGACAGTTCTGAAGTCACAGGGGTGGTGGCAACACGCCTTTAATCCCAGCACTCAAGGGGGAAAGGACAGAGTCGATCTCTGTGGCTTGAAGTCCTCCTGTCTACATATCGAGTCCAGGAAAGTCAGGAACTGCTAGGGGCTAGACCCTGTCTCAAAAGACCAAAAAAAAAAAAAAAAAAGAAGTGACGTTCCAAAGGGGAGAGGAAGTGCACTAGAAAATACATTGTGGTTATTTTGTTTGGTCAGAGCTAGGTTCTCGTATGGAGAAGGTGGATGGTTGGGTGTGCTGGTGGTCAGGAAGTGTAAGGAACTTGAAGCAGTGTGGAAACAACAGTCTTTGAATTTCAGAAGATGGGTAAGTAGGTAGTCCTGCGTGGTCTACTGTTTGGGAAAGGTAAAAGGTCCTTGGACAGGAGATTCTGTCCAGATCAAGAGTCTTGACAGTCTGGTCTCGGTTACCTCTTATTTCAAGGTAATAGGATCTGTATGACTGATAGGTCCTGAATGATATGATCAGAATAATGTAATTTGTGAGAGCTATTCTCTTTCAACATTGTTCCCAAATGTATTCTACTTGTAGCTTTAAAACTCCCATGGGCTTACTTGCATATTATAAATAATGTTAAATTACACACCAGAAACATCTCTCGAGAGGGATGGTTCTAGGTGAAGAATTAAAAAATACTGTCTATCTAATAGCTTGCTCAGTTTCACTATCACAGTGTTGATTCAGGGGGAATTCATTCAGTGTAAGGGGAGGTTGACTTCTGCTGATGTTTAGATTGCAAGAAAGTCTATGCAGAAGTATCGAGAGAGAGAGAGGAGGAAGAGAGAGAAAAAAAAAAAAAAAAAAAAAAAAAAAAAAAGAGAGGAGAGGAGAAGAGGAGAGGAATGAGGAGGAGGAGGAGGGGATCAGTTGATTAGGCACGGGAGCTGCCACGACTAGCGACTGTGTACTTTCCTGCACCAAGAAAGCTAGTGTGATGGATAGATTTTGTTGTCAACTTGACACACCTGGGTGGAGGGAGCTACAATAGGGAATTGGCTCTATTGGATTGGCCTTTGGTCACATCTGTGGGAGTATTGTCTTGATGGTCGAGCAACGTGGGAGGTCAGCCCACCACAATGAGTTGTGCCACCATGGGCAGGTTGCTGTGTACTGTACAAGAAGGCAGGCTGGGCAAGAGCCAGAGGAGCAAGCCAGTGAACAGCATTTCCTCCATGGCCTATGCTTCAGCTCCTGTCCTTCCAGGATCTGCCCTGAGTCCATGCCTTTGGCTCCTAAGTGATGAACTGTGACCCGGAGGATGTTTAAGCTGAATAAACCCTTCCTCCCCAAGTAGGTAGTCGGTCAGAGTGTTTGTCACAGCATGGAACACAACATAGAACAGAAATTGGTACCAGACAGTGGGGTTATTGCTGTGACGACCTGACCTTGGTGTTTTGAGGAAGGATTGTGGAAGCGTTGGAACTTTGGGCTAGGAAAATCATTGGATGCATAATATCATGGCGGTGGAACTTGAAACATTGTTTTGCTGAGGGATTTGTGATGGAGCCTGGCTTGTGAAGTTTCTAGTTTTCAAGGGAAGCAGGATCGGACTCGTGTAAATCCTGGTTTGGTCACTGGGCTGAAACATCAGCTGTAGTAACAAGAGAACAGAACCTAAAGTGAAAACTTTGTTGTTTGGGACAATTGATGCTCGTTAGCTAGGGCTGAAAAATCGGCTGTAAGTACAAAGAGACCAGCAATCACTGTGGTGAATTTTGGGAAAAAGTTCTGTCAGGTCAGCACAGAAGCTATATTCCAGAAGGGGCCTGAGCCCATCTCGAGCCAGAAGCAGGCTTGGTAACGTGTAAGAGTCTCCATATGTTTGGTGTTGAAATTTGAGGGGGTCACGGAGAGCAGCAGGTTGGACTTGTGAGAGGTCAGGAAAGACATTGGTGGAAGTGCCTTGGTTGCAGTGAAGACCCAGGATTGCACAGGTCATGGAGAGAAGCTGAGGCTTTGAGGGAGTCAGAAGAGATCATTGGTGAAAGTGCTGCCTAAGTTTTAGTGGTGACCCCAGCTTTTGGAGATGCTGGGACCTTGGGATTACCACCAAGAGCAGTGGCAGTGTGGAATGGAGCTGGCCTAGGCCTGCAAGAGTATAGCTAAGAATGTGTGTTGCTGTGGATGGCAGAGTCAGAGAAGCGGGAGCTGCCGAAACCTTTGGGAGCCGGGAAGATCGTGAGTGAGTCCCAGGTGTTCAGCTTTGAGCTACTTGCTGGACTTAAAGTTTTGTTTGAGTGTGCCTGTTTCTTCCCTTTGAAATAAGTTACTTTTTTGATTTTACAGAGCCCACAGTTAAGAGCTTTTAATAGACTGACTTTTAAGCATTTGGATTTTTGGAGGACTGTGGGGTTTTAGGTCTGTCATGTTTAGGTTGTATTAATGTTAACAGTTCATATTGTGGGTAGAACTGGAAAGGTGTGGTTTAAAGTTGATGTGTTTTGTGTGTCAAGTTGACAAATGGTGTCTCAATTGTCGTCGGATAGCTTTAGTTTCAACTTGACCCACCTGGGTTTAGGGAGCCTCAATAGGGGAATTGAATTGGCCTGTGGCCAAATCTGGGGAGTATTGTCTTGTGGTCCAGCAGTGTGGTGAGGGCCCAGCCCACCAATGAGTGGTGCCACCCTGAGCAGGTTGCTGTGTACTGTATAAGAAGGGTGGGCGGGGCATGAGCCAGAGGAGCAAGCAAGGAAACAGCATTCCTTCAAGTGGCCTGATGCTATCTGCTTATCTTCCTTATTCCTCTTTACATTGCTCAGGTCTCACATAACCGACGTAAGGCTGGCTAACAAGCGAGTCTTAGTTCTAGAACTGGTTCTCCAGTATTGTATTCAGAGGAATTTTTCAACACAGACGAAGCTTGTACCAAGCACTATACGCGCCTTGGAAGGTAAGTGGCCTGATCAGCGCTTCACTGGGAGCAATTTCTCGTTCTCACTTCTTTGGCTAAAACATATGCTCACAGTCAGTACTCTCTATATACAGTAAACTAGCTACAATATGCACTCTTAAAAATTCATACATGTCTCAGCTTAGGGTGGGGCAAAACCACGCAAATATGATGGGCTTGGGCACCTCAAACTCACTGCTCGTACCATTGTCAAGACAACACTCAACTCCACATGTCGACGTCAACAAGAGCTCTAATCTTACAATTTGAATTAAGGTAACCGAACTCCCCGGTGAGTCTAGCTAGCATCCATACAACGTCGCAGTGTGATCAAGTTAAAAACAACTTCTATTTAAAAGCCTCTCAACCACTGATAGTACTACACATGACGTACTCAGACTTTAGTTGATTCCATCAAAAAGTCTGGCCACACAAGAGTACACACACTGGCCATCACCTATCACAATGGTCATAACCATCCTTAGACCATATTTTCCTTGTTTTCTTATACCCACTCCAAATTATTGATCAGCTCATAATCTGTGATTAATCTACAATACTTAATCAGCAGTTTGAACAACCTTTAATTACACTAAGCGATTCATCCCTCACCACTAGTTCTTAAAAAAACATGTACCAAAAAAGTAGGCTTAAATTAACTAATCTAAAAAGCTCTCAGTACTATATAAGAAGACATCGATCCTGTACCATGCGAAAATTGCTGTTGGTAAGAATACTCGAAGCACTAGGTAAAATATAGCTAAATAACACAAAAAGTAAAATATGCTCTACCTTTCTATGAAGATCCCAATCCTCTAAAAGAAGTGGAAGAATTCAGGCACTCTCATAGCATAAAACCTACGATTGCCAAGGTTGCTGGCTTAGTTGTCAGCAATGAGAAGTCACTATTAACATCGGAAAATACTTGGAAGAACTATCCTGTTGTGGAATAAAACAGTTCAACTGTCCATAGATCGAGTCACATCTCTATGTAGTGACTGTTCTCAAAAGGGTATCATCTCGTCAAGGGCCAGAAATTACTCCAGTGTCTAAAGCAGTCTCTTGACTTCCGCCATCCACAGCAACACAGCTCCACTGCTGGGACCTAAGGCACTCAACATCCCAATTATCCATTCTATACCTGCCACTGCTCTTGTGGTTGGTCTGTACTTCACACGCGTCCAAGCATCGTCTCAAAAATTGGGGTCGACTCCACTTGTAAACAGAAAGCGTGCAAGCACACTTGTCGCTCAAAATGGTCTCTTCTGTCGCTCTCATAGGTGCAGAAGCACTCAGCTCTTACTTACCATGGACCCTCAAACATCCTGGGTCATTCATTAAATACCAAGGATCACAAGTTATACCCACCAATGGTCTTTCTGCATGACACTCCATCACAGTCTCAATTCAGCCCTCTGATGACCGGCTCTTACTCATAGTGGAATGCCTCCGCCTCTAAATTTCAACACTCAGGAACACTATTCTGCATTTGATGGAGACTCTTACACGTTACCAAGTCCTGCCTCTCTGGACATCGAAGATGTGGCTGCAGGCTCACTCGGGAGACTAACTAGACTTCTGTATTGGTCGACCCCATGAAAGATGAATTTTATTCGCAGTAATGGTTTCACATACAGTGAATAAGGGCTTGAGTCACTTCTTTGGTAACTCTAAAGCTGAATTCTTTCATTCTTTAGCCGACAGGACATCCTTAACTAGCCCAGCATTCACTAACTACTGTCCATATTAACATCAAAAAGACCTTCGGTTCACTATCTATATGCTGTGGTTCTTTCTCTGGTTGCATCTTACAGCTGATTCTTCAGCCCGCAGCTGACCAGAACCCACAGATTACACAGTTCCTGATCTCTGTTCCCTTTTGAAACTAGAAACTAAACAAACCAGGCCTCCATCTTCCACAAACCCTTCAGCAAAACTGTTTCTAATGATCCAACGCTCAATGATTATTATATTAGCATTTCATGACTCTTTTTCTAGAGCCCATATTTTTTCTCAAACGCTTACCACAATCCTTTCCAAGACAACCAAGGTGCAGGTTCCTGTCACAGGCTACACGACCTGCACTTACTCGCGCTTACCCACTTTACGTCTAGTGTTTCGCTGTTACGCACATTGCTGTGACAAAACTACCACTCTCGTTAGACCGAACACACCAAGCTTCTTGGGGGCGGCCTTGTGATTATTCAGCTTAGCCATCTCCCGCACGTATCTTACTAGTGTATATTCATCTTAGTGAAGCCCAATGAGCATGAGAAAAAACTCTAGGAGCAAGAGGAACCTGAGGAAAAAAGGCACAGAGAGCTGAGCAATAGGGCCATGGAGGAGTAATTGTGAAGTTCAACTGGGTGTCCTGCTTGGCGCTGATCCCAGCCATTGCCTTTATATAGTACACGACAACCTGCCCATTGTGGCAGTACTCATTGTGGGCGGGGCCTTCCCATACTGCTCGACAATCAGACAAATACTCCACAGATTTTGTGGCCACAGGCCAATCCAAATGGAGCCAATTCCCTATTGAGGCTCCAACCCAGGGTGTGTTCCAAGCTGACACTTTAAAGCTATCCAGCACACTGTTCAGTTGTAGCAGATAAGGAGCAAGGCCTCCTAGTGTGGCAAGCCAGTGACTCATTCCAAACTGGATCCTCCTCCTGCCTCCTCCAATCTCTCCTCTTCTCTCTCCTCTCCTCTCTCTCTCTCTCTCTCTCTCTCTCTCTCTCTCTCTCCTCTCTCTGCCACTAAGACTTTCTTGCAATCTAAACATCAGAGAAGTCAACTTCCCCCTTACACTGAATTGAATTCCCCCTGAATCAACACTGTGATAGTGAACTGAGCAAGCTATTAGATAAGACAGTATTTTTATTTCTTCACTAGAACCAGCCCCTCTGAGGATGTTTCTGGCTGTGTAATTTTTAACATTATTTATTTAATAATGCAAGTAAGCCCATGGGAGTTTTAAAGCTACAAGTAGAATACATTTGGGAACAATGTTGAAAGAGAATAGCTCTCACAAATTACATTATTCTGATCATATCATTCAGGACCTATCGTCATACAGATCCTATTACCTTGAAATAAGAGGTAACCGAGACCAGACTGTCAAGACTCTTGATCTGGACAGAATCTCCTGTCCAAGGACCTTTTACCTTTCCCCAAACAGTAGACCACGCAGGACTACCTACTTACCCATCTTCTGAAATTCAAAGACTGTTGTTTCCACACTGCTTTCAGTTCCTTACACTTCCCTGACTACCAGCACACCCAACCATCCACCTTCTCCATATGAGAACCTTAGCTTCTGACCATACATGAAGAAAACTCCACAAGGATTTTTTTCTAGTCAGCTTCCTCTCCCACTTTGAAAACTGTCACTTCAGTTTTTTTTTTTTTCTTTTTTTTGTCTTTTTGAAACAGGGTTCCCTTCAGTCCTCACTGGCCTGGAGCTCGGCTCTGAATAGACCAGGCTGGACTTGAACTCACAGAGATTGTCTGCTCACTGCCTTCCTGAGTGCTGGATAAAGGGTTGTGCCGACACCCCTGGTGAAGACTGTCAGAAACTGTAACTTCTTAATCTTTTGTTCCCCATTCTCTTCAAAGTTAAAGTGCTTTGCCTTGGGGCTGGAGAGTGGGCCTAGTGGGTTAAGAGTGCCGTCTGCTTTGCAGTAGGACCCAGTTCGATCCCAGCATCCACATGGCGGCTGAGGAACTATCTTTGACTCCAGTCCCAGGGATTCGACTCCCTCTTCTGACTTTCTACCAGCATTGCACGGCATGGGGGTGCACCAGACAGTACATTCACCACATAAAAAAAATAAACAAATAAATAAATAATTTCTTTTGGGTAAAACTTGCCTTGGGCTGGAGAGATGGCCTAGTGGTTAAAGGCGCCGACTTGCTCTTGCAGAGGACCCGGGTTCGATCCCCCAGCACCCACATGGCAGCGGAGAACCATCTGTAACTCCAATTCCAGAAAGAATCCAGTAGCCAGGGGAAAGCGCAACACCCTCTTTGACCTCCACAGCATTGCACGCCACGAAGGTGCACAAACCTACATGAGACAATACATTCATACACTAAAATGAATTAATTTTAAAATGAAACTTGCCTTTAAGTCCTCACTCTCCATCAAAATTGCCTTCTATCCCATTAGATCAGATGGGTGGATGGAGAGTGGCTCAGTGGTTAAGAGCACTGGTGCTCTTGCAGAAGCCAGGTTCAGTTCCCAATTAGATAAGACAGTTATTTTTATTTCCTCACTAGAAGCATTCCCTCTGAGAATGCGTTTTCTGGCTATGTAATTTTTAATGTTATTTGTTAAATAATGCAAGTAAGCCCATGGGAGTTTTAAAGCTACAAATAGAATGCATTTGGCATGTTGGCACCCATATGGCAGCTAACGACCACCCATAATCCCAGTTCTAAGGGGTCCAACTCCTTCTTCTTCTTCCAGTATAGGGCACTGCACACCAAGGTGATGTATATACCTGCAGCTTAAACAATACATGTAAGATAAAAAAATTAATTAATTATTAAAATAAAAGAAATTAGAAAACGAATAGAAGAATTCACCTTGCTAATGAGGAGCGACCGTCCAACAAAAGAGGCCAAGCAAAAGGACAGAGGGAAACACTGCTCCGTGTGTGTTCTCTTCTTTGTCTCTCTCTTTGCTTGAGTACATAGTGATCTTCTGCTTCATACAAAACAAGACTGTCTAGTTCTCAGGCTTTGGGATTCAGTGGTCCCTAACCCCATTAGCCCTTTTTAATTCTGCAACCTTCAGACTGCAGATTAGACCGTCCTTCCCAGGTTTTCAGTTCTTTGGAAGGGAACTACACTAACAGCTTTCTTGACCTCCTGGTTACAGAGAGCTGACTGAGATCTTCTCCTTCACTGCAGAAGTCAATCCTTCTTAATTCATCTTTCTTTTTCTTTATTCTAGTAATTTGATTTTAATTTATTGTCATCACTTTTTCTTTATGACTCAGAAATTTTTATTTTTTTCTTTTTTTTTTTTTTTAATGAGTATGAATGTACTGTCTGCATGCAGGTCTGTGCACCTGTGTCCTGCAATGCCGCGGACGTCAGAAGAGGGTGTCAGACTCCCCTGGAACTGGAGTGCTGGGGATCAACCGCGTCCTCTGCAAGAGCAGTCGGCGCTCTTAACCGCTAGACCATCTCTCCAGCCCATGACTCAGAAATTTTTAAAAAGCAAATAAAATGAACTTTCCATGATATGTCAGGGACTAGAACTAAAAAAATATTCAGACTCCAAATGAGTTTATAAAGGAAAATATCAAATGGAGATCTATTTATCAACCATTGTGGTTTCAAAGAACAGTACAGAAGATTGAAGAAAATGGACTTCTTAGTTAACTCATAAAGATATCAAAGAACCTGAAAAGAGTATTAAAAAGAAAATTTTTCCCTTATTAGAATGACATTGGGTCTTTCGTATGCCAATTTGGGTGATTGCATTGTTTCTATTATTTTGTATTAAAACAAACGATGCAATCACCCAAATTGGCATATTAAAATGAGACTACAGAATTACAATATTGACCCAACAGTCTTGTCTTTGCTTTGAAAGCAAGAAAGAAAATTCAAAGTGATCAGGAAGCCCTTCAGGCATCTGCTAATCCAGAAGATTAATTTAGCCTCTTATCTCCAAAGTCACTTGCAGAGAAAAGGCCTGTTGGGGCTGGGAGCATAAGGAAAGATATGCTCAACACCAGGAATCTCACAAGTCTATATGCCAAACCCCACAAGACTCTTGTTTAATTTATCCTTTACTTGACTACTTTTCTTCTTGTCAAATGCAATTGTTTCTTTGACTACTTTTTCCCTCAAAGTGTAAGAAGTATGGAGCATAGCCAACTCCTTTCCTGTGCATTTAGAAGTGCCCAATTCACAGCTCCATATTTCCATCTATATACTATTGGTTCAGTCTTGGAGAATGGTGACTAACACATTTTCCATCAACACACAGCACCAGTGGTGTATTTGTTACAACTCGTGACACATCATTGTCATCCAAAGGCCGTGGTTCACCTGAGGGCTCATTCTTGGATTGTACACTGTGTGGACTTTGGCAAATGTGTCCCTCAGTTCTCACAGAGTTGCTTCACTGACCCATAATATCATGTGTGCTCATCATCTCACTTCAGACTTCCCTCTCTGCTAAACCCTGACAGCCTCCAGTCTTTTTATTGCTCCCATAGTTTGCCCTTTCCAAAATGTTATCTTACTGGAAACACACACATTCTACACTTTTCAGATTGGCTTCTTTAACTTAGTAATTTGCTTTTAAGTTACATCTATATCTTTTTGTGGCTTGATAATTCATTTCTTTTTAGCATTGAATAATATTGCATTATGTACATATACAGAAGTTTATTTTTTACCTACCAAAGGACATTTGACTGCCTACAAATTTTTTTTAATTTTATTTATTTTTGTATGTGTATGAATGTACTGTCTGCATGCAGGTCTGTACACCCATGTCGTGCAATGCCGCGGAGGTCAGAAGAGGGTGTCGGAGTCCTCTGGAAATGTGTATGAGTGTACTGTCTGCATGTAGGTAGGTGCACCCAGGTCATGCAGAGGAGGGCATCAGATGTCCCTGGAACTGGAGTTAAAGATGGCTCTTAGCTGCCGTGTGGGTGCTGGGAATCGAACCCAGGTCCTCTGCAAGAGCAGTTGGTGCTCTTAACCACTGAGCCATCTCTCCAGCCTCCTAAAAGGGTCTCCATGTAGCCCAGGCTGGCCTTGAACTCAAGATCCTCCTGCCTCTGCCTCTTCAGCATATCCTACTGGTGTGCGCCACCACTACCACCACCACCGGCTAAATTTTGACAAATATGGAGAAAGCTTGCCTACATAGTTATATGAAGGTTGTGTAGACTTTGATTTTCAACTCATTTGAGTAAATGCCAAGACCATGAACACTGTGTCATGTGATAACAGCAAGTTTCATTTTGTGTGAATTTCCCAGCTGTCATCCAAGCGTCTATGCTATTTTCATTTCCACCAGCCGTGAATGAGAGGTCCCGATGGTCTTGGTGAGTTTGTATTTATAGGCATAAAACCATTAGTCTGAATCTTCCTTTTTTCTCTTAACACAATCATGGGTCTCCCAGGAGCCAGTCATAATGATCATATTCTGTTGTTCTAATATTTTTTTAATTTTTATTTATTTTTTATGTGTATGAATGTACTGTCTGCATGTAGGTTTGTGCACCCGTATCGTGCAATGCCGCCAGTGCTCCTCAAGAAAAAGAATCGGCTCTAGGAACTGCTTCACCTGAAGGGGCTGCTGCTCTCCAGTTTTCCCAGGCAGGAGTCGGCCAGCAACCATCGGCTCGGTGTCTCTGGATTGACAGCTTCCGGAGTGGTCCTATCAACGTCCTCCTTTGCTAAACTTGAAATTAGAGGTGGACCACACACCACTCCCCTTTGGCAGGAGGCTCACTAGACCTCTCCAGAGGATTCTTCAACCACTTCCCAGCTCTTCCACCTTTTATATCTTCTTTATGTGTAGGATGATGGATTTGAGAAATTATGAGCCTAGTCTTACTTTCCAAATCCATCAGGATGGTCAGTGTCGATATTCATTTCCATACATTTTCAGGCTTCCAAACAGGAAGGGTTTGTTGCTATCACAGAATCGTGGACTAAAAGAGCATGTTCAAGTTAGATGTGGTAGCATATACCTTTGATGGCAGACCAAGCGATGGTCTCTTTGAAATGAGACTAGCCTGGTCTACATATCAACTTGTTCCAGCCAGCTGGGGCTACAGGGAGACTTTGTTTCAAAAAAAGCAAACCATCCAAACGCAACAGCAATCGTTCGCTTCTGCCTCAGAAATCAAGGCTACCTTGTATCTGACTTGTTTGAAACTAGTTGCACAGAAAAACACGCCTTCTGCTCAGCGATGCTTTCTTGCAGACTCTCCTACGTTGCTATTGTGTTAAGAGATCTACTACCAGAGAGGTCCCAGCAGGGGAAGATATCTTCCCCACTGACCACTTTGGGCATAGCCTAATAAACATGACCTTGTAAGTACTCTCAGACATAAGAGTAATCTACTTGAGATATTAAAATTTCAGTATCAATATCATCACATTGAAGACTTCTTTTCCCAGTGAACAGTTCCTCTTGACTTCACCGATTGAAGTAATTATGAAATTTCACTACCATCCAGATGTTTATGTTTATTAGGCAACAGCTAGTGGGTTGGAGAGTGCTCAGTAGTTAAGGAGTCCTATCTGCGTCTTACAGAGGACTCGAGTTCAGTTCTAGCCATGCGGATGGGCAGTTTATAGCCAGTCTTAACTACCACCCCAAGGGATCAGCTATTTTTCTGGCCCTCCAGGCCAAACTGCATACTACACCCATCCTCCCCGCGACACAGGCGTGCTTCATATACACGAAGTTTTAATATAAAGAAAATCTTGCTGGGTGTGGTGCTGTGTCCTTTAGTCCAGCACCGGAGGGCAGAGAGCAGGAGGATCTGTGTGAGTTCAAGGCCGAGCCTGGTCTAACAGACGAGTTCCCAGGCTAGCTGAAGCTACAGGGAGACCCTGTCTTAAAACATCCACAAAAAATTGTTTTTAAAGCAGCAGTCAAGGCTGGAAGATGCTTCAGTGGTTAGAGCCACGTGAAGCACAGCGCGAGGTCCCAGTGCCAATAGGTAGCCCCGCTGGAGAGGCCCCTGTACATAGCACCGTGGAGGGTGGAGACAGGGGGATCCTGCGCGCTTTTTGCTGCCAGCCTAGCTCTCTAGTGATCAGTGAGAGACCCTGTCTCAAGAGAACACAGGCTAGGGAGAGAGAGACACGGTACATGACTGTCCTTCTTCTGGCTTGCCTGTGCACACCTGTGGTACACACCACACACTCACCCCCTCAGTCCCCTAACACTGCAGTCACCTCTCTGACTGCTTGGCTCCCCAGAACAGTTCCACTGCCCCAAGGGCACATTCTAAAAGCTGGATTTAGTATTTCAATAGTAAGTTGTATCTATTGTCATGTTCACTTCCACCTTAGGTCCTCAAGTTTGATCACTGTTAATGTTAAGGTTTTGAGAAAAGGGGGCTGGGTCCTTCTACCTACTCATCTGGACCCTCTGCCCAGACTGTCTTGAGGACAGGCAGGTGGCTGCTGAACAAAGACTGGCATGAAGAAGAACAAAAGTCCCGGCAAGCTTTTTTCTTTCCTTTGGTTTTTTGAGAACAGAGTCTCCCTGTGGCCCCAAACTGGCCTGGGACTCACTATGTAGACATAGCTGGCCTTGAACTCAAGAGAGATCCCCTGCCTCTGCCTCCTGAGTGCTGGGAATTAGAGGTCTGTGCCATGGGACCCATCCAGGCAGGCTATTAAAAAGCCTTTTATTTAAAAGCTTATTAAAAAATTGGATCAATGCGTGGTTTGTCCACAAGCTGTTTTTACTTTGGCAATTTACTGAGGCTCAGAGGCCTCCTTTGCAAACACGGCTGTGGTAGTGTTGGCATGGATTACCGGGTATAGCTTTGGTTGCACCTGACGTCCTTGTTAAGCCTGCTAAGCCTGTTTCTGGGAGCAATGCTTCTCCTGTGTCCTTTGTTGTGTACCGGGAATTGACTCTGGCCAGCTGGTGCTGTCAATTTCATCTGAGGGGTTGTGACAACCAATCCAACTTGCTGTTTTATCTATGCCTTCAAGGAAGCTCTGCTCCAAGTCCAGTGAGCCCCAGGGGACATGAATCATATTTGAGGTCTTTCAGTCCATGGGGGAACTTGCTTGTGTGGGGATAATTTCTCTTCTCCTTCTCTTCTTCTTTCTTCTTCTTCTTCTTCTTCTTCTTTCTTCTTCTTCTTCTTCTTTCTTCTTCTTCTTCTTCTTCTACTTCTATCCTTTCTTTCTTTTTTTGGTCTTTTTGAGACAGGGTCTCCCTTTAGTCCAGCTGGCCTGGAGCTTGCTATTGTAGACCAGGCTGGCCTTGAACTCACAGAGTCGCCTGCCTCGGCCTCTGGAGTGCTGGATTAAAGGCATTGTGGCACCATGCCCAGCCTAAGACTGTTCTATCTGCCATGTGGGTCTGGGAATCGAACTCCGGGTTCCTCTGCAAGGAGCAGTCAGTGCTCTTAACCACTGAGCCATCCTCCAGCTCCAGTGATTTCTTTTTACGTATCTGTGACTGTGAGTCATTTCCCCACCCCTCTCTGGCTACTTCAAACCCTCTCCTCTCCACATTGGTCCCATTCTCCCTGGCTCTTGTTCTTCCTCCGAGGAAGCTCTCCACATGGAGGTTAGAACTTTATGTCCTCTCAAATAAAGTGTCCAGCATTTTTATACAAGTGCAAACTCCACTGAGAATCCATCTGACCCCTCTAGGAGTGGCCATCATCAAGAAAACAAAGTGACCAACAAGTGCTGGTGAGGAGATGGGGAGAGGGCAAAGAACACCTAATCTGCCAGTGGGAATGTAGATTAGTGCGCTGCCTGGGCTTATTTGCATGAAAGTTTCTCAAGAGCTAAAAATAGAACTATCAACTGATGCGCAGATATTGTTTATGTCTTGGGAATTACCTAAGAATATCAAAATCATCATATCATAGAGATTACTGTAACACCTATTGTATCTTGGTATCTTCATAATAGTCGAGTTAGTGGAATCAGCTAGGTGTCCACCAAGTGATGCAAGATAGGGAAAATTGTTATCTATACATGGAGTATTGTTCAGGAGGGTGTGGAACAACAATTCATTGTTTCAGGACCATGTGGAACTGATTCATCGTGTCAAATAAAAGAATGACAAAGATATGTATTTTTCTATTATATACTGAATATGGATTTCAAAAAAGACACTAAGGGTACAAGAGGGAGGGTAGTAGGTAGAAAGCGGGGCGGGGAGTAGGAGACAAGAAAGGGCGAGGGGGTGAAAACAATCAAGGTATTCACATTTAATACATGCCTGAAAATGTCTCCATAAATTATTAATTTGTACAATTAATATGCACTTTAAGAAGCTCATCAGGGCCTGGGTGGATAGCTCTGTTGACAAAGTGCCACATAAACATGAGCCCCAATTTGGTTCCTAGCTACCAGGTAAAAGTTGGGCATTGGTCAGGCGTGCTTGTGAGCCAGTGCTGATTGGTGGAGACAGGTAGATGCCTGGGCGCTTGCTGTCAGCTGCCTAGCTGAACTCCCCAGTGACAGACACTGCCTCAAAAATAAGTGGTTGGGGCTGGAGAGATGGGCTCAGTGGTTTAAGAACACTGGTGCTGTTGCAGAGGACCTGGGTTCGGTTCCCATACCACATGGCTGTAAACAACTGTCCAACACCCAGTTTCAGGGGATCCAACACCTTCTTCTGGCTTCCGTAGGCATTGCTTGGGTGCACTTACATAATAAAAGGCAATAAAAAAAAAAAAAAATATAAAATAAAAGTAAGTCGGGCATATAGTGGCACCCGCCTTTAATCTTAGCACTAGGGAGGCAGAGACAGGCGATTTCTTTGTGAGTTCAAGGCCAGCCGGTCTACAGAGTGAGTTCTAGGACAGCTGGGGCTACAGGGAGACCCTTCTCAAAAAAGTAACAAAATATTTTAAAAAATTATAGATGGCTCCTGAGAAACTGCACTTAAGGCTGACGCCTGGCTTCCACATGCCCCTGCACACACGTGCACCTCTACCTGTGAGCACAGACTTACAGGCACACAAATACCGTGTATTAAAAAATCTGAGCTAAAATGTCAAATTCCAAATTAAATATGTCCCTAGCTTGTAATGGAAAAAAACCCTTTGTTTGGTATTTGAAAAGAATTATGTATTCTCCTTCAAATCCACTCTGCTATTGCCTGCTGGCCTGAGTCATTCATTGAAATACTTTTCCCTGGCCAGTTGGCACCATGTGAAATGTTGTCAGTAGAGGGCACTAGAGAGACACCGGCGACAAAGGATTTCTCCCGAGTTGGGATGTGGGGCTCTGGTGGGCTCCTGTTTCCCCAGCGCCCTCTTCCTTCAGGCGTATTCTCGGGCACCAGGCCCACGAGCCCGACTGCTGTGCTCTGTGCCCAACAGCAGCCTGTGGCGCCCAGTGTAGGCAGTTTCACAGCAGAAGCTTCCAGAGAGTGACCTCCTTTTGAGTGGCTTTATCTGGGGCCCCTGGAAGTTTGACTTCTGAGGTTTCTCTGTCATCCAGGAAACCACAGTCAAAAGGGGCAACTTTGTAGATGCCTTTTCTCACTCTAGAATCATCTCCCTCACTTTTTTTTTTTTTTTTTGAGACAGGGTCTCTGAAGTCAACCAGGCTGGAACTCACTATATATGCCCACTTTTACCCCAAACTCATGCGATCCTCCTGCCTCAAACATCCAAGTACTGGAATTCAGATAGGTTCCACCCCACACCTGATCCTCCCCCTCCCCCCACCACTCGCAAGCCCTCACTCACGTCACCGCTCAGTTTAGTCATCTTACTCTTAGGGAAGCTAAGCTTCCCCGTCCGTTGAAGCCCCCCCCCCCTTTTTTTCTACTAAAAGAAGTGTGATTTCAGCTCCTGAAGATGTTTTTGATAGTTTATATTTTTGTTTTCTTTTAATACTGTCATTTTCAATACTGTTTAATTTAGAACTATAAGCTGCCCTTGAGGCCAAGGGGACAATCATGTTTTGGTTTTTTTTTTTTTTTGGCTCCTTGAGGGAAGGCATTTGTTATAAATCTGGCTTGTGACGACTGACTGTTCCATCCTCCTTGGTCCTTAAGACGTCCCTGTCGTTGCTCCAGTTTGCCACAAGATGGCAGGCTAGGACACACTAGTGCTTGACTCCCTTAAAGAACTAGGGTTTTTATGTTAAAATGTCGTGAGTCAGGAGAGGATCCCTTTGAAGCTGAAAGAATCCCCCTGTTAGAGGTTTCTCTGATAATGGCCTTTTCATCCTCCACTTTTTCCCTGACTCTGAGGAACAGTTGGGAATACTAACCAGCAAGGCAAAGGAATAACCTCCCCTGGGAACAGAAGACCTATTGCATTATCTAGAATCAGTTTCAGGGGGCTGGAGAGATGCCTAGAGGTGAGCGCGACCGCTCTTCAGAGGACCCAGGTTCGATCCCCAGCACCCACATGGCGGCCGAAGAACCGTCTGAAACTCCAATTCCAGGAGAACTCCAGTTCAGGGAATCGAGACTCTTCTTCTGACCTCCGCGGCATTGCACGAACGGGTGCACAAACCTGCATCGCAGACAGTAATTCATACACACAAATTAAAAAAAAAAATTAATCAGTTTCAGGAGAGCACACAAGAACCCCTTGAACTCTGATTTGCAGCGAGCACTGGAACATGTGGGCTGTTTATGGCGCCTCTCCTCAGGCTTCCCCTTGAAAGTTTGCAAGTTCTTAGAGGAGAGGTGCAGCAAGCGGCTAGGGCCAAACCCTGCTCTCTGTTTTGTAAATAAAGCTTTATAGGAATAGCCATAAACTATTGTGAAGAGTTGTGACAGAGACCATATGATCTTGAAAGCCCAAACTGTTTCCCATTAAACCCTTTACAAAGTTTGGGACTATGTGGTCTAGATGCATGTGACTTTTTTTTTTTTTTTTTTTTTTATTAGTTTTTATGATGCTTTGTGCATTTCATACATTTTTCAATTCAGTTCAGGCTCTATTCCTTTCCTCTCCCACCCCACCCCACATCCCAGATTCATGCATTCGGCCGTAACTTTCCTGCATCTTTCTCTCAGTTTTTTTTTTTTTTCTATTTTAAAGCTATATAGTGATTTACATCCAGTGAGTACAAGCATCCTTCATGCAAACCTATTCGCAGGCTGTTGTGCCCTAAACACTCACAGCCCCACATCAGTTTGGGTGACAGGTGTTTGTTCAATCAATGTTGAACAAATGAGTGTCAGACTACATTGCTGTAGTGTTCACCATTCACCCAATGCGCAGCCTTACATTGCTACCCTACGCCCCTTCTTCCGCAGGTTTGTTCCCTAGGTTTAGAAAAGGGCACAGGTGGATGCAGGAGGTAAAACAGGTCCATCTCTCTCTGGACTGCTTCCACAGTTATCATATATAGTCACCAAAACAACATGGGTGAATTTGATGAATGTCCTTGACTCCACCCTTAGTTCAATGATAATACACTGTCTTCTGGAGACAATAAGCTAAAAAAAAAAAAGGGGGGGGGATAGCAGAAAGACATGAAACCTTTCACCCAAAAACCCTTCAATTCAAATCTTAAAACTAACTATGGAAAAAGATTTGTTTGTTCCAACAGGACAAAACAGTCCACCAACTTACGCTGAGAAAGAAAGAGTACAGGTTGCATGAGTAGGACTGTACCAAAAAGTTGAAACGGGAGAAGGCTGACCCGTCTGAAACAGTTCAAAGGAAGAAAAAGCCCTCAGATTATGGATGTGAGCTTTTTTAGAAGGCTTAATATCTGGCTGGCATTTAGTTGGAGTAAAAAAATAAGCACAGGCATGGGGTGACACTCCTTTAATGCCTAGCACTTGGGAGGTCAGAGTGGCAGAGGAACTCTTTGTGAGCTGTCACCAGCTGCTACATGAGCAAGCTCCAGACAGCTGGGGATGGTAGGGAAAGCCCTGTCCTCGAAAAGACCCAAAGAAAAAAAAAAAAAAAAAAAAAAAAGAGAGAAGTTTGACCTTCCTGGGAGGAAAGATGCATAAGTAGCACTATCGGGTAGGAAATATGTGGTCAAAAGGGATCTTAAGAAACATAAGTCAGCATTAACATTCATATTCATTCGGAATTCCAATTTGGTGTGTTGGATACTTTTATTTTCTTATTATGAAAAAAAGCAGGCAAAGCATGATGTGAGTTCCCTGTGGTTTTTTCAGAGGCTTTCCTCACAGCAGGGATGTTTTATTAAGTATTTCATTTGTCAGGATAGAAATCAAGGGTCCAGTCACTATTTATCTTTAATTCAAGAAACATTCCTGGCATGAAAAGTGTGGCTTAATTATGAGCTTGTAAGTGCTCAGACATTGTTGAGCTGGGACCAGGTTAATTCACTTTGTAAGTTTGCACATTAAATACAGTCCATATAGATTATCCTTCTCTCAGCTATTTTATACAGTTTTCACGTGTTCTTTATTTACAAAACCAGGAAAATCAGAACAAAGTTGGTTTTTTTTTTTTTTTTTTTTTTTTTTTTTTGTCTTTTGAGACAGGGTCTCCCTGAGTCTGTCTGTCCTGGAACTCGCTATGTAGAACAGGTTGGCCTTGAGCTCACAAAGAACTCGCACCTGCTTCTGGCCTCCCAGATGTAGCTAGGATGAAGGCATGCTACTCATGCCCGGCTCACTAATGAATGAATATATTTTGAGTAAATAATGTATAGGAGTTTAGCTGGGCCCTAGGTTAGAGTTTCTAAGTTTTAGGCAATGTTGTGTGTGCCATCTGCTGTACGTGGAAGACTGTTTTACTGGATTAAGGTCTGTAGAAATGATGTGCCAGGTGGAAATCTTCAGCTCATGAGTATTGGTAGAAAACAAACAAGCAAACAAACAGACACTTTCCTCATCCTCTTAATGTCCTTCATCCCCCCAACCCCCAGATGTTCAGGACTGGTTATTTTAAATAATTTTGATATTTTCCGGTATGTGTGATTTTACATCACATTTAGGGAGGCAGAGGCAGGTGTGATTCCGCTGTATGGCTGGTGCAGCCTTAGCCAATGACTACTAGCACAGTGGATCTCCGGACTGAGTTGCTAAGGAACCTCTGTCTCAAAATAAATAAATAGATACTTGAATCCAAGAATGGCTAAGGGAACGAGCCGAGTTTAGACAACTGTACCTCCAAAGAACAACAAGGTTCAGATTGTAGCACTCATGGGTTTGGTAGTAGAACAATCACGTACCGATTCGATTAGATCTTGCCCGTCTAGAGGTTCCTATACCCGTACTCAGTAGTTGCAATGCTACGCCTACTAATGTCTTGCAGTTCCCATAGTGCCCCCTTCCTGCACAGTGCATTGTCACATACAACATGACGCTTCTCGCATGCATGGTGAATCACGAATCATTTAGCGAATAACATTCTTTAATAAAATACCCAGATAAATAATATTTAATATATTTATTTTTTCATTTTATGTTTCGAGTGTTTTGCCTGCATCGTTATGATAATTTGTCTACTCGTGTGCATGTGATATGCCACGAGGGGTCAGAAACAGAACAGTGTCAGATTCCATGGAGCTGGATTACAGAACTGTCAGTGCCGCATCTGTGGGTTCTGGGAACTCAACCGGGTCCTACTAAGGAACAGCCATTTATTTTGTTGGTCGTTTTTTGGACAGGTCGGTCCATCTGAAATAGCCCTGGGCATGTGCCTGGAAATAGCAAACTATGTAAGAAATCACCACATTCATATTCATTAAATAATTTGTTTCTTATTATTAGAATGATTGTATACTGAAGGATGAAGCTGTCATGGCTATCTGACTCCGTTTTATGTCAGTGGTGCAGGCGAAGGACACTTAACTCTCGATGTGTTAAGGTGGTCAGTGACTACTTTGTCCACGGAGTTATCTTGGATACTGACCATAAATACGAATAATTATCTCTTAGTATATTCCTAAAGTAATTTTGGGAATTATATATATTCTGTTTTAGCTTAGGAAGGGACAATGGGCAGCCGAAAAACAGTGTCAGAGATAAAAGCCTTGTTTATTCTTTTTAATTCCCTGCAGACTATATAGTTAAGTTTATTATGAACACAGTATTTTGTAGCCATATGTGGTGGCTCAGGCCTACAACACTAGCACTTGAAAGACTGAGGCAAGAATACTTGAGTTGAGGGCCAGCTTCAACTCCCTAACAAACCTTCCTTCTTTTTTTGTTTTTGTTTTTTTTTTGTTTATTTTTCGAGACAGAGTTCTCCCATTGTAGCCCCAGCTTTCCTCGGAACTTCCTCTGTATTCCAGGCTGCCTTGAACTCACAACAGATCGCCTGCCATCTGCCCTCCAAGTGCTATGGATTAAATGGTCGCCGCGACCATCGCGCCGTGACGCCTATCCTTTTCAAAAATGAGAATTTTTGCTTACTGTGTTAAAGTATGATGTGTATATGCTGGTGAGGTGAGAAGAGGCTGTTGGATCTTCTGGAACTGAAGGTTAACAGACAGGATTCTTGCACATGTTGGGTACTGGGAGTATCAAATCAGGTCCTCACTGAAGAGAACAGTTTTGTTAATCTTGAGACTCTACTGAGACACTATCCACAACTCGATCATGCTATTTTTAGCTTTTTTTTAAATGGAATTTTTTGCTTTTTATTAAAGAGCGTTGCCACGCGATGCCCGGCATTTTACTTATTGTTCTTGTCTTGTATCAAGACTTCTGCATGCAATTTGTGCACGCCGTGTTCGTGCATGCCGGCGGAGGTCGAAAAGAGGGTGTCGGATTCCCCCTGGAACTGGAGTTTCCTACGAATTGGAGTTTAGACGGTTCTCAGGCCGCCATGTGGGTGCTGGGGAATCAACCCGGTCCCTCTGTAAGGTACGGTCGGCACCTTAACCGCTAGGCCATCTCTCCAGCCAAGACTTATGCTACTTAAAAAAAAAAAAACAAGAGGAGCAGGAGAGGTCGGCGGATGGCTTAGCAGGTATAACAACTTCTTGTAAGCCTGGTGACCTGAGTTTTGCGGAGCTTGCCACATGGGGTTGATCCCCAGAGCCCATGTGAATGTGTAAGGAAGAAGCTGACTGCAAAGCGTCCCCAGACTCTCCATCACACGTGCGTGTGGCATCATGTTCCTTATTAATACTTTTTAGAACATTTACAAAAGATTTTTTTTTTTGGTCTTTTGAAGATAGGTTGTCGCTTAGCTCCCAGCTGTGCATGGAGTCTGCTATAGTAGACTAGGATGGCTGTGAACTCAGAGATCACCCTTCTGCCTCCGAGTGCTGGGATTAAAGTATGTGCTCACCATGCCCTCAATTATTTTATTTTTAAAACAGTCTTGGGTGTGTAATTGAAGTATTGTGTTTTAATATTTTCCTCCTGCTTCCCCTCCTCCTCCTCATCCTCCTCCTTCCTCCTCCTCCTCCTCCCTCTCTCTCTCATCACTCCTCTTCCCTCTCTCTTCTATTGCCTTTCTGAACAGGGTCTCCCTATAGACCCAGCTGGCCTGGAACTCACTATATAGTTGAGGCTGGCTTGAACTCACAGAGATTTGCTGCCTCCAACTGCCCAGTGCTGGGATTAAAAGTGTGCACAACCATCCCCAGATTTATATCTTTTCTTTGTATTTGATATGTATGAGAATGTCCTTATACTATTTTTATATATGAAGAAGTATCTGGGCATAAAATTTTTGACTCAGGTTTGTTGAAAAAACAAAACCACCATTGTAATAGTGTTGAACAATGTTTTTCAAAAACTATGAACCATGGACTTCATAGAAAATATGAAAATGAATCAGTATATGCATAGAGATTTATTTAATTCATTAATCATGAAGGAACCAGTAAGATGTTGCAGTTTGTTCAAGGGAAAATTTACAAACATACAAAATAAGTCTATCTAGAAAGGAATAAACACTTTTATTCCAGTAGAAAATAATTAATGTACACTTTTATTAATAAGATAATTTGCATTATTCCCAACTCCTATAATAATTTGCAGAATTGTAAAATAGCTAAAAGGCAATGCAAAGTCAATATAATCGGGAATATTATGCTAAACAGAGACTCTGTAATCTCTTCAGTCCCTTCCAAAATCCTTAACAATTGTTTCTGTACAATGATGTTTGTGTTTAATATGTCTGGTATAATTATGGACATGTTACATATTTTGATCTTTCACCAAATTACCTTTATTTTAGAGGTGACTAAGTAAAGGCATTAAAGTAAAATGAACGAAAGTAACATGTATATGAATTGGTAATATGTAAATTACCAGTAAAACTATTAGAACAGGGCTGGAGAGTTAGTCTTAGCGGTTAAGAGCACCGACTGCTCTTGCAGAGGACCCGGGTTCAATCCCAGCACCCACATGGCGGCTGAGAACCGTCTGTAAACTCCAATTCCAGGAGAACTCAGTTCCTAGGGAATATGAGACCGCTCTTTCTGACCTCCGCNGAGACAGGGTCTCTGAAGTCAACCAGGCTGGAACTCACTATATAGCCCACTTTTACCCCAAACTCATAGCGATCCTCCTGCCTCAAACATCCAAGTACTGGAATTCAAGATAGGTTCCACCACACCTGAGTCTCCCCTCCCCCACCACCGAAGCCCTCACTCACGTCACCGCTCAGTTTAGTCATCTTACTCTTAGGGAAGCTAAGCTTCCCCGTCCGTTGAAGCCCCCCCCCCCTTTTTTTTTTCTACTTAAAGAGTGTGATGTTCAGCTCCTGAAGACTGTTTTTGATAGTTATATTTTTTGTATATTCTTTTAATACTTGTTTCATTTTCTAATACTGTTTAATTTTTAGAACTATAAGCTGCTTGAGGCAAGGGACTATAATTTTGGTTTTTTTTTTTTTTTTTGGCTCCTTGGAGGGAAGGCATTTGTTATAAATCTGGCTTGTGACGACTGACTGTTCCATCCTCCTTGGTCCTTAAGACGTCCCTGTCGTTGCTCCAGTTTGCCACAAGATGGCAGGCTAGGACACACTAGTGCTTGACTCCCTTAAAGAACTAGGGGTTTTATGTTAAAATGTCTGTGAGTCAGGAGAGGATCCCTTTGAAGTGAAAGAATCCCCCTGTTAGAGGTTTCTCTGATAATGGCCTTTTCATCCTCCACTTTTTCCCTGACTCTGAGGAACAGTTGGGAATACTAACCAGCAAGGCAAAGGAATAACCTCCCCTGGGAACAGAAGACCTATTGCATTATCTAGAAATCAGTTTCAGGGGGCTGGAGTGGCCTAGAGTGAGCGCCGACCGCTCTTCAGAGACCAGGTTCGATCCCCAGCACCCACATGGCGGCGAGAAAACCGTCTGAAACTCCAATTCAGAGACACTCCAGTTCAGGGGAATCGAGACCCTCTCTTCTGACCTCCGCGGCATTGCACGACGCGGGCACAAACCTGCATGCAGACAGAGTAAATTCATACACAAATTAAAAAAAAAAATTAATCAGTTTCAGGGAGCACACAAGAACCCCTTGAACTCTGATTTGCAGCGAGCACTGGAACATGTGGGCTGTTTATGGCGCCTCTCCTCAGGCTTCCCCTTGAAAGTTTGCAAGTTCTTAGAGGAGAGGTGCAGCAAGCGGCTAGGGCCAAACCCTGCTCTCTGTTTGTTTTGTAAATAAAGCTTTATAGGAATAGCCATAAACTATTGTGAAGAGTTGTGACAGAGACCATATGATCTTGAAAGCCCAAACTGTTTCCCATTAAACCCTTTACAAAGTTTGGGACTATGTGGTCTAGATGCATGTGAGCTTTTTTTTTTTTTTTTTTTTTTATTAGTTTTTATGATGTTTGTGCATTTCAAATGTTTTCCAATTCACTTCAGGCTTATTCCTTTCCTCCCCACCCCCACCCACATCCCAGATTCATGCATTCGCCTAACTTGTCCTGCATTTTCTCTCAGTTTTTTTTTTTTTTCTTTTTAGCTTATAAGTGATTACAATCCGGATGAGTACAAGCATCCTTCATGCAAACCTATTCGCAGGCTGTTGTGCCAAACACCACAGCCCCACATAGTGTGGGTGACAGGTTGTTTGTTCAATCAATGTTGAACAAATGAGTGTCAGACTACATTGCTGTGTTTCACGTCACCCCAAATCGCAGCCTTCTACATTCTACCCACGCCCCTTTCCTGCAGGTTTTTCCCAGGTCTTAGAAAAGGGCACAGGTGGATGCAGGAGGTAAAACAGTCCATCTCTCGTCTGAGACTGCTTCCAAGTTCATATATAGTCACCAAACACATGGGTGAATTTGATGAATTGTGCCTTGACTCCACCCTTATTCAATGTATAATACAACTGTCTTCTGGAACCAAAGCTAAAAAAGAAAAAAGGGGGGGGGATACAGAAAGACATGAAACTTTTCCAACAACCTTCATTCAAAATCTAAGAACTAACTATGGGAAAAAGATTGTTTGTTCCAACAGGACAAAACAGATCACCAACTTAGCTGAGAAAGAAAAGTACAGGTGCCTGATAGGATGTACAAAAAGTTGCAACGGGAGAAGGCTGACCCGTCTGAAACATTCAAAAGGAAGAAAAGCCCTCAGATTATGGCATGTGAGCTTTTTTTAGAAGGCTTAATATCTGGCTGGCATTTAGTTGAGTAAAAAAATAAGCACAGCAATGGGGTGCACACTCCTTTAATCTAGCACTTGGGAGGTCAAATGGCAAGCGAATCTTGTGAGTTCACACGTCTACATGAGCAAGCTCCAGACAGCTGGGGATGGTAGGGAAACCCTGTCCTCGAAAAGACCCAAAGGAAAAAAAAAAAAAAAAAAAAAAAAGAGAGAAGGTTTTGACCTTCCTGGGAGAAAGATGCATAAGTAAGCACTCATCGGGTAGGATAATATGTGGTCAAAAGGGATCTTAGAAACATAAGTCAGCATTACATGTCAATTCATTTCAGGAATTCCATATTTGGTGTGTGGATACCTATTTATTTTTTAATGGAAAAAAAGAGGCAAGCATGATGTGAGTTCCCTGTGGTTTTTTCAGAGGCTTTCCTCACAGCAGGGATGTTTTATTAAGTATTTCATTATGTATGGATAGAAATCCAAGGGTCCAGTCACTATTTATCTTTAATTCAAGAAACATTCCTGGCATGAAAAGTGTGGCTTAATTATGAGCTTGTAAGTGCTCAGACATTGTTGAGCTGGGACCAGGTTAATTCACTTTGTAAGTTTGCACATTAAATACAGTCCATATAGATTATCCTTCCTCAGCTATTTCTATACATTTTCTCGTGTTCTTATATTTACAAAACCAGGAAAATCAGAACAAAGTGGTTTTTTTTTTTTTTTTTTTTTTTTTGTTTTTGTCTTTTGAGACAGGGTCTCCCTGAGTCTGGTCTGTCCTGGAACTCGCTAATGTAGACAGGTTGGCCTTGAGCTCACAAAGAGATCCACGCTGCTCTGGCCTCCCAGAGTGTAGGATAAGGCAGTGCTACCAATGCCCGGCTCACAATGCTCGAATATTAGTTTTGAGTATAATAATGTATAGGAGTTTTAGGCTGGGCCCATGGTTAGAGTTATTGCTAGTTTTAGGCAATGGTTGTCTGTGCTCTGCTGTTCGCTTGAAGACTGATGTTATCTGGATAAGGTCTGCTAGAAATGATGTGCAGAGTGGAAATCTTCACTGATGAGTATTAGGTAGAAACAAACAAGCAAACAAACAGGCACTTCTCGCTCTCCGTCTTAATAGTACCTTCTCCCCCCAACCCCCAGAGATGGTTTTATCAGACTGGTGTGTGATTTTTTTAAAGAATTGTAGGTTGTATTTTCCGTGTTATGGTGGTGCAGCCTTTAGGCATCCCAGCATGATATGGGAGCAGAGGCAGTGGATCCGCTGTGAGTTGCAAGCCGCCTGAGTCATAAATAGTGAGAATACTACGAGCCACTAGGGAAAGAGGAGAAACCCACTGTCTCATAAATACATACTAAAATCAAAAGCCTGGAGATACTTAGATTAAGGACTGTAATTCCATGGGAGGTCTATTCTAGACAAGGTGAGTGTAAGCATATGAACCACCTGTGAACTCGTTCATTTGGGAAGTGATCTTGCCCAAGTTCCTCTTCTATCCTCGAGCTCAGTACTCTGCTAGCATGCGACTGAGTCAACCTAACATGATGATGCACTTGCCATTTCCAGAAATCTTTCCTTTATGCCAGGCAATATACATACATAATGAAATAAATCTACATGCATGCGGATAGATTATATAGAATGATTTTTATCACCAATTATAAATAATATTTATTTTTTCATTTATGTTTGAAGTGTTTTGTCCTGCATCAGGTGTATTGATAATTGTCGTATCGTGCTGCAGTGATATGCCACGAGGTGGTCAGAAACAGCACAGGTGTCAGATTCCATGGAGCTGGAGTTACAGACTGCAGTGCCGCTCATGTGGGTTCTGGGAACTAATCACGGGTCCTCTTGAAGGAACAGCCTTATTTTAGTTTCATTTGGTCTTTTTGAGGACAGTGTGTCCATCAAACGTAGCGCCTGGTGCTGTGGCCGGAATAGCACTATGGTAGTAAATCACACAACAATTCATATTCGGTTAAATAAATTGTGTTTCTTATATATAGTGATCCTGTATATGAAGGAGAAGCTGCATTGGTTCGTCTATCTCATTTTATGTCTAGAGTGGGTGCAGCAGCGAAGCTTGATACTCCTGTGTTTACAGGTGGTCAAGTGCTACTTTGTCCACGGAGTTATCTTGGGATCTGACCATAGAATAATTGTATATTATGATTATATTCCAAAGTAATTTTGGAATTATATATTTCTGTTTACTTAGGAAGGGAAATGGGCAGGAAAACAGTGTCAGAGATAAAACCTTGTTTATCTTCTTATAATTCCCTGCAGACTATATAGTTAAGTTTATTATGAACACAGTATTTTGTAGCCATATGTGGTGGCTCAGGCCTACAACACTAGCACTTGAAAGACTGAGGCAAGAATATCTTGAGTTGAGGCCAGCTTCAACTCCCTAACAAACCTCCTATCCTTTTTTTGTTTTTGTTTTTTTTTGTTTTATTTTTCGAGACAAGTTCTCCCTGTAGCCCCAGCTGTCCTGGAATGTCTCTGTATCCAGAGCTGCCTTGACTCACACAGATCCGCCTGCCATCTGCCTCCCAAGTGCTTTGGATTAAATGGTGCACGCGCACCATCCCAGCCGTGACGCTATCCTTTTATAAATGACATGCGAATTTTTGTTCTGTGTTAAAGTATGATGTGATGATATGCCTGTGGAGGTGCAGAAGAGCTGTGTGGATCTTCTGGAACTGAGGTTAAAGACAGGGATTCTTGCACAGTGGGTACGGTATCAAACACTGGTCTCCAAAAGAACACTTTTCTTAACTTCTGAGACACTATACTTCACAACGCATGCTATTTGTTTTTTAAGTTTTTTTTAATTTTGGAATTTTTGCTTTTATTAAAAGCGTCTGCCACCATGCCCGGCATTTTACCTTATTGTTCATGTTGTATCAACTGTACTGTCTGCATCAAGTTTGTGCACCCGTGTTCGTGCAATGCCGCGGAGGTCGAAGAGGGTGTCGGATTCCCCCTGGAACTGGGTTCTCCTGAATTGGAGTTTCAGACGGTTCTCGGCCGCCAGTGGGTGCTGGGGAATCAACCCGGTCCTCTGTAAGGGGTCGGCATCCTTAACCGCTAGGCCATCTCTCCAGCCCAAGACTATGCTATCTTAAAAAAAAAAAACAAAAGAGGAGCAGAGGAGTGGCGGATGGCTTAGCAGGTTAACACATTGTTGTAAAGCCTGGTGCACCTGGTTTTGCGGAGCTTGCCACATGGTGGTGATCCCCAGAGCCCATGTGAATGTGTAAGGAAGAACTGACTGCAAAGCGTCCCCAGACTCCACACACGTGCTGTGGCATCATGTTCTCTATAATACTTTTTAGAACATTTAAAAAAGATTTTTTTTTTTGGTCTTTTGAGAGTAGGTTTGCGCTTCAGCTCCCAACTGTCATGGAGTCTGGGCTATAGTAGACAGGATGGCCTGTGAACTCAGAGATCCACCTGCTTCTGCCTCCGAGTGCTGGGATTAAAGGTATGTGACTCACCATGCACTCGAATATTTTATTTTTAAAAGTCTTGGTGTTGTAATTGAAGTATTGTCCGTTTTAATATATTTCCTCCTCTCCCTCTCCTACATCCTCCTCCCTTCCTCCCTCCTCCTCCTCCTCGCTCTCTCTCCATCACTCCTCTTCTCCTCTCTCTTCTAATTGCCTTTCTGAACAGGGTCTCGCTATAGACCAGCTGGCCTGGAACTCACTATATAGTTGAGGCTGGCTTGAACTCACCGAGATTTGCTGCCTCCAACTGGCCAGTGGTGGGATTAAAAGTGGTGGCAACAACCATCCCCAGATTTTTTCTTTTCTTGTATTTTAATGTATGAGAATGTCCTTATACTATTTTTATATATGAAGAAGTATCTGGGCATAAAATTTTTGACTCAGGTTTGTTGAAAAAACAAAACCACTGTTTAATAGTGTTGAACAATGTTTTTAAAAACTATGAACCCGATGACTTCATAGAAAATATAAAATGAATCATGTATAGCATAGAGATTTATTTAATTCATTAATCATGAGAAACCAGTAAGATGTTGCAGTTTTGTCAAGGAAAATTTACAAACATACAAAATAAATCTATCTAGAAAGGAATAAACACTTTTAATTCCATTAGAAAATAATTAATGTACACTTTTATATAAGATAATTTGCATTATTCCCAACTCCTATAATAATTTGCAGAATTGTAAAATAGCTAAAAGGCAATGCAAAAGTCAATATAATCGGGAATATTATGCTAAACAGAGACTCTGTAATCTCTTCAGTCCCTTCCAAATCCTTAACAATTGTTTCTGTACAATGATGTTTGTGTTTAAGCTATTGTCTGGTATAATTATGGACATGTTACTATTTTGATCTTTCACAAATTACTTATTTTTAGAGTGGACTAAGTAAAGGCATTTAAAGTAAAATGAACGAACAGTAACTGTATATGAATCTGGTATAATGTAAATTACCATATAAATTATTAGAACAGGGCTGGGAGAGCTAGTCTTAGCGTTAGAGAGCACCGACTGCTCTTGCAGAGGACCCGGGTTCAATCCCAGCACCCACATGGCGGCTGAGAACCGTCTGTAACTCCAATTCCAGGGAGAACTCCAGTTCCTAGGGAATATGAGACCCTCTTCTGACCTCCGCGGCATTGCACGATACGGGTGCACAACCTACATGCAGACAGTACTTCATTACACATAAAAATAAATAAAAATTACAAAAAATATTAGAACAACAGAATATGATCATTATGACTGGCTCCTGGAGACCCATGATTGTGTTAAGGAAAAAAGGAAGATTCCGACTAATGGTTTTATGCCATATAATACAAACTCACCAAGACCATCGGACACTCTCATTCACGGCTGGTGGAAATGAAAATAGCATAGACGCTTGGATGACAGCTGGGAAATCACACAAAATGAAACTTGCTGTTATCACATGACACAGTGTTCATGGGCTTTGGCATTTACTCAAAGTAGTTGAAAATCAAAGTCTACACAACTTCATGATAACTATGTAGGCAAGTTTCTCCATATTTTGTCAAAATTTGCCGTGGGTGGTGGGTGTAGTGGTGGCGCACACCATGAAGGGATTGCTGAAGAAGGCAGAGGCAAGGAGATCTTGAAGTTCAAGCCAGCCGGCTACATGGAAACCCTTTTAGGAGGATGGAGAGATTGGCTGCAGTGTTTAAGAGCACCAACTGCTCTTGCAGAGACCTGGGTTTGATTCCCAGCACCCACACAGGCAGCTAAGAGCCATCTTTAACGTTCCAGTTCCAGGACATCTGACATCCCTCATCTCTGCATGACCTGGGGTGCAACCTACCCTACATGCAGACAATTACAACCTTTCATACTCAATTCCACGCGAGGATCCGCACCCTTCCTGACCTCCGCAGGCATTGCACGACAATGGGTGACAAGCCTGCATGCAGAAGCAGTAATTCAGTACACATACACAGAATAAATAAAATAAAAAAATTTGTAGGCATTCAAAGTCCTTTGGTAGAGTAAAAAATAAACTTCTGTATAGACATAATGCGGAAATATTATTCAATGCCTAAAAAGAAATGACATTAATCAAGCCACCAGAAAAGATATAGATGGCTAACTTAAAAGCAAATTACTAAGTTTTAAAGAAGCCAAGTATCATGAAGATGTTAGTAAGTGTGTGTGTTTCCAGTCAAGAGGGGGGGGGGGGGTGATAACATCTTGGAAAGGGCAACACTATTGGAGCAATAAAGGAGACTGGAGGCTGTCAGGTTTAGCGAGAGGGAAAGTCTGGAGAGTGAGATGAGAGCACACATTGATTTATTATGGTGTCAGTGATACGCGAACTCGGTGAGCAGACTTGTAGGGACACATTTGCCAAAGTCTCACACACGTGTTACCTAATCCAGAGAGATGACGCCCTCAGGTGAACCACGGGCTTTGGATGACAATGATGTGTCACGAGTTGTAACAAATACACCCTGGTGCTGTAGAGTGTGTGATGGAAAAATGTGTTAGTCACTCATTCTCCAAGGACTGAACCAATGAGTATATAGACTGGCAAATATGGAGCTGTGAATTGGCACTTCTAAAAATGACTAGGAAAGGAGTTGGCTATGCTCCAACTTCTTACACTTTGAGGAAAAAGTAGTCAAAGAAACAATTGCATCCTTGACAAGAAGAAAAGTAGTCAAGTGAAAGGATAAATAAACAAGAGTCTGTTGTGGGGGTTGGGCATAGTAGACTATGTGGATTCCTGGTGTTGAGCATATCTTTCCTTATGCTCCAGCCCCACACGAGGCATTTTCTCTGCATGTGACTTTGGGAGATAAGAGGCTAAATAATTCATTCTGGAGTTAGCCCAGATTGCCTGAAGAGGCTTCCTGTATCACTTTGAATTTTTTCTTTCTTGCTTTCAAAGCAAAGACAAGACTGCGTTGGAGTCGAATAGTTGTAATTCGTGTTAAGTCTCACATCTTTAGACTATTGCCAATTTGGGTGATTGCAGTCGTTTGTTCTTAATACAAAACATAAATAGAAACAAGCAATCACCAAATTGGCTATACGAAAAGACCCAAGTGTCATTCTAATAAGGGAAAAATTTTCTTTTTAATACCTTTTCAGGTTTTGATATCTTTATGAGTTAACTGAGGAGAAGTCCATTTTCTTCATCTTCTGTACTGTTCTTTGAAACCACAATGGTTGATAAATAGATTCTCATTTGATATTTTCTTATATACTATTTGCAGTCTGAATTTTTTTTATTCTAAGTCCCTGATATCTGGAAAGTCATTTTATTTTTGCTTTTTAAAAATTCTGGTCATGGGCTGGAGAGATGTTCTAGAGGTTAAAAGCAGCCGACTGCTCTAGCAGAAGGATCGCTTGGATCAGCAACCAGTCATATTCTAGTTCCAGGGAAAGCCATGACACCTCTGTCTGACTCCAGCGGCATGCAGGACACGGTGCGACAGACCTCAAGCAGGCAGTTACATTCATCTCATTAAAAAAAAAAAAAAGAAAAAATAAAAATTTCATGAAGTCATAAAGAAAAAGTGATGACAATAAATTAAAATCAAATTATGAATGAAAGAAAAAGAAGAATGAAATTAAAGGATGGACTTCTGCGTGAAGGAGAAGATCTCAGTCAGCTCTCTGTAACCAGGAGGTCAAGAAAGCTGTTAGTGTAGTTCCCTTCCAAAGAACTGAAAACCTGGGAAGGACGGTCTAATCTGCAGTCTGAAGGTTGCAGAATTAAAAAGGGCTAATGGGGTTAGGGACCACTGAATCCCAAAGCCTGAGAACTAGACAGTCTTGTTTTGTATGAAGCAGAAGATCACTATGTAACTCAAGCAAAGAGAGAGACAAAGAGAGAGAACACACACGGAGCAGTGTTACCTCTGTCTTTTGCTTGTGGGCCTCTTTTGTTGGACAGGTCGACTCCTCATTAGAAGGTGATTTTTATTCTTTTCTAATTTCTATTTATTTTAATATTAATTAATTTTTTTATCTTACATGTATGTGTTTGCTAGCATGTATTAAGTACATTCACTGACAATCCTGCAAGGCAGAATGTGGTGCCTTATGGAGAAGGAAGATTACCCTTTAAACTGGAGTTATGGTGGTCGTTAGCTGCCATATGGGTGCACACCATGATCTATTTGTGCTTAAACTCCCATGGGCTTACTTGCTATATTTACAATATAACATTTAAAAATACGATAGCAGAAAACATTCTCAGCGGGAATGTGTCTAGTGAAGGATAAAATAACTGTCTTAATCTAATTGGGACTAACCTGGTCTTCTGCAAGAGCAGCCAGTGCTCTTAACGCACTGAGGCCATCTCTCCATCACCAGTCTGATCTATGGTGATAGAAGGCAGATTTCTGATGGAGGGTGAGGAGTTAAAGGCAGTGATTCATTTTAATTAATTTTAATTCATTTGTAGTGTATGAAATGTATGTCTCAGAGGTTTGTGCACCCTTCTCTCAATGCGTGGAGGTCAAAGAGGGTGTATGAGCTTTCCCTGACTGGAGTTCTTTGGAATGGAGTTAAGATGGTTCTCAGCTGCATTGTGGGTGACTGGGGGATCGAAACCGGGTCCTTCTGCAAGAGCATCGGCGCTCTCTAACACGTGGCCATCTCTCCAGCCAAGGAAGTTTTACCAAAAAATATGTATTTTTATTTGTTTATTTTTATTATGTGGTGAATGTACTGTTCTTGCACCTCTGTCGTGCAATGCTGGTAGAAAGTAGAAGAGGGAGTCGATTCCCTGGGACTGAGTTAAAGATGTTCTCTCAGCCGCCATGTGGATGGATGGGGAATCGAACTGGGTCCTCTGCAGGAAGCAGACGGCACTCTTAAACTAGGCCATCTCTCCAGCCCCAAGGCACAAGCACTTTAACTTTGAAGAGAATGGGGGGAACAAAAGATTAAGAAAGGTACATTCTGAAGTTCACGGGTGTGGGCAACAACGCCTTTATCCAGCACTCGAGGAGGCAGTGAGCAGACGAATCTCTGTGAGTTCAAGTCCGCCTGGTCTACAGAGCCGAGCTCCAGGCCAAGTGAGACTGAGGGGAGACCCTGTTTCAAAAGACCAAAAAAAAGAAAACAAAAAAAAACTGAAGTGACGTTTCAAGAGGGGAGAGGACTGCCTAGAAAATCCTTGTGGGTTTTCTTATGTTATGGTCAGAAGCTAGGTTCTCATATGGAGAAGGGTGGATGGTTGGGTGTGCTGGTAGTCAGGGAAGTTAAGGAAGCTGAAGCAGTGTGGAAACAACAGTCTTTGAATTTCAGAAGATGGGTAAGTAGGTAGTCCTGCGTGGTCTACTGTTTGGGAAAGGTAAAAGGTCCTTGGACAGGAGATTCTGTCCAGATCAAGAGTCTTGACAGTCTGGTCTCGGTTACCTCTTATTTCAAGGTAATAGGATCTGTATGACTGATAGGTCCTGAATGATATGATCAGAATAATGTAATTTGTGAGAGCTATTCTCTTTCAACATTGTTCCCAAATGTATTCTACTTGTAGCTTTAAAACTCCCATGGGCTTACTTGCATTATTAAATAAATAATGTTAAAAATTACACAGCCAGAAACATCCTCAGAGGGGCTGGTTCTAGTGAAGAATATAAAAATACTGTCTATCTAATAGCTTGCTCAGTTTCACTATCACGTGTTGATTCACGGGGGAATTCATTCAGTGTAAGGGGAGGTTGACTTCTGCTGATGTTTAGATTGCAAGAAAGTCTTAGTAGCAGGAAGGAGAGAGAGAGAGAGAGGAGAGAGAGATGAAGCGACCATATGTCAAAGATCATCCATCGATGGCGGTCTGGATCTCACCAGATGCAGAGATGTTATCAACATACACGTAATACTAAATACATGAAACATAAATGGACTTAATAAGACCAAAAAACCACACCCATCGTTCTTAATTTATGCAGAAAAAAGCTTTTGAAACAAAAATCAGCAATCCAGCTTTCTGCTGGATGATAAGAGATTAGAGGGGAGAGAGATGAGGACCCGGCCACTTCAACATCATATGTTAATCAACGACGAGAGAAGAAGAAGAACCCAAGCAGAAAGGCACTGGAAGCAATTGCAGTCCAGTGAAAATGGAGGAGAGGGATCCAGATGAATTAACTTGATGTTCACTGGCTGCGCGACACTAGAGCTGCTACCTAACCTGCACATGACAACTCAGATGGCAACTTGACCAGGCTGATTGCAAGGGATCCAGCTTTTAGTTGGAGCACTACCTTTCGACTACAACACCTGGGTTAGATGTGCTTTTGAGGCAGCTGGGCCTTATCCTAGAGGGGAATTGGCTTCCATTGGATTGCCTGTGGGCAAAAAAAAAAAAAAAAGTGAGGGAGATGATTCTAGAGTGAGAAAAGGCATCTACAAAGTTGCCCCTTTTGACTGTGGTTTCCTGGATGACAGAGAAACCTCAGAAGTCAAACTTCCAGGGGCCCCAGATAAAGCCACTCAAAAGGAGGTCACTCTCTGGAAGCATTCTGCTGTGAAACTGCCTACACTGGGCGCCACAGGCTGCTGTTGGGCACAGAGCACAGCAGTCGGGCTCGTGGGCCTGGTGCCCGAGAATACGCCTGAAGGAAGAGGGCGCTGGGGAAACAGGAGCCCACCAGAGCCCCACATCCCAACTCGGGAGAAATCCTTTGTCGCCGGTGTCTCTCTAGTGCCCTCTACTGACAACATTTCACATGGTGCCAACTGGCCAGGGAAAAGTATTTCAATGAATGACTCAGGCCAGCAGGCAATAGCAGAGTGGATTTGAAGGAGAATACATAATTCTTTTCAAATACCAAACAAAGGGTTTTTTTCCATTACAAGCTAGGGACATATTTAATTTGGAATTTGACATTTTAGCTCATATTTTTTAATACACGGTATTTGTGTGCCTGTAAGTCTGTGCTCACAGGTAGAGGTGCACGTGTGTGCAGGGGCATGTGGAAGCCAGGCGTCAGCCTTAAGTGCAGTTTCTCAGGAGCCATCTATAATTTTTTTCAATATTTTGTTACTTTTTTGAGACAGGGTCTCCCTGTAGCCCCAGCTGTCCTAGAACTCACTCTGTAGACCAGGCTGGCCTTGAACTCACAAAGATCCGCCTGTCTCTGCCTCCCGAGTGCTAAGATTAAAGGCGGGTGCCACTATATGCCCGACTTACTTTTATTTTTTATGTGTATGAGTGTATTGCCTGCATGTATGTAAGTGCACCCACAGCATGCCTACGGAAGCCAGAAGAAGGTGTTGGATCCCCTGGAACTGGTGTTTTGGACAGTTGTTAAATGCCATGTGAGTTATGGGAACCGAACCCAGGTCCTCTGCAACAGCAGCCAGTGTTCTTAACCACTGAGCCATCTCTCCAGCCCCAACCACCTTATTTTTGAGGCAGTGTCTGTCACTGGGAGGTTCAGCTAGGCCAGCTGACAGCAAGCCCCAGGCATCTACCTGTCTCCACCACATCAGCACTGGCATTACAAGCACGCCTGACCATGCCCAACTTTTTACCTGGATGCTAGGAACCAAACTTGGGTCCTCATGTTTATGTGGCACTTTGTCAACAGAGCTATCCACCCAGGCCCTGATGAGCTTCTTAAAGTGCATATTAATTGTACAAATTAATAATTTATGGAGACATTTTCAGGCATGTATATAATGTGAATACCTTGATTGTTTTCACCCCCTCGCCCTTTCTTGTCTCCTACTCCCCGCCCCGCTTTCTACCTACTACCCTCCCTCTTGTACCCTTAGTGTCTTTTTTGAAATCCATATTCAGTATATAATAGAAAATACATATCTTTGTCATTCTTTTATTTGACACGATGAACATCAGTTCCATCCATGTTCCTGCAAACAATGTAATGTTGTTGTTCACACCCTCCTGAACAATACTCCACTGTTTATATATAACACATTTTCCCTATCTGTGCATCACTTGGTGGACACCTAGGCTGATTCCCTAACTTGACTATTATGAAGAATACCAAGATACACATAGGTGTTCAGTAATCTCTATGATATGATGATTTTGATTTCTTTAGGTTAATTCCCAAGAATAACATATCTGCATCATATGATAGTTCGATTTTTAGCTCTTTGAGAAACTTTCATGCAAATAAGCCCAGCAGCAGCACTAATCTACATTCCCACTGGCAGATTAGGTGTTCTTTGCCCCTGCTCCCCATCTCCTCACCAGCACTTGTTGTCACTTGTTTTCTTGATGATGGCCACTCCTAGAGGGGTCAGATGGATTCTCAGTGGAGTTTGCACTTGTATAAAAATGCTGGACACTTTATTTGAGAGGACATAAAGTTCTAACCTCCATGTGGAGAGCTTCCTGGAGGAAGAACAAGAGCCAGGGAAATGGACCAACTGGGAGAGGGAGGGTGTTGAAGTAGGCCAGGAGAGGGTGGGGGAAATGACTCACAGTCACAGATACTAAAAAGGAATATCCCTTGGAGCTGGGGAGATGGCTCAGTGGTTAAGAGCACTGACTGCTCTTGCAGAGGACCCGGGTTCGATTCCCAGCACCCACATGGCAGCTAGGAACAGTCTTAGGCTGGGCATGGTGCCACAATGCCTTTAATCCCAGCACTCCAGAGGCCGAGGCAGGCAGACCTCTGTGAGTTCAAGGCCAGCCTGGTCTACATAGCAAGCTCCAGGCCAGCTGGGACTAAAGGGAGACCCTGTCTCAAAAAGACCAAAAAAAAGAAGATAGAAGTAGAAGGAAGAAGAAGAAGAAGAAGAAGAAGAAGAAGAAGAAGAAGAAGAAGAAGAAGAAGAAGAAGAAGAAGAAGAAGAAAAGGAGAAGAAGAAATATCCCCACACAAGCAAGTTCCCCCATGGACTGAAAGACCTCAAATATGATTCATGTCCCCTGGGGCTCACTGGACTTGGAGCAGAGCTTCCTTGAAGGCATAGATAAAACAGCAAGTTGGATTGGTTGTCACAACCCCTCAGATGAAATTGACAGCACCAGCTGGCCAGAGTCAATTCCCGGTACACAACAAAGGACACAGGAGAAGCATTGCTCCTAGAAACAGGCTTAGCAGGCTTAACAAGGACGTCAGGTGCAACCAAAGCTATACCCGGTAATCCATGCCAACACTACCACAGCCGTGTTTGCAAAGGAGGCCTCTGAGCCTCAGTAAATTGCCAAAGTAAAAACAGCTTGTGACAAACCACGCATTGATCCAATTTTTAATAAGCTTTTAAATAAAAGGCTTTTTAATAGCCTGCCTGGATGGGTCCCATGGCACAGACCTTTAATCCCAGCACTCAGGAGGCAGAGGCAGGTGGATCTCTCTGAGTTCAAGGCCAGCTTAGTCTACATAGTGAGTCCCAGGCCAGTTGGGGCCACAGGGAGACTCTGTCTCAAAAAGACCAAAGGAAAGAAAAAAGCTTGCCTGACTTTGTTCATCTTCATGCCAGTCTTTTGTTCAGCAGCCACCTGCCTGCCTCAAGACAGTCTGGGAGCAGGGTCCAGATGAGGAGTAGAAGGACCCAGCCCCCTTTTCTCCAAAACCTTAACATTAACAGTGATCAAACTTGAGGACCTAAGGTGGAAGTGAACATGACAATAGATACAACTTACTATTGAAATACTAAATCCAGCTTTTAGAATGTGCCCTTGGGGCAGTGGAACTGTGTCTGGGGAGCCAAGCAGTCAGAGAGGTGACTGCAGTGTTAGGGGACTGAGGGGGTGAGTGTGTGGTGTGTACCACAGGTGTGCACAGGCAAAGCCCAGAAGAAGGACAGCAGGTGCCCTGCTCTCTCTCTCCCTGCCTTGTTCTCTTGAGACAGGGTCTCTCACTGACACTAGAGAGCTAGGCTGGCAGCCAAACAAGCCCCAGGGATCCCCCTGTCTCCACCCTCCACGGTGCTATGTACAGGGGCCTCTCCAGCGGGGCTACCTATTGGCCCTGGGACCTCGCGCTGTGCTTCACGTGGCCTTACCCACTGAGGCATCTCCAGCCTTGACTGCTGCTTTAAAAACAATTTTTTGTGGATGTTTTTAAGACAGGGTCTCCCTGTAGCTTCAGCTAGCCTGGAACTCGTTCTGTAGACCAGGCTGGCCTTGAACTCATACAGATCTTCCTGCCTCTGCCTCCCGAGTGCTGGGACTAAAGGTACACGCCACCACACCCAGCAAGATTTTTTTATATTTAACTTCGTGTATATGAACACGCCTGTGTCGGGTGGATGTGCGTGTACGTGCAGTTGCCTGCAGAGGCCAGAAAAAGATGTCTGATCCCCTGGGGTGGAGTTATAGCTGGTTATAAACTGCCCCATCCGCATGCTAGGAACTGAACTCGAGTCCTCTGAAAGAGCAGTATGGACTCCTAACTACTGAGCATCTCTCCAACCCCCTGACTGTTGCCTTAATAAACATAAACATTCTGGATGGTGTGAAATTTCATATGACTTCATTGAAGTCAAGAGGAACTTTCCACTGGGAAAAAGAAAGTCTTCACATGATGATGATATTGAACTGAAATTTTAATATCTCAAGTAGATTACTCTTAGGTCTGAGAGTAACTTACAGGTCATTTTATTAGGCTATGCCCAAAGTGGTCAGTGGGGAAAGATATCTTCCCCTGCTGGGACCTCTCTGGAGTCAGATCTCTTAACATAATAGCAACAGTAGGAAGTCTGCTAAGAAAGAATCGCTGAGCATGAAGCTGTTTCTGTGCAACTAGGTTTCAAACAAGTCAGAATACAAGGTAGCCTTGATTTCTGAGGCAGAAGCGAACATGTTCTGTTGCTTTTTGGATGGTTTGCTTTTTTTGAAACAAAGTCTCCCTGTAGCCCCAGCTGGCTTGTAACTTGATATGTAGACCAGGCTAGTCTCAATCACAAAGAGATCCACTTGCTTCTGCCTCAAAGGTATATGCTACCACATCTAACTTGAACATGCTCTTTTAGTCCACGATTCTGTGATAGCAACAAACCCTTCCTGTTTGGAAGCCTGAAAATGTATGGAAATGAATATCGACACTGACCATCCTGATGGATTTGGAAAGTAAGACTAGGCTCATAATTTCTCAAATCCATCATCCTACACATAAAGAAGATATAAAAGGTGGAAGAGCTGGGAAGTGGTTGAAGAATCCTCTGGAGAGGTCTAGTGAGCCTCCTGCCAAAGGGGAGTGGTGTGTGGTCCACCTCTAATTTCAAGTTTAGCAAAGGAGGACGTTGATAGGACCACTCCGGAAGCTGTCAATCCAGAGACACCGAGCCGATGGTTGCTGGCCGACTCCTGCCTGGGAAAACTGGAGAGCAGCAGCCCCTTCAGGTGAAGCAGTTCCTAGAGCCGATTCTTTTTCTTGAGGAGCACTGTCAAAGATTCTTGCAACAATGCCCCTGAAAACATCTCTTCCGCTTCAGTCCCAAACAGGACCGCTCCAGCCGTTCTGCTGTGGTCTCCCTTCGAAGAAGAGCGATTTTCCAAGTGGCTGTGATTCCAGCTCCAACCACTCATGGACACATGTGGCCCAATTTTTAAAAGGGGGTCAGGGCTGGAGAGATGGCTCAGCAGTTCAGAGCACTGGCTGCTCTTGCAGAGGACCCAGCTTCAATTCTCAGCACCCACATGGCGGCTAACAACCATCCATATCTCCAGTTCCAGGGGATCCAATGCCCTCTTCTGACTTCCTCAGGTCTTGCATGGTATGGGTGCACTTACAAACATACACGTAAAATAAAAATAATAAAATATATATATATATATATATA